>CANIUD010000276.1:195000-591097 GCA_947470075.1 Closterium sp. Yama58-4
AGTGCTACGCAACAGGAGGAAAACAATGAGGGAAACAACGGGGGTGCGAACGTCACACAACAATCAATTCGCTCCCAAGTTCCGACCTCACCATAAAGCTGAAGCCTGCTCGTCCTTGTGCGTGAACTGCACAGACTTCACGACATCGCGTGGAGAGGCTCCCTGATCACACCTCACAGCCGAAGCTTTGAATTGAGACACTCCCTGAGCACCTGGAGAGGCTCAAGTGCTCACATCGCGTGCAGGTCTCCCTAACCCTGCAGATCACACCTCACAGCCGAGGATTCCTTGTCCCTCTGCGTGAACTGCGCGGACAGCCACTCCATGACATCGTGTGCTTTAGATAGCGGCAATCACAGAGCTTCAATCAGCTGACCTCACGATTACAGACCTCACAAATTACCTTATGGCCGAAGCCTGCTCGTCCATCTGCATGCTCTGCGCGGATAGGGACTCCACATCGCGCGCTTTAACATGCACGGATCGTTCCAGCGACACCACCGCCTGCTGCTCCCGCTGCAGTCTTTGTCGCAGTGTTTCATCGCTCCCAGCCCTCACCTAATGGCCGAAGCCTGCTCGTCCATCTGCGTGCTCTGCGCTGAAAGAGACTCAACATCGCGCGCTTTAGCATGTACAGATCGCTCCAGCGACACCACCGCCAGCTGCTCCCGCTGCAGCCGCTCCGCCGCTTGCGCCTTCCGCTCCCTCGCGTCCCTCTCCCGCTCCTCCTGCGCCCGCTCCTGCTCTCTCCGCTCGCGCAGTTCCCTCTCCGCCGCCTGCTCCGCGGTCTCCGCGAGTTGCCTTTCCCCCGATCCCGTATTTCCGCCAGCAGTTGCGCGGCCCGATCCGATCCCCCTGGATCCGACCCCACGTTGCGCCTGCGGGGGAACAGATCCGCGCGGATACGCACCGCGGGAAGGCTGGGATGCGGCTGTGTAGGTTTGCCTGCGAATTCTAGGATCGGCCATCTTACAGGCTAAGACTAAAAAAGCTAAAGCAGATCTAGTTGTCTTGCATCATACAGCGTGAAGACGGCGGGAAAGACGGAGACGTTCAGGCTTCGTTTACCGCTTGTTACCCTCAGATCAAGCTCCCACTCAGGGCATGTATCGCACTCAGCAACTGGAGTTTTTTTCGCGTTGCTTAGTGCTTGTCAAATGTATTGGTAGAGGTTTTGAGTGAGAAATTATTTTGAAAAGCGCTATGGCGAGGGCAGGGCAAGCAGAGCTTGCGATGAGGGTGTCAGGCTTACGAACAAAAACGATTTCGCGCAGTGGAAAGCGAAGCTGCACTTCTTCGCATTTTCTGCGGCTCGGTATTTTCAAGGGCCAGTTATAGAAGTTGTTTCTGGCGGGAATCCAGTTGAGTGGGATGGAACTTGTCACCGCCTAACAAGGCGGAATTGAAGAGGTTCGCGAGGCTGATTGTTGTTCGCAAAACCAGGACCTTTCACTCGGTTATGTAAGGTGCGTGCTGTTTTAAACCGGTTGGAAGTCGAACTCACGTGAGATGCTATCGAGGCAAGACGGGCGTGTTTCAGCAGCATGGAAGCATGGCCTCCTTGCGATTTCAAGAGGGTTCTAAAGTGGGACAAGGAACTGTGGTGAGGCTTGTTTATAAGTATATCCCATGACCAGTCTCTTAGTCAGGTCCTTGTACTCGAGCATGGTAGCACATGGTATTGCAAACGGCGACGCGTTTTCACGTGAACCTTTAGCTGACTGAAGGGTAGCGTAAAGTTGAACGTCGTACGACAGATGTGCTTCGAAGCTAGGCTCGTCCCGCGTCGCGTCCTCCTGTCGATCCGTGAAGCAGTCGAACCGTCGTCGCTCTTCACGTCATTGCATGCCACTTCCGTCGTTCCAATAACGAATATAGCGACTATCATACGACTTCCATCAACGTACCCCTCGTTTCCTAGCATGGCTACTCGTCCACTCACATTCCGACCGTTACAATCACTTCTTCCACGTGGGCCAGAACCCCCTCTACTTTCACCTTCGATAAAGGATAGTTCCAATCTTTTCAAGACCGTCACCTCGTTAGGAGCCGCAGCAGCAAGGTCTAGGGTCAAGGCTCTCATTGACCTGTCGCGAATCACGATTACCGGCAGCACGCGAAGCAGTATCTTCTCGCGAGGAGATGTTACCAGCAACTGCGTTGCAAGCGCCTCGTGGCGTCCTTCCTTTCGTCCTAATCCGCTTCGCGACAGCCAGACTGCCGCCCTTCGCAGCGCACATTCTTTGTCGTCGGAACCCTCTAAAGAAGCTTCTTCTACAGAACTCTCATCTCCAGACAATGCCAATACCCTCTCCCCTTCCTCCGTCCAACTCCTGTCCGCTCCAACGCGTGTAGTATCTGAACGGCTATCAAGCAATGCCCATTCCGCAGAGGAATCTCAGCCGTTGGATCTAGACGACCCAAGGGTGCTGGAGTGCTGTGAACCGTTAAGTGCCAATGGGAACTCGCCGGAGCAGCAGCGGCCGCTGCGGGTGGCGGTGCTGCTAAGCGGCGGTGTGGATAGCAGCGTGGCTCTTAGGCTGCTGCACGCAGCTGGGCACAAGTGCGAGGCGTTTTACTTAAAGATCTGGTTTCAGGAGGACTTTGAGAACTTCTGGTCGCAGTGCCCCTGGGAGGACGACCTGGCCGTGGCGCAGGCTGTGTGCGACGAGGTGAGTGAGTACCACCACTCTAGTGTGCCCTGCTTATAAGGAGGATGACCTGGCCCTGGCACAGCCGCACACGTTGTTCCAAGAAGACTTTGAGAACTTCTGGTCGCAGTGCCCCTGGGAGGATGACCTGGCCGTGGCGCAGGCAGTTTGTGATGAGGTGAGTACCCCTCTGCTTATAACGAGGATGACCTGGCTACACACCCAGCCAGCCACACGGAAGCACATGTGGTTCCAGGAGGAGTTTGAGAGCTTCTGGTCGCAGTGCCCCTGGGAGGACGACCTGGCCGTGGCTCAGGCCGTGTGTGACGAGGTGGGTTAGCACTTGGCTTATAACGAGGATGACCTGGCCCTGGCACACCCACACACGTTGTTCCAAGAGGACTTTGAGAACTTCTGGTCGCAGTGCCCTGGGAGGACGACCTGGCCGTGGCGCAGGCTGTTTGCGATGAGGTGAGTCTCTGTCTCATGGTTTCCCCACACACACCCACACACACCCGCACACACCCACACACACCCACACACACCCACACACACCCACACACACCCACACACACCCACACACACCCACACACACCCACACACACCCACACACACCCACACACACCCACACACACCCACACACACCCACACACACCCACACACACCCACACACACCCACACACACCCACACACACCCACACACCCACACACCCACACACACCCACACACACCCACACACACCCACACACACCCACACACACCCACACACACCCACACACACCCACACACACCCACACACACCCACACACACCCACACACACCCGCACGCACCCGCACACACCCGCACACACCCGCACACACCCACACACACCCACACACACCCACACACCACCACACACCACCACACACGCCCACACACCAAGAAGAAGCTTCATCCATCTCCATCCATCTCCCTCTATCTGCACCGCACAGCACCCCTACCTGCACCGCACAGGCTCCCGTGCCTGCCCTGCAGTATGTGCATCGTACCCTGGCGTACTGGCAGCGCGTGGGGGGTCACTGTGCCAGTCATAGCATGCTGCATCCATGTCCCTCTCACACTCCCCTCTCACACTCGACTCTCACACTCCCCTCTCACACTCCCCTCTCACACTCCCCTCTCACACTCCCCTCCCTACAAATTAGCGTCCCGCTGCACAGAGTGCATCTCACGGACGCCTACTGGCAGCGCGTGGTGGCGCATTGTGTGGGGGAGATTCGCAGCGGCCGCACTCCACCCATCTCCCTGTCATATTAAACTCCCTCTATCTCCACCGCACTGCATCCCTCTCTGCAGGTTAACATCCTGCTGCACATAGTGCATCTGACAGACGCCTACTGGCAGCAGGTGGTGGCTCACTGTGCCTCTCAAAGCATGCTCCATCCATCCCTCTCCCTGTGTGAACCCCCTTGTTGGCAGATTAACGTCCCTCTGCACATAGTGCATCTCACCGATGCCTACTGGCAGCGAGTGGTGGCGCATTGTGTGGGGGAGATTCGCAGCGGTCGCACTCCCAACCCTGACATGCTCTGCAACTCACGCATCAAGTTTGGTACATCCTAACACCATCTAGAAGTGTTGTGTTTGAGTGTTGTCCAAGTCACTTAAAAACCCAATCCTGGCGTTCTTCGCAACTCACGCATCAAGTTTGGTATAATGTACAACCATGTCACACGCCTGTCACTCCTTTTTCGGACTCTTGAACCCGTTCTTGGCACGTGTGCTCTGTAACATTTTTGGTGGGATGGGTGGGTGGGTATGACTCATGATACATGAAGTGCCAGTGTGAGATTCTTATGCATAGTGCACAAAGCTTTGGTGAAGTCGCATTGTAGGATTGTCAATGGCAGCTCCAACATAGCTTCCCTTCTATAACCACCTCGCATGGTATCAGGGCGTTACGCCTGGCTCATGGCAGTTTGGCCCTTTGCTTACTACCCTGTACCTTCCCTTCCTACCCCTCTGCACCCATCCAGGTGCCTTCTACGATCACCTTGATTTCACTCATTTTGACCGCGTCGCATCTGGGCATTACGCTCGAGTTATCCGCTCACCGCCAGCCGACCCGTCCCACCCCAGCGAGAGAGCTGTGCGCCTGGTGTTGTCTGCGGATGAGGTGAGTCCTCAGAAGCCTTGCAAAACACTTCACTCATTTCGACCGCGTGGCATCGGGGCAGTATGCCCGCGTTGTCTGCTCACCAGCTGACCCACAAGCTGCTGTGCGCCTGATGCTGCTGTCGGCAGATGAGGTGAGCTTATAAGTTGCCCGCTTTACTAGGTCGCAAGTTCTGAACTGACAGCACAGGTGCGGACTGATCACCTGCTGAACCATCTGCTGTTGTGCGCCTGGTGATATCGGCAGATGAGGCGAGAATGAATCCCAGGTGCACAGGTAACCCTGCAGATTGTTGTCGTTTTCTTTGAGAATTCTCAGGTAACCCAGGTAGCGCCACAAGTTGCAGAGTGTGAAGGGTATTTATGAAAACTCTCAAAAATACCATGCAATGCCGAGAATTCTGAGGTGACTCACTCAGGTAACACCACAAGTTGCAGACGTGTAAAACCTTGAAAACATATCAACTCTCTTTCCTTCCGAATTTCTTCTCACACTTTCTCCTCCCGCTGTTCTGATTCGACTCCCTCATTTTCTTCCTCTTCGCCAGGTGAAGGATCAGACTTACTTCCTCTCACACCTATCGCAGCAGCAGCTCTCTCGAGTCATGTTCCCTCTAGGGGCCCTCACCAAGGTACGCTGCTCTCTTGCCCACTTGCCCTCTTACCCTCTTACCCTCTTGCCCTCTTACCCTCTTTCCCTCTTACCCTCTTGCCCTCTTACCCTCTTTCCCTCTTACCCTCTTGCCCTCTTACCCTCTTTCCCTCTTACCCTCTTGCCCTCTTATCCTCTTTCCCTCTTACCCTCTTGCCCTCTTACCCTCTTTCCCTCTTACCCTCTTGCCCTCTTACCCTCTTTCCCTCTTACCCTCTTGCCCTCTTACCCTCTTTCCCTCTTACTTTCTTGCCCTCTTACCCTCTTTCCTTCTTACCCTCTTACCCTCTTACCCTCTTTCCCTCTTACCCTCTTGCCCTCTTACCCTCTTTCCCTCTTACCCTCTTACCCTCTTACCCTCTTTCCCTCTTACCCTCTTGCCCTCTTACCCTCTTTCCCTCTTACCCTCTTACCCTCTTACCCTCTTAGCCTCTTACCCTCTTGCCCTCTTACCCTCTTTCCCTCTTACCCTCTTGCCCTCTTACCCTCTTACCCTCTTTCCCTCTTTCCCTCTTACCCTCTTGCCCTCTTGCCCTCTTACCCTCTTACCCTCTTACCCTCTTACCCTCTTACCCTCTTACCCTCTTGCCCTCTTGCCCTCTTGCCCTCTTGCCCTCTTACCCTCTTGCCCTCTTACCCTCTTACCCTCTTACCCTCTTACCCTCTTACCCTCTTTCCCTCTTGCCCTCTTACCCTCTTGCCCTCTTGCCCTCTTGCCCTCTTGCCCTCTTACCCTCTTACCCTCTTACCCTCTTACCTCTTACCCTCTTACCCTCTTACCCTCTTACCCTCTTACCCTCTTACCCTCTTACCCTCTTACCCTCCCTCTTTCCCTCTTTCCCTCTTACCCTCTTACCCTCTTACCCTCTTACCCTCTTACCCTCTTCCCTCTTTCCCTCTTACCCTCTTACCCTCTTACCCTCTTACCCTCTTACCCTCTTACCCTCTTTCCCTCTTACCCTCTTACCCTCTTACCCTCTTACCCTCTTACCCTCTTACCCTCTTTCCCTCTTACCCTCTTACCCTCTTACCCTCTTACCCTCTTTCCCTCTTACCCTCTTTCCCTCTTACCCTCTTACCCTCTTACCCTCTTTCCCTCTTTCCCTCTTACCCTCTTACCCTCTTACCCTCTTACCCTCTTACCCTCTTCCCCTCTTACCCTCTTACCCTCTTACCCTCTTTCCCTCTTACCCTCTTACCCTCTTACCCTCTTACCCTCTTACCCTCTTTCCCTCTTACCCTCTTACCTTCTTTCCCTCTTTCCCTCTTACCCTCTTACCCTCTTACCTTCTTACCCTCTTTCCCTCTTACCCTCTTTCCCTCTTACCCTCTTACCCTCTTACCCTCTTTCCCTCTTTCCCTCTTACCCTCTTACCCTCTTACCCTCTTACCCTCTTACCCTCTTTCCCTCTTACCCTCTTACCCTCTTACCCTCTTTCCCTCTTACCCTCTTGCGCTCACTAATGTACGCTGCTCTCTTACTCTCCTGCGCTCTTGCCCTGTCACCAACGTATGCTTCTCCCTTACCCTGTTTCTCCCTCTTGTCTTTTCTGTCCTTTCTCTTTTGAGTCGACTCATCTGTCACCAACGTATGTTTCTCCCTTACCCTGTTTCTCCCTTACCCTGTTTCTCCCTTACCCTGTTTCTCCCTTACCCTGTGTCTCCCTCTTGTCTTTTCTGTCCTTTCTCTCCCCACTGCAGTCTCAGGTGCGACAGCTGGCAGCGGCGTTCAACCTGCCCAACCAGAGCAGAAAGGACTCGCAAGGGATCTGCTTTCTGGGAAAGGTACGATGTGGGGAAGTCACGGCATGGTGTAGGTAGATTGAGGTGGCATGTCGTTCAACCTGCCCAACCAGAGCAGAAAGGACTCGCAAGGGATTTGCTTTCTGGGAAAGGTACGATGTGGGGAAGTCACAGCATGGTGTAGGTAGATTGAGGTGGCATGTCGTTCAACCCGCCCAACCAGAGCAGAAAGGACTCGCAAGGGATTTGCTTCTTGGGGAAGGTGCGGCCTGGGGAAAGTGTGGTCAGGGGCAGGTACGGCCTTGGAAAGGCATGATAAGGGAAGGTACGATGTTGAAATTCTGAGTATGTGGCACGGAATGTGGGTGAGCAGGTGGGGCTTCTGGTGGCGGCAGAGAGTGGGGAGGCGATCATAGTAGCACCCACTCAGTTGCTTGCTCCTACCGTTGTATCCAACCAACCACATGCCCATTTCTCATGTTCCCATGCCACCAGGTGAAGTTCCCCAAGTTTGTGGCGCGGCATGTGGGCGAGCAGGAGGGGTTGCTGGTGGAGGCAGAGAGTGAGGAGACGACTTGTTTCACACCCACTTGTTCCTACTCATGTACCAACTTGCACACCTGCCTGTCTACCCTTGTACCTATCCTGCTTCTGTATCCCAGGTGAAGTTCCCTGAGTTTGTGGCGCGGCATGTGGGCGAGCAGGAGGGGTTGCTGGTGGAGGCAGAGAGCGGGGAGGCCCTGGGGTTGCACAGAGGCTTCTGGTTCTTCACCATCGGGCAGCGACAAGGCATCAAGCTCTCTGGAGGGCCGTGGTGAGTGAGTGAGGGTGAGCGTGGGTGGTTAAATTCAGGCAAACAAGGTTTTGCCCCAACCACTCATCAATCAGGGGGAGGCCCTGGGGGTGCACAGAGGCTTCTGGTTCTTCACCATCGGGCAGCGGCAGGGCATCAAGCTGTCTGGCGGGCCGTGGTGAGTGAGGGAGGAGGGATCTGTGAGTGGGGCAGGTCATGAGGTAGCTGGTGAGAGGCCCTATCCAGCCAAACGGCTGCAACCGCCCCTCATGTTTCTTCTACCTTGTATTTCCAAGCCACCCCTCTTTTCCTTGTTGTAGAGTTTCCCGCTGTTCCGCTTTCCCCACACTTTGGTTGCTCAAGACAGCGCCACTAACACTGTCTCCCACAACTGCCGCTCTTTGTTGTTGGTTGGTTTTGAGAATTATCAAAATCACTCTCGACTCGATTCCTCCTCACGCTCTGTTGTGTTTCCCATTTCACCCTTTTCACGTTACCTCTTCCGGTATGTAGTGGCTATGGACACGGTCACCAGCACCGTCTTTGACTCTCCCGCGATTACCACTCTCAGACTTCAATTGCCATCACCCCACCACGCTCCCCCTCGTTCCCCTCATCCTCCACACAACCTTCCCCCCCTTTCCCTACTGACCAGGTACGTGGTAGCTAAAGACACGGACACCAACACGGTCTTCGTATCCTGTGACTACCACTCGCCAGCCAAGTCCCGCCGGCAGTTTTGGGTGGGCGGGTTCAGCTGGACGCAGGGAGGGGAATGCACCCCTCCTTTGACCGAACGACCCAACCTCACTTGCAAGGTGAGTCCCTTCAAGGTTCTTGGGAAGCACACCAAGTGCTAGCCGTGGTGGGAGCATGGGGAGCAGGGCAGCACCCAGTCACCCCCCCCCCCCCCCCCCCCACTCGCCAGCCAAGTGTGGGGGGAGGATCTGGGTGGGCGGGGGTCAGCTGGACTCAAGGTGGCGAGTCCAGTCCTGCTCCAAGTCCGCCACGGCTCCCAGTTCCACCCCTGCAATCTGCTGCCCAGCTGATTTTGAGGCACCTCAACTATCGACTCAAAAGTCACTTAGTGCAGCCCTGCCCCGGGTTCGCCACGATCCCCAGTTCCACCCCTGCTCTCCGCTGCCCAGTTCCACCCCTGCAATCTGCTGCCCAGCTGATTTTGAGGCACCTCAACTATCGACTCAAAAGTCACTTAGTGCAGCCCTGCCCCGGGTTCGCCACGATCCCCAGTTCCACCCCTGCTCTCCGCTGCCCAGTTCCACCCCTGCTCTCCGCTGCCCAGTTCCACCCCTGCTCTCCGCTGCCCAGTTCCACCCCTGCTCTCCGCTGCCCAGTTCCACCCCTGCTCTCCGCTGCCCAGTTCCACCCCTGCTCTCCGCTGCCCAGTTCCACCCCTGCTCTCCGCTGCCCAGTTCCACCCCTGCTCTCCGCTGCCCAGTTCCACCCCTGCTCTCCGCTGCCCAGTTCCACCCCTGCTCTCCGCTGCCCAGTTCCACCCCTGCTCTCCGCTGCCCAGTTCCACCCCTGCTCTCCGCTGCCCAGTTCCACCCCTGCTCTCCGCTGCCCAGTTCCACCCCTGCTCTCCGCTGCCCAGTTCCACCCCTGCTCTCCGCTGCCCAGTTCCACCCCTGCTCTCCGCTGCCCAGTTCCACCCCTGCTCTCCGCTGCCCAGTTCCACCCCTGCTCTCCGCTGCCCAGTTCCACCCCTGCTCTCCGCTGCCCAGTTCCACCCCTGCTCTCCGCTGCCCAGTTCCACCCCTGCTCTCCGCTGCCCAGTTCCACCCCTGCTCTCCGCTGCCCAGTTCCACCCCTGCTCTCCGCTGCCCAGTTCCACCCCTGCTCTCCGCTGCCCAGTTCCACCCCTGCTCTCCGCTGCCCAGTTCCACCCCTGCTCTCCGCTGCCCAGTTCCACCCCTGCTCTCCGCTGCCCAGTTCCACCCCTGCTCTCCGCTGCCCAGTTCCACCCCTGCTCTCCGCTGCCCAGTTCCACCCCTGCTCTCCGCTGCCCAGTTCCACCCCTGCTCTCCGCTGCCCAGTTCCACCCCTGCTCTCCGCTGCCCAGTTCCACCCCTGCTCTCCGCTGCCCAGTTCCACCCCTGCTCTCCGCTGCCCAGTTCCACCCCTGCTCTCCGCTGCCCAGTTCCACCCCTGCTCTCCGCTGCCCAGTTCCACCCCTGCTCTCCGCTGCCCAGTTCCACCCCTGCTCTCCGCTGCCCAGTTCCACCCCTGCTCTCCGCTGCCCAGTTCCACCCCTGCTCTCCGCTGCCCAGTTCCACCCCTGCTCTCCGCTGCCCAGTTCCACCCCTGCTCTCCGCTGCCCAGTTCCACCCCTGCTCTCCGCTGCCCAGTTCCACCCCTGCTCTCCGCTGCCCAGTTCCACCCCTGCTCTCCGCTGCCCAGTTCCACCCCTGCTCTCCGCTGCCCAGTTCCACCCCTGCTCTCCGCTGCCCAGTTCCACCCCTGCTCTCCGCTGCCCAGTTCCACCCCTGCTCTCCGCTGCCCAGTTCCACCCCTGCTCTCCGCTGCCCAGTTCCACCCCTGCTCTCCGCTGCCCAGTTCCACCCCTGCTCTCCGCTGCCCAGTTCCACCCCTGCTCTCCGCTGCCCAGTTCCACCCCTGCTCTCCGCTGCCCAGTTCCACCCCTGCTCTCCGCTGCCCAGTTCCACCCCTGCTCTCCGCTGCCCAGTTCCACCCCTGCTCTCCGCTGCCCAGTTCCACCCCTGCTCTCCGCTGCCCAGTTCCACCCCTGCTCTCCGCTGCCCAGTTCCACCCCTGCTCTCCGCTGCCCAGTTCCACCCCTGCTCTCCGCTGCCCAGTTCCACCCCTGCTCTCCGCTGCCCAGTTCCACCCCTGCTCTCCGCTGCCCAGTTCCACCCCTGCTCTCCGCTGCCCAGTTCCACCCCTGCTCTCCGCTGCCCAGTTCCACCCCTGCTCTCCGCTGCCCAGTTCCACCCCTGCTCTCCGCTGCCCAGTTCCACCCCTGCTCTCCGCTGCCCAGTTCCACCCCTGCTCTCCGCTGCCCAGTTCCACCCCTGCTCTCCGCTGCCCAGTTCCACCCCTGCTCTCCGCTGCCCAGTTCCACCCCTGCTCTCCGCTGCCCAGTTCCACCCCTGCTCTCCGCTGCCCAGTTCCACCCCTGCTCTCCGCTGCCCAGTTCCACCCCTGCTCTCCGCTGCCCAGTTCCACCCCTGCTCTCCGCTGCCCAGTTCCACCCCTGCTCTCCGCTGCCCAGTTCCACCCCTGCTCTCCGCTGCCCAGTTCCACCCCTGCTCTCCGCTGCCCAGTTCCACCCCTGCTCTCCGCTGCCCAGTTCCACCCCTGCTCTCCGCTGCCCAGTTCCACCCCTGCTCTCCGCTGCCCAGTTCCACCCCTGCTCTCCGCTGCCCAGTTCCACCCCTGCTCTCCGCTGCCCAGTTCCACCCCTGCTCTCCGCTGCCCAGTTCCACCCCTGCTCTCCGCTGCCCAGTTCCACCCCTGCTCTCCGCTGCCCAGTTCCACCCCTGCTCTCCGCTGCCCAGTTCCACCCCTGCTCTCCGCTGCCCAGTTCCACCCCTGCTCTCCGCTGCCCAGTTCCACCCCTGCTCTCCGCTGCCCAGTTCCACCCCTGCTCTCCGCTGCCCAGTTCCACCCCTGCTCTCCGCTGCCCAGTTCCACCCCTGCTCTCCGCTGCCCAGTTCCACCCCTGCTCTCCGCTGCCCAGTTCCACCCCTGCTCTCCGCTGCCCAGTTCCACCCCTGCTCTCCGCTGCCCAGTTCCACCCCTGCTCTCCGCTGCCCAGTTCCACCCCTGCTCTCCGCTGCCCAGTTCCACCCCTGCTCTCCGCTGCCCAGTTCCACCCCTGCTCTCCGCTGCCCAGTTCCACCCCTGCTCTCCGCTGCCCAGTTCCACCCCTGCTCTCCGCTGCCCAGTTCCACCCCTGCTCTCCGCTGCCCAGTTCCACCCCTGCTCTCCGCTGCCCAGTTCCACCCCTGCTCTCCGCTGCCCAGTTCCACCCCTGCTCTCCGCTGCCCAGTTCCACCCCTGCTCTCCGCTGCCCAGTTCCACCCCTGCTCTCCGCTGCCCAGTTCCACCCCTGCTCTCCGCTGCCCAGTTCCACCCCTGCTCTCCGCTGCCCAGTTCCACCCCTGCTCTCCGCTGCCCAGTTCCACCCCTGCTCTCCGCTGCCCAGTTCCACCCCTGCTCTCCGCTGCCCAGTTCCACCCCTGCTCTCCGCTGCCCAGTTCCACCCCTGCTCTCCGCTGCCCAGTTCCACCCCTGCTCTCCGCTGCCCAGTTCCACCCCTGCTCTCCGCTGCCCAGTTCCACCCCTGCTCTCCGCTGCCCAGTTCCACCCCTGCTCTCCGCTGCCCAGTTCCACCCCTGCTCTCCGCTGCCCAGTTCCACCCCTGCTCTCCGCTGCCCAGTTCCACCCCTGCTCTCCGCTGCCCAGTTCCACCCCTGCTCTCCGCTGCCCAGTTCCACCCCTGCTCTCCGCTGCCCAGTTCCACCCCTGCTCTCCGCTGCCCAGTTCCACCCCTGCTCTCCGCTGCCCAGTTCCACCCCTGCTCTCCGCTGCCCAGTTCCACCCCTGCTCTCCGCTGCCCAGTTCCACCCCTGCTCTCCGCTGCCCAGTTCCACCCCTGCTCTCCGCTGCCCAGTTCCACCCCTGCTCTCCGCTGCCCAGTTCCACCCCTGCTCTCCGCTGCCCAGTTCCACCCCTGCTCTCCGCTGCCCAGTTCCACCCCTGCTCTCCGCTGCCCAGTTCCACCCCTGCTCTCCGCTGCCCAGTTCCACCCCTGCTCTCCGCTGCCCAGTTCCACCCCTGCTCTCCGCTGCCCAGTTCCACCCCTGCTCTCCGCTGCCCAGTTCCACCCCTGCTCTCCGCTGCCCAGTTCCACCCCTGCTCTCCGCTGCCCAGTTCCACCCCTGCTCTCCGCTGCCCAGTTCCACCCCTGCTCTCCGCTGCCCAGTTCCACCCCTGCTCTCCGCTGCCCAGTTCCACCCCTGCTCTCCGCTGCCCAGTTCCACCCCTGCTCTCCGCTGCCCAGTTCCACCCCTGCTCTCCGCTGCCCAGTTCCACCCCTGCTCTCCGCTGCCCAGTTCCACCCCTGCTCTCCGCTGCCCAGTTCCACCCCTGCTCTCCGCTGCCCAGTTCCACCCCTGCTCTCCGCTGCCCAGTTCCACCCCTGCTCTCCGCTGCCCAGTTCCACCCCTGCTCTCCGCTGCCCAGTTCCACCCCTGCTCTCCGCTGCCCAGTTCCACCCCTGCTCTCCGCTGCCCAGTTCCACCCCTGCTCTCCGCTGCCCAGTTCCACCCCTGCTCTCCGCTGCCCAGTTCCACCCCTGCTCTCCGCTGCCCAGTTCCACCCCTGCTCTCCGCTGCCCAGTTCCACCCCTGCTCTCCGCTGCCCAGTTCCACCCCTGCTCTCCGCTGCCCAGTTCCACCCCTGCTCTCCGCTGCCCAGTTCCACCCCTGCTCTCCGCTGCCCAGTTCCACCCCTGCTCTCCGCTGCCCAGTTCCACCCCTGCTCTCCGCTGCCCAGTTCCACCCCTGCTCTCCGCTGCCCAGTTCCACCCCTGCTCTCCGCTGCCCAGTTCCACCCCTGCTCTCCGCTGCCCAGTTCCACCCCTGCTCTCCGCTGCCCAGTTCCACCCCTGCTCTCCGCTGCCCAGTTCCACCCCTGCTCTCCGCTGCCCAGTTCCACCCCTGCTCTCCGCTGCCCAGTTCCACCCCTGCTCTCCGCTGCCCAGTTCCACCCCTGCTCTCCGCTGCCCAGTTCCACCCCTGCTCTCCGCTGCCCAGTTCCACCCCTGCTCTCCGCTGCCCAGTTCCACCCCTGCTCTCCGCTGCCCAGTTCCACCCCTGCTCTCCGCTGCCCAGTTCCACCCCTGCTCTCCGCTGCCCAGTTCCACCCCTGCTCTCCGCTGCCCAGTTCCACCCCTGCTCTCCGCTGCCCAGTTCCACCCCTGCTCTCCGCTGCCCAGTTCCACCCCTGCTCTCCGCTGCCCAGTTCCACCCCTGCTCTCCGCTGCCCAGTTCCACCCCTGCTCTCCGCTGCCCAGTTCCACCCCTGCTCTCCGCTGCCCAGTTCCACCCCTGCTCTCCGCTGCCCAGTTCCACCCCTGCTCTCCGCTGCCCAGTTCCACCCCTGCTCTCCGCTGCCCAGTTCCACCCCTGCTCTCCGCTGCCCAGTTCCACCCCTGCTCTCCGCTGCCCAGTTCCACCCCTGCTCTCCGCTGCCCAGTTCCACCCCTGCTCTCCGCTGCCCAGTTCCACCCCTGCTCTCCGCTGCCCAGTTCCACCCCTGCTCTCCGCTGCCCAGTTCCACCCCTGCTCTCCGCTGCCCAGTTCCACCCCTGCTCTCCGCTGCCCAGTTCCACCCCTGCTCTCCGCTGCCCAGTTCCACCCCTGCTCTCCGCTGCCCAGTTCCACCCCTGCTCTCCGCTGCCCAGTTCCACCCCTGCTCTCCGCTGCCCAGTTCCACCCCTGCTCTCCGCTGCCCAGTTCCACCCCTGCTCTCCGCTGCCCAGTTCCACCCCTGCTCTCCGCTGCCCAGTTCCACCCCTGCTCTCCGCTGCCCAGTTCCACCCCTGCTCTCCGCTGCCCAGTTCCACCCCTGCTCTCCGCTGCCCAGTTCCACCCCTGCTCTCCGCTGCCCAGTTCCACCCCTGCTCTCCGCTGCCCAGTTCCACCCCTGCTCTCCGCTGCCCAGTTCCACCCCTGCTCTCCGCTGCCCAGTTCCACCCCTGCTCTCCGCTGCCCAGTTCCACCCCTGCTCTCCGCTGCCCAGTTCCACCCCTGCTCTCCGCTGCCCAGTTCCACCCCTGCTCTCCGCTGCCCAGTTCCACCCCTGCTCTCCGCTGCCCAGTTCCACCCCTGCTCTCCGCTGCCCAGTTCCACCCCTGCTCTCCGCTGCCCAGTTCCACCCCTGCTCTCCGCTGCCCAGTTCCACCCCTGCTCTCCGCTGCCCAGTTCCACCCCTGCTCTCCGCTGCCCAGTTCCACCCCTGCTCTCCGCTGCCCAGTTCCACCCCTGCTCTCCGCTGCCCAGTTCCACCCCTGCTCTCCGCTGCCCAGTTCCACCCCTGCTCTCCGCTGCCCAGTTCCACCCCTGCTCTCCGCTGCCCAGTTCCACCCCTGCTCTCCGCTGCCCAGTTCCACCCCTGCTCTCCGCTGCCCAGTTCCACCCCTGCTCTCCGCTGCCCAGTTCCACCCCTGCTCTCCGCTGCCCAGTTCCACCCCTGCTCTCCGCTGCCCAGTTCCACCCCTGCTCTCCGCTGCCCAGTTCCACCCCTGCTCTCCGCTGCCCAGTTCCACCCCTGCTCTCCGCTGCCCAGTTCCACCCCTGCTCTCCGCTGCCCAGTTCCACCCCTGCTCTCCGCTGCCCAGTTCCACCCCTGCTCTCCGCTGCCCAGTTCCACCCCTGCTCTCCGCTGCCCAGTTCCACCCCTGCTCTCCGCTGCCCAGTTCCACCCCTGCTCTCCGCTGCCCAGTTCCACCCCTGCTCTCCGCTGCCCAGTTCCACCCCTGCTCTCCGCTGCCCAGTTCCACCCCTGCTCTCCGCTGCCCAGTTCCACCCCTGCTCTCCGCTGCCCAGTTCCACCCCTGCTCTCCGCTGCCCAGTTCCACCCCTGCTCTCCGCTGCCCAGTTCCACCCCTGCTCTCCGCTGCCCAGTTCCACCCCTGCTCTCCGCTGCCCAGTTCCACCCCTGCTCTCCGCTGCCCAGTTCCACCCCTGCTCTCCGCTGCCCAGTTCCACCCCTGCTCTCCGCTGCCCAGTTCCACCCCTGCTCTCCGCTGCCCAGTTCCACCCCTGCTCTCCGCTGCCCAGTTCCACCCCTGCTCTCCGCTGCCCAGTTCCACCCCTGCTCTCCGCTGCCCAGTTCCACCCCTGCTCTCCGCTGCCCAGTTCCACCCCTGCTCTCCGCTGCCCAGTTCCACCCCTGCTCTCCGCTGCCCAGTTCCACCCCTGCTCTCCGCTGCCCAGTTCCACCCCTGCTCTCCGCTGCCCAGTTCCACCCCTGCTCTCCGCTGCCCAGTTCCACCCCTGCTCTCCGCTGCCCAGTTCCACCCCTGCTCTCCGCTGCCCAGTTCCACCCCTGCTCTCCGCTGCCCAGTTCCACCCCTGCTCTCCGCTGCCCAGTTCCACCCCTGCTCTCCGCTGCCCAGTTCCACCCCTGCTCTCCGCTGCCCAGTTCCACCCCTGCTCTCCGCTGCCCAGTTCCACCCCTGCTCTCCGCTGCCCAGTTCCACCCCTGCTCTCCGCTGCCCAGTTCCACCCCTGCTCTCCGCTGCCCAGTTCCACCCCTGCTCTCCGCTGCCCAGTTCCACCCCTGCTCTCCGCTGCCCAGTTCCACCCCTGCTCTCCGCTGCCCAGTTCCACCCCTGCTCTCCGCTGCCCAGTTCCACCCCTGCTCTCCGCTGCCCAGTTCCACCCCTGCTCTCCGCTGCCCAGTTCCACCCCTGCTCTCCGCTGCCCAGTTCCACCCCTGCTCTCCGCTGCCCAGTTCCACCCCTGCTCTCCGCTGCCCAGTTCCACCCCTGCTCTCCGCTGCCCAGTTCCACCCCTGCTCTCCGCTGCCCAGTTCCACCCCTGCTCTCCGCTGCCCAGTTCCACCCCTGCTCTCCGCTGCCCAGTTCCACCCCTGCTCTCCGCTGCCCAGTTCCACCCCTGCTCTCCGCTGCCCAGTTCCACCCCTGCTCTCCGCTGCCCAGTTCCACCCCTGCTCTCCGCTGCCCAGTTCCACCCCTGCTCTCCGCTGCCCAGTTCCACCCCTGCTCTCCGCTGCCCAGTTCCACCCCTGCTCTCCGCTGCCCAGTTCCACCCCTGCTCTCCGCTGCCCAGTTCCACCCCTGCTCTCCGCTGCCCAGTTCCACCCCTGCTCTCCGCTGCCCAGTTCCACCCCTGCTCTCCGCTGCCCAGTTCCACCCCTGCTCTCCGCTGCCCAGTTCCACCCCTGCTCTCCGCTGCCCAGTTCCACCCCTGCTCTCCGCTGCCCAGTTCCACCCCTGCTCTCCGCTGCCCAGTTCCACCCCTGCTCTCCGCTGCCCAGTTCCACCCCTGCTCTCCGCTGCCCAGTTCCACCCCTGCTCTCCGCTGCCCAGTTCCACCCCTGCTCTCCGCTGCCCAGTTCCACCCCTGCTCTCCGCTGCCCAGTTCCACCCCTGCTCTCCGCTGCCCAGTTCCACCCCTGCTCTCCGCTGCCCAGTTCCACCCCTGCTCTCCGCTGCCCAGTTCCACCCCTGCTCTCCGCTGCCCAGTTCCACCCCTGCTCTCCGCTGCCCAGTTCCACCCCTGCTCTCCGCTGCCCACCCCTGCCTCCCCCAGTTCTCCCTCCCCCCCGTTTCTCCCCTCCTCTCCCCTCCTCTCCCCTCCTCTCCCCCGTGTCTTCCCTCAGGTCCGCCACGGCCCCCAATTCTACCCCTGCTCCATGCAGTTTGCTGAGCTACCAGCTACCATGCGTCCAGATGCAGTGAATCATCCGACAGCAGAAACAGGATCAGCAGTAGAGGAAGCAGCAGTAGTAGAGGCAGGAGCAGCAGGAGAGGCAGAAGCAGCAACAGTAGCAGCAGGAGAAACCGCAGCGCTGGTGATTCTATCCCAGGATGATCAGGGGCTAGCTGCCGGGCAGTTTGCCGCCTTCTATGATGGCGACACGTGCATCGGGTCGGGCGTCATTATTGGCGTGCCGCCCGGGGACGACAGTGTGGGCGGCATGAGTGGCGACAGCAGCCGCAGCACAGCGCAGGAGCGAGGTTCAGAGACACAGCAGAGGCAGGAGAAGAGAAAAGGACCAGTATCAGCTGCAGCGTGGGAGACGGCAAGGCGAGGGCTGGCAGGGGTGAAGATTGGGAAGCTGAAACCGCCCAAGACTGTCGAAAAAGGGAGTGGGAGGTTGGAGAGTGAGGGAGTGAGGGAGGAGAGGACAGAGAAAGGGAGAGGGGAGGGGGGAAATGAGGTGGGAAGTGGTGAAAAGAGGAAGAGGCGGAGGGAGAGAGCAAGTCGAGGGAGGCCTGAGGTGCAGCTAGGGGAACAGGTGGTTCAAGTGCAGGCAAGTGGTGATGTCTAGCCAGTGGAAATGGTCACAGAACAACATTAGCTGGATAACCAGTGCTACTGGACATTTTGTTTAGTGTCTTGTAATGGTCATGCACTTATGTACTCTGCTGTCATAGATAACATGTATTTTTGCTTTTCCTGTAATGCGTAATGAATCCATCTCATGAACACAACTTCATTTACATGTACCGTCACCCCCCGGATATAAGCGCCACTCTAGGATAAGCGCATGGCGCTTCTAATTGGCATATGGCGCTTATATCCGATCCTCGATCATAAGCGCATAACCTAAAGGCTTACGGATTATAGCCGCATACTTGTGCCTTACACAATATAACCGCCACCCTATTTTCAATGTTTTTCCATATTTTGTATTTTTCTTAATCTATACAACAGGTCATTCGCTCACCTAAACAATTTAATACGGTACTTTGCAAATAATACTACCAGTCTACCATACATCTACCTACAAGCCTCACACATAGGCTACATCATTTTCCATAACATCTACTCTAGTCATCAGCTGCGGTGGGGTCATCTGGGTCGGCCTCAGAGTCCGACTCAGGTTCCTCTACGTTGTTGCAGAAGAAGCCATCTGCTGCAATGTCATCGTCCATCTCGATTTCGTCGCCCTCGAGCTCGTCTCGCCTGTGTTGCAGGCAGAGCTTGTCCTGGGACCCATCCAGGGCGTTGCTGATGCTGCAGGTAAGAAATGCCCGTTGAATCAAGTCCTTGGGCACGGCCTTCCAAGCCGCTGAGATCCACCGAGCGTCACCTCGGGTGGAGGCTTCTTGATGTTGCCTGCCACGAAATTCAAGAACCAGAGTCAGTACGGTTTACAGAATGATAAACACACACACACATGGGCGGCATGTCTCACCTTTCTTCGTCAAGGTGTCGACCCCCTCGCTCTCGAACCGCTCCTGGTAGAGGTGGCGAACGGCGGCCTTGAAGGAGTGATTCACCCCGACATCTAGGGGTTGAATCTCCGAGGTGCAGCCAGCTGGGATAACGGCAGGGACAAGATTCAACTCGCCGAACTTTTGCTTCACCTCCGCAGTCAGGTGCCCGCGGTACGAATCCAAGACGAGCATCGCTTTACGGGGGCGGACTCTGAACTTAGGGTTGACGTACGGCTTGACCGCCCCGTCGAGCCACGCGATGACACCGTCCGCGTCCATCCAACCGTTGGGATGGACGGACACGGTGACATCTGCACAGCAACAAACGCACATACAATATTAGTATAAACTAAAAACACAATAAACATGCAGCAGTGGGTGGTAAAGCTTACCTGAAGGGAAATTCCCTTTGGGGACGGTCTTCCGATTGAAGAAGACCCACGGCTTCAGCTTCTCACCACTAGCGCTGCAGACGAGCATCACGATAACTCGCTCTTTCTGATAGCCGCCGCTGCGAATGGGCACAGAGCGCAAGCCCACCTCTTCGACGGTGCGTTTGGCTGGCATCTTGAGCCAGAGTGGCGTCTGGTCCGCGTTAATAATCCACTGCGGGTCGATCTTGTATCGGCGGTGCGTAAAACGCACAAACTTCCAGACGTTTTTTACATCAATCTCGCATTCTGGGAGTACGGATGAGAGGAAACGAGAGAACAAACAAACACAGGATGAGTGTCGCGTTGGGAAATAACCGCTAGACAAGAACAGACAAACAACACAAAACAGTAAACCGTAAACGACGGATAAAAAAAAAACAACTCACTAGCCGCAAGCTTCTGGCCGACCCTCGTCTTCGCTCGGGTTGTAAGGTTCCAGCGGCGGCAAAACCGCTCAGTCCACCGCTGAGAGCCGACCCACTTTACCTCTGGATGAAGTTCTTTCATCACCTCATGCGACCACTTCTGCAGGCGTGCGATCGAGACGGCAAGACACTTTTTACGGTGGGAAAGAAACCTCCTGTAAACTTCCGCTTCCATGTCGCGATACCACGAGCTCCTTCCGCGCCCATGAAGTCGCTTGCGAGCAGCATGCGCGCCCTCCAGCTCAACCTTCCGGGTCTTCCACCTTGCGAGTGACCTTCGGGAGATGCCGGATTCGTGAGAGATCCGCCGCACGCTCATCTCCCCGGATTCAAGCTTGAGAATCCACTGCAGCTTCTCCTGTGAGGTGTAAGAATGGCGCTTGTGATCCGTAGGCTTGTGCCTGGGGGAGGGAGGACGGGCATCACGATTATCGCGAGAAGGGTGTGGCCGTTTTTTATTAGGAGGGGGAAAGGTGGGAATAGGCAGGTGCTCTGGAAGACCGTCGGCAGCCCAGAACTCCACATCTTCCTCCGCACAAGTCGCGGATTCGTCCAACGGACAATTAGCCGGGGTTCCCCAGCGTGGCGACGGTGCGGAGGAAGATGATGCGCCACCGGTGTGGTCGGGCTCGGACAGGTAAGCGTCAAACGCCGAGTAGCCAGGAGGGAGGAGAAGCTGCAGAACCCCCTAACGTGGAATACCGAACACAGGCGGCTCAGAAGGGGACGGAGGAACGGGAGGAACCGGAGGCGCCGGGGGAGTGGGAGGGTTAGGAGGCGCTGGAGGAGTGGGAGGAATGGGAGGCACGTCTGGGTGTGTTGGAGGGACGGGCGCATGGCGCGTCTACCATTGAGAGTAGTCACGGGTGTCTCTATTTTCTCTAGCAGCAGGTTGGCGGCGGAACAGGAAATGTGTGCCTGGAAGGCCCGCCATGGCCACGGCAGGCCAAACCAAAAAACTAATCTGAAAAGAAAGTTGAGAATGAGGGTCGTATGAAGCCCTCGCCCGAGACCCCTTCAGTTTCGCGGCCCGGCCTCCTCTGCGGGGAAAGGGTGGCCCCAGTCAAGATTCCCCGCAGAGGAGCTGAGCTGGGCAGCTCTTTGCCTCGGTGGCGGGGAATCTTGCTCTGGATGGGCAAGTCATGGCTGCACCACGACGTGCCCTGGACCGCATGCAACCCTGATTGGGCAGTCGCGATGCGAAGTGCGTGTGCGCTTGCATGGGCCAGGTTCACGTTCGATGAACCTGGCCTGGCCAACAAGGCGTGGAAGGCGTGAAGCCACGCCTTGTTGGCCTTTTCACACGGAAAATATGCACAGTTTCGAACGTTCTCGACTCAGGTGCATCTGCCTTTAAAAATGCTTCGTTTTGGTTAAAAAAAAAAAAACAAAATTCATTATTGACATAACATAAACACCGGCGCTTGTAAATTTACTCGATTATAAGCCCACCCCCCCCCAAAAACATGTTTTATTATACCCCCCCATGGGAGCGTATCCGAGGGGTGACGGTATGAACTTGTTACATGCCGCAATTGTTATGAGTTGTACTATCAGAGTGCGCAGAAGAATATTATAAAGAGGAAGTGATTACAAAATGCCAAAACAATGAAGAAAGCGAGCAAATATAGGGCGGAAACTAGCTAGGCGAGAACCTCTAACGTGCGAGGGTTGGATGTGTCGCGATTGGTGCGGAGCGACTCGGAATTGGTTCGGTGCGAAAGTGTAGGCCGAACCCAAACTGACGCGAACTGTTCGGGTTGTCCTTGCTAGGAGCAGCCTCTACAGATATAAATTGCATATTCATTACACTCTCCCACCTTCTAAATAAGGTGCCCTTATACAAACCCGAGTCTTGTAGTAGCGTGAAAACTGCAGATCTTCAGATGAAGCTGATCTGACGGTGTAGCGCAGCGTTGACCGTCGAGCTGACGTGTGGTCGAGAGCGTTGACCAGGCGAAATTCGAAGAGTTGGAATGTCAGCCGTTGATACTGCCGATGTCGATCGGGCGGTAGAAAACGAATGTTGAGTTGGAAATCCGCCGATGAATAAAAACCGTTGATGTGGCGGATGCGTGTCAGACAGTAGAGGTGGACGCGATGTTTGGCGGGAGTTCTGACGCATGTCAGAAGTCGGTGGATCGGGAACCGTTGGTGTCGATGAAGCCATCGCGAACGTCCATTGTGCTGAATGTGGCAGACGAAGGCTGTCAGAAAATTTGACGAGTACAGTGCGAGAGCACTCCTTCTTGTCACAACATTATAATTTTTATGTTGTGTAGGCTGTAGTGGGGTAGCCCATAAGGGGTACAACCCAATTAGGGTTAGTACTTGTACTCGATTGGATCTCAATGCAATCATCCCCATTCTGTATTCTGACATGGTTTCAGAGCAGGTCCTATTCCAGGATTTTTTTTTTTTTAGGGCCCACCGAATAGTTCCCTGGCCGTAGCGCATCACCCTGCACATAGCGCCCTACCCTGCCCGTCGTGCTGCCCCACTAGTCGCGCTGCCCTGCCCTGCCCGCGCACCGCCCTGCTGGCTGTCGCGTCGCCCTGCCCTGCCCGTCGCACCGCCCTGCTGGCCGCGCGCCGCCCTCCCCTGCCCGTCGCGTCACCCAAGGGCCCGCGCGCCGCCCCTACCTGGCCCGTCGCACCGCCCCAGTGCCCGCGCGCCGCCCTGCCCTGGCCGCGCGCCACCCTTCCCTGGTTGCGCGCCGCCCTTCCCTAGCCGTGCGCCGCCCCGCCCTGCCTTGCGCGCTTCCCTAGTGCCCATGCGCCGCCCTGCTCTGCCCGCTATCACTTCTCTTAGTGTTCTCACCTTCGATTCTGAGGGCCGTCCGATCCAGTTTGAGACCTGGCTAGACGACTTACAGCTGTACCTACAGAGCAAGTTTAGGGACGGCGTCTCCTTGTTTGTACACACGTCTGGGACCTCTCTCACTCCTCCCAAGACAGCTGACAGTGCGACTCGCTCACAGTGGCTTACCCGTGACGCTACTGCTCGCCTCGCCATTTGCAACCACCTGCTGTTAGCTGAACGCGCGCACTTTGGCCAGCACAAGACTGCTAAAGCACTGTTTGACGCTCTAGTAGCTCGTTACTCCTCCCCTGCCACTGCTGCTCTAGGCCGACTCATACCCCTCCCCTACCTCTTTCCTGAGCTGTCAGACTTTCCCACAGTCGCCGAACTCATCACCCACCTTCGCACTAGCGACACTCGCTACCGCGCCGCGCTTAAACCCGAGTTTCTAGACAAGAACCCCCCTCCATGTACATCACTCTCTACTTCCTCGTCATCCGCCTCCTTGACTCTCTTTGCGCAGTCAGGGACCTGCTCTTGACCCCACAGACCTCATTGTCGACCTGCTCGAGAAGCATCTCCTTGCAGCTGAGACTAGCATATTCACTGTAGCTGCTTCTTGTGGCACTCGTCGCACTCCCTTCTTTGAGGGTTGTTCCCCCTCCCCCCTTGCCCCCTCTGTCGCTTCTGCTGCTGCTGTTGACTTCCTTGGTGCTGAGGAGGTCGGGGCTGCGTCTGCTCCTAGTGGGAGGCGTCGAAGCGGCAAGAGCAAGGGAGGCAAGAGTGGTGGGGGTGGCGGCGGTGGTGGAGGCGCTGGAGGCGGTGGAGGTGGCGGTGGTGGCGGTGGGAGTGGTGGTGGGGGTGGAGGCGTCAGTGGCGGCGGTGGTGATAGCGGTGGGAGTGGTGGCGGCGGTGGTGGCAGCAGTGGGAGTGGTGGCGGCGGCCGGCAGTGGTGGCGGTCGGGGTGGAGCGGTCCAGAGGGGAGGTTCTGGCGGTGGCCAGAGGCAGCAGCAGCAGCATCTGCGTGAGACCCTTATGCCCCAGCAGCTTCGTGAGTGGTTTGCTCAGCGTGGGGCGTCTGGGGGTAGTGTTCGCTGCCCGTACGTCATTCGCACAGGTGATCAGGCTGGTCAGACATGCGGGAAGGTTGGTCACACACAAGACCGCTGCTTCTCCCGTCTTGACGACGCCTGGCGCGCAGAGTTTGGCGACGAGGCTGAGCTCCCTACCTGGCTGGCTAGAGCTGCTTAGGAACGATGTGGATATATTTACTCTTGACTATGACGCTATCCTTGCTGGCATGTATGCTTTGACTGTTAGTGCTGAGGGTGACTGTTACCTGTGTGTGCCGCCCGACCCAGGTATAGAGGCTGCTGCTCTAGGTGCTAGTGCGTCTGCTCTCTCTGGTACTGCGCCTGCTGAAACCTTGCACACCTTCACGCTTGACTCAGGTGCTTCCCGCTGCTTCTTTCGCGACAGTACCACAGTCACACCACTCCCTACACCTGTTGTAGTCTCTCTGGCTGACCCCTCACGGGGCCCGGTTCTTGCACGTTCCTCCACTGTTCTCCCGTGTCCGGCAGTTCCGTCTGGCTCACTCTCAGGTCTTCACCTCCCCTCGTTCTCTACAAACTTGGTGAGTACTTCTGCCCTTTAGGATGCGATGGTCACTACCACCACTCCTGGGGGTCAGCGTGTGTCGATCTGCACGTGTGCACGGACGGGCCGTCACCTGGCCACGTTCACCCGTCGGCCTGGGTCGAGCCTGTACACACTGACTACTGAGCCTCCTCAGGTCGCTGCGTCTGGTCAGGTGTCTGCGTCAGGTCAGGTAGCAGCCCCCTGTTCGTGTCGCCTCCTCACGCACCAGACTCTCCTTTGGCACCACCGCCTTGGTCACCCCTCCCTGCCACGCCTCCGTAGCATGCACTCCCGCCTCCTTGTCTCTGGTCTTCCCAGATCTCTTCCTCCCCTCCCGCCCTCGCCTGTGCCACCCTGCCTTCCTTGCGTCGAGGGGCGGCAGCGCGCCGCTCCTCACTCCTCCTCGTTTCCCCCGACGACTGCTCCCCTGCAAACTCTCCACATGGACGTGTGGGGCCTAGCCCGCGTCAATAGATAGGACCGCGAGCGATACTTTCTGCTGGTTGTTGACGACTACTCGCGTTACACTACAGCCTTTCCCTTGCGCAGCAAGGGGGAGGTCCCTGATGTCTTGATCCCTTGGATCCGCACTGTCCGTCTCCAGCTCCGCGAGCGGTTCCGCCAGGACCTTCCTGTCCCGCGTCTGTACTCTGACAGAGGTGGTGAGTTCTCCTCCCACCTCCTGCGGGACTTTTGTCGTGGGGAGGGCATCCTCCAGTCGTTCACGCTTCTGGCCTCCCTGCTGTAGAATGGGATTGCTGAGCGCCGCATTGGCTTAGTCATGGAGGTGGCTCGTACCTCCATGATCCATGCGGCTGCTCCCCATAATCTGTGGCCGTTTGCGGTCCGGTACGCTGCACATCAGCTCAACCTCTGGCCCCGTGTCTCCTTGCCGGAGACCTCGCCTCCGCTGCGTTGGACGGGGGAGGTTGGCGATGCGTCGGTGTTCCGCGTCTGGGGATCTCGTGCCTTTGTCCGCGATACCACCGCGGACAAGCTCTCCTCTCGCGCCATTCCCTGCGTCTTCCTTGGCTTTCCCCCTGACGCGCCTGGCTGGCAGTTTTACCACCCCACCACGCGCCGTGTTTTGTCCTCTCAGGACGTCACGTTTGACGAGTCGGTTCCCTTTTACCGTCTCTTCCCCTACCGCATTGCCCCTCTCCCCCCCCCCACCCCCCCCGGCCGCTCTTCCTCGCTCCAGGTCCCCCTCCGGTAGACCCCCTCTCCCCTTAGGGTCCTGCTCCATCAAGTGTGTCTCAGGTAGACCCACTCCCTTTCGAGGTCACTTGCGACACCTCTGGCCCAGCTGAGGGGGGTGACGTTGCTGCTGACGACGCTGCGCCCCCTCCGCCGCTCACCACGCTTGGAGACCCCTCCGGGTTTTCCACCTCGACCGTCTTTGCCGGCTCTGCAGCCGGTTGCTGTCGACTCTGGTGCTGCTGGGGGTGGTGCTGAGTCTGGGGCTGCTGAGCCTGAGGGTGCTGAGCCTGGGGGTGCGGAGCCTGGGGGTGCTGAGCCTGAGGGTGCGGAGCCTGGGGGTGCTGAGCCTGAGGGTGCTGAGTCTTGGCGTTCTAAGCATAGGGGTGCTGAGCCTAAGGGTACTGAGTCTAGGGGTGCGGAGTCTGCTGGAGGTCCTATGGGTGCCTCACTGCGGCGGTCTAGCTGACGGGAGCCTCTCTCACCATAGCAGCTGCGCGAGTGGTTTGCTCGGCGCACCCGCCTTCGGAGTGGCGCTGCTGGAGCTGGAGGCACTGCCGCTGGAGGCGCTGGCGCTGGAGGCACTGACGTTGGAGGCACTGGAGCTGGAGGCGATGGAGCTGGAGGCGCTGGAGCTGGAGGCGCTGGAGCTGGGGGCGCTGGTGCTAGAGGCCGTGGAGGTGCTGGCGCTGGAGGCACTGGAGCTGGAGGTACTGGTGCCGGAGGCACTGTGCAGCGACGACCATTTTTCTTGCCGTCGCCGCAGCTGTCACTGCTACAGCCTGCCTCGGTGCTCCGTCATGTTCTTAGTCTTCCTTCGTCCAATGCCCTCCCTCCTCCCTTACAGTGTCCTTCGCCTGACCTCTCACAGGCGCCGTTACAGCCAGACTCACCGCTTCTTGCCCCCCCTCTTTACAGTGATCAGCCATCCTCCCTTACAGAGCGTCGTGAGCCTGCGTCTTGTCCTATCACGCCTGCTCGCACTGGTCGTCGTGTCCCTCGTCCGCGCCCTCCCCTTGTGCCAGGTACTCAAACTATGACACTTCGTACTTCCTCTGCTCCACTGCGAGTTCCCCTGCCGTCTCCTCAGGGTCCGGACCCTGAGTCTGACTTGGTTCGTGCTGCCAACCCTTTTGTCACACGCCTCCTAGCCACTGTTGTCACTAACCCTTCTTTTGAGTCCACTGCTGCGTCTGCCTTAGTTGTTGAGCTTGTTGACTTTGCTGCTGCATGTCGTCTAGACTACGCCGCTAGTCTTGTTGCTGAGTCTGAGTCTGTCTGT
The DNA here is from genome assembly GCA_947470075.1 of Closterium sp. Yama58-4. Classification (NCBI taxonomy): domain Eukaryota; kingdom Viridiplantae; phylum Streptophyta; class Zygnematophyceae; order Desmidiales; family Closteriaceae; genus Closterium; species Closterium sp. Yama58-4. The sequence goes on from CANIUD010000276.1 coordinate 221,736, forward strand.
CCTCCGTCCGTCGGGGGTGAGTGTGCTCTTGGCACGGACGTCCTTGAGGACACGCAGGAGGACTTTGAGTGTCTTGCAGCTGCTGTACCTCATCTCGTGGCCATGCTGCTTGCACCTGAGGGAGACCCGGATGCACTGGACATCCCGACCCCGCGCTCTTACGCAGAGGCGATTACGGGTCCCTACTCCTCTCAGTGGCAGACAGCCATGGACGCCGAGATGGCATCCTGGAAGTCCACAGGCACTTACGTCGATGCAGTTCCCCCTCCTGGGGCGAACATTGTCGACGACATGTGGAGTTTCAGGGTGAAGCGGCCGCCAGGTTCTCCGCCTGTCTTCAAGGCTCGTTACGTTGCATGAGGCTTCAGTCAGCGACAGGGAGTTGACTTCTTCCAGACCTTCTCCCCTGATTCGAAGATGACCACTCTTGAGGTGTTGCTGCACGTTGCCGTTCAGCGTGACTACGAGCTTCACTCTCTTGACTTCAGCACATCCTTCTTACAGGGCAGCCTGCATGAGGAAATTTGTCTGCGCCGTCCTTGTGGCTTCACTGTGTCGTTTCCTAAGGGTACCTAGTGGAGCCTTCAACGGCCTGTCTACGGCCTCCGCCAGGCACCTCGTGAGTGGCACAACACACTGAGGACGACACTTGCGGCTCTTGGGTTTGCTCCTTCGACTACTGACCCGTCACTCTTTCAGTGCACCGACACTTCGCTATCGCCGTTCTACATCCTCGTATACGTCGACGACTTGGTTTTTGCCACTGCTGACACTGAGGCACTGGCCCTTGTGAAGTCGGAGCTACAGAAGAGACACACGTGCACTGACCTGGGTGAGCTGTGCAGCTATCTTGGCTTGCAGATCACCCGGGACAAAGCACGGCGCACCATCACCCTGACTCAGTCACATATGGTGCAGCAGGTCCTTCAGCGCTTCGGCTTCCGGTTCTCCTCGCCACAGTCCACTCCTCTGCCTACCGGTCACTTGCTCTCAGCTCCACCTTCGGACGAGTCCGTAGAGCCGAGTGGCCTGTATCCAGAGCTTGTGGGCTGCCTTATGTACCCGATGACCTGCACTCGACCTGACCTTGCGTACCCTCTTAGCATCCTGGCACGCTACGTTGCGCCCGGGAGACACCGACCAGAGCACTGGGAGGCCGCTAAGAGGGTGTTGCGCTACTTGTGCTGTACACCGGGCATGGGGCTCGTGCTTGGAGGACGGGGTCCAGTTGTCCTTTTTGGACACTCAGACGCGTCTTGGGTTGACGACCTGGCTACGCAGTGGTCGTCACAGGGTTACACTTTCAGCCTTGGCTCCGGCTCTGTTTCTTGGCGGTCTACCCACTCGTCTTCTGTTCTCAGCTCCAGTTGTGAGGCTGAGATCTACACAGGAGCCATGGCTGCACAGGAGTTACGCTGGCTCACCTACCTGCTGACCGACTTGGGAGAGCGGCCTCGTTCTCCTCCAGTTCTGTACGTAGACAACAAGGCCATGATTGCCTTGTGTCAGGAGCACAGACTGGAGCACAAAACGAAGCACATCGCTATGTGTTACTTTCTTGCTCGAGAGTTGCAGCAAAGTGGTCAGCTTCGCCTTGCTTATGTGGCCCCACGGGCCAACACTGCTGATATATTCACCAAGGCACTTCAGCCTGGTGATCATCAGCGTTTCTGTACTGCTTTAGGCCTTGTGCCTGCTTTGTCTCACTTGCTCACTGCGTGACTTTGCTTGTACTGTGATCTATATATATACCTGCATGCTTACACTTGCTAGGTTGTGATCACTGTACTGTTTGTTCTCTTTTATATAACTCTGCATGGCCTTGTGGCCATTTGCTTGTGCTCGGACTGTGTGGTGACTTCGTGATCCACCCTGAGCTTGCTTTGCTTTTCTTGACTGGTCTTGTGACCACTTGTTCTCCCCCACTTTGCCTATGGGGGTGTGTCAAAACATTGTATTGTGTAGGCTGTAGTGGGGTAGCCCATAAGGGGTACAACATAATTAAGGTTAGTACTTGTACTCAGTTTGATCTCAATGCAATCATCCCCGTTCTGTATTCTGACACTTCTCCCCCCCGTTGAAAAACTGCTGCCACCCCCAAAGCCCCCGCGTGGTAGTATCAAATCATCTGACTGTTGCCGTATCTCCAGCTGGCAGCTTCAGCAATCTCGAAATTGCTGCTATTGTCTTGTTGTTGTGGCAGAATCGGAATCTTCGATTGCTGCAGCATCTCTAGCTGTCAGCAACTGCAACCCGGAAAGCCCGTGCCACCTTTTGTCAAAATCGAGTAGTTGAATAGCCATCAGAAAATTGCTCTGATCTTAACCCAGGTCCTTCGTAGTATGTCATCGAAATTCGTCGCGAAAAAGGCGAGGTCGTTGTAGCGCATCAGCGACATTCGACGATGTAGGCGGAGCCGCGTAATTGACTGATCTCAGTCGTGAAAACTCCGTTGAAAACGCAACTCAGTTCCTTCTGACGTCAGCACCTCCGGCGATCTTGTCGTGGCTCGCCAAGGCATTTGTCGTGATTCTCCGAAAACTTCCGAGCAGAGGTGAAAAACAGCTGCTGCTCCTCCCCCTGACCGTTGATATTTTTTTTTTTTTGTTTTTTTTTTGTGTGTTTTTTTTTTTTTCGAAGTCGGGCTTGGATTGCCGATGACGTCAGCTTCCATGTCGGCGTTGTTGTCACTCGCCGAATTCTCCCGGGCAGGGGCGGAAAACAGCTGTCGCCTTCTCCCCCCACCTGCTGCAAAACTTCTTCTGGTGTTGTCGCTGGTACCCCCAAACGGGGTCGTAATTAACTACCAACCTTGTCCCCGTCGGTTTTGCACGTTTAGCCAAGCGCCTCTGCATCCCCGCCGTTTTGCACGAAACCGTCAACCGTTTCTGCCAAACTCTGTTAAGACCCAGCTCCCAGTAGTGCTTCTGAAGTCCGTAAGTGTCGGTGCCGAAAAGCACTCGTACGCCTTGGTCACCTGCAGGTTATCCCCTTGAAGAACCGGTGTTTCTAGCACGCCCACCCGGTCACCATTTTTTCCATGCGGTTAACCACCCAAGCGACCCACCAACAGTAGGTGCTTTTTTGGCATGGAACCCAGTACTTATGGGTCTTCCGAGACCGATTTTCACGGACCCTAGCGCGCATCAACGCCGCAGATCTCGCCGTAGAACTCCCCTGGTAAAATCATGAAGTACACTGTAAATCGTTTAAACAATTGGCGAGTAGACGTTCACCCGTCTCCCACCGTAGAATTACCACCCGAAAATCATGGTTGCGACAACAAGCCCCGAAGTATTTTCTGCCTTGTAGCCCCGACGTTTCCCCCGTTGACCCTGGTACTCCGACGTTCACCCATCTTCGTACCCGTCGAAATAACTTAGCAGATCCCAGGTATCATTGGCAATACATCCTTCGCCGTGCCTCCATGTGTGAGATTTCCGACCCTTTTGTGCCCACCGAGTAGACCAGAACTTCATGGTGGAGTGGTGTACGGGCTCAACCTATCACTCAAGAAGCTTGGAGAGGCACCCAAAACTTTTCCTCCATTTTTTTTTTTTTTTGTCTTCACCCCTCGACAATTCCGCTTTCCGTCGTTCACCCAGCATCCGCTTTTGTCGGATGAGGTATACTCTGTGTTGCCCGTGATTTTTCTGGCGTTCGATGAAGGCGCGAACGCTATTGTAGTCGGAGCGAGTTTATCATATCAAACTTTTAGCCGGCCGCTTCGCTGCCCACCGTGCCTATCGCGTTTAAAACTTCACACCTTCGAGAACTCCGTCTTTGCCGCTACACCTTCGTCGGGTAGACACGTTGAATCAGGAGAGCCACCGGAAACTGCCACAATTTCTTCAGCTCCGACTTGTTCGGCATGGTAAACGTTGCCGATGGTCCGATTTTGTCGGGACCGAACAGTGTGGCATCATTGAAATTTTCTTGTACGCCCAGCTATCAAACCAGTGCCACCCGCGCCTTTCTAACCAGCAGAGGGCTAAACACAGGGCCCCACTTTATTCGTCCAGGGCCAACAAGTATTATAACGCCTTCGAGGCACCTGGTGTGAGGCATGTGAAACGTCGTAAGACTTTGGCCAGTAGGGAGCTCGATCTACTACCGCCGCTTAGCCGCGAAACTCGGCCTCAGCAAAAAGTCTTCCCCGCAGGTCGTTTTCTCGCCTCCTGAAGCTCGGAACCCGTTTGTCTCGCCAGACCCGCTTTTCCTGCAACTCCGTTTTTTTTTTGCCAGTAGAACCCAAAAAAATCGTGGGTCTAGACACTGCGCGAAACCATTGTCCCGTCGGTGTACTGCCCTGTCTGCGACACAACTTCCCTTGATCAGTGTCGCTTGAAGTTCAGTGTTGGCTGCTGCTGTTGCTCCGAAATTTTTGCCGATCTTGATGAAGGCGCAGAAGTGACCCTAACGCGAACAGTCTAGTCGTAGGCGGCCTTTTCCGAACTTTTTCGGTGGTCTGAAAATAACTTATGTCCCACGCTGTGCCGCTCCTGCCAAAAAACGCCCACGACGAACCTCTCTTGCAGAACGCCGCTACACCTGGTCGGGAGGACGTGTCAGAATGTTATTCTCTAGCCTGTAGTGGGGTGCTCTATAGCGAGTACAACCCATCTAGGGTTTGCTATATGTATCCTCATTGCTGCTAGTGAACCTCCTCTTTGCCTAAACTTTCTCTTGCCTAGCTAGGGTTCTCCTAGCTATGGCTCCTGCTTATGCTTACTCTTTTGACATGGTAACAGAGCGTTCACGCTCCTGGCCTGTGGGCCCCACTGCTGCTTCCGCTGCCCTACTCAGTGTCGCGCGCCCCGTGGCGCGCGACCTTCACATTTTCATCCCGCCGCGCGCTCGGGGCGTGCGGCGGTTTTCTCCCCGCCGTGCGCACCGAGGCGCACGGCGGTTTCCTACCGTGGGGGACGCCCGCGGCCCCCCGATCCCGTCGCCCGCGGCCCTCCGGTCCCGTCGCCCGCGGCCCCGCGATCCCGTCGCCCTGGGGAGCCGCACGCGACCCCCCGCGGCCCCGTTTTCCCGTCGTGCCGCCCTGGGGAGCCGCGCGCGACCCCCCGCGGCCCCGATTTCCCGTCGTGCCGCCCTGGGGAGCCGCGCGCGACCCCCCGCGGCCCCGATTTCCCGTCGTGCCGCCCTGGGGAGCCGCGCGCGACCCCCCGCGGCCCCGATTTCCCGTCGTGCCGCCCTGGGGAGCCGCGCGCGACCCCCCCGCGGCCCCGATTTCCCGTCGCGCCGCCCTGGGGAGCCGCGCGCGGCCCCTCTCTGCCCCGTGGTCGCGTTCTGGGGGCCGAGCGCCGTCCCCCTCGCCGTCCCCCGCGCTCCTTCCCCCGTTCCGCCCGTTTTTAGGGTTTTGGGGTGCGGAGTGTGGGGGTGGCAGCTCTGGGGGTGCCGTGTGTGTGCGCCGTCCCCTGCTCCTCCTCCTCCTCCGTCTCCCACTGCTGCAGCTGCCGCTGAGGGGGGTGGATGTGTGGGAGCCGAGGTTTAGGGTTTAAGGGGGGTGCCGTGGAAGTGGAGCTAGGGTGTCAGCAGGGGGTGTGTGAGAGGGGCGTGGGACGGTCGGGGGAGGTTGAGCGGAGGCTGCCGTCTTGTCGTCAGCAGCACCTGTAGTCCGGGGCGCTGTTCCGGTAGCCCAGTCGTAGCCAGCTGCGCCAGTCGCCCGTGGGTCCGTTGCTCGTCTGCCGCTCTTCTTAGCCGCGGAGCCAGTTACTCCTGTAGTCCGGGGCGCTGTTCCGGTAGCCACTGTGCCAGTTTGACTCCTGTTGCCCGTGTGTCTGCAGCTTCAGCCGTCGCCTCTCATCTTCTCTCCTTCCACAGTTCCTCCTCCTCCTCACTTGCCCTTTGTGAATGCCTCTAGCTTTGCTTGCACTTGTGAACCTGCTTTCTACCTGCTTGCTCATTGTACTGATTACACCCCACTTTGGCTATGGGGGTGTGTCAGAATGTTATTCTCTAGCCTGTAGTGGGGTGCTCTATAGCGAGTACAACCCATCTAGGGTTTGCTATATGTATCCTCATTGCTGCTAGTGAACCTCCTCTTTGCCTAAACTTTCTCTTGCCTAGCTAGGGTTCTCCTAGCTATGGCTCCTGCTTATGCTTACTCTTTTGACAGGACGGTAGACCCCCGCTTTCTTCGGGCAGTCGCCACGTCGTCTCTCATCGCCGTCGGTTTTTTTCTGACGCAAATCACCTTGCGCATGGCTGCTCGACCAGCAGTCGTTTTCCACGTGCTGCTACCCGAAATCTTCGCGCACAGTGACGCCGCATGTCTCTTGTCGAAGACGTCCAACAGCTCGTGCGTAACGTGAAGAAGACGCCCAATGCCACTTGCCGCACGCAGATAGCTCCGAAATTGTCGCGCGCAGTTGTCGACCATGTGTCGACGCAACTCGCACGATGATCGTCTCCGTTAATCTTGGATGTGCAGTGACGACGATCCCTTCGACACCGGCTGCCACACAAAGGTAACTCCAAAATCGACGAAAACGCCTTGCAAATGACTTACGCATTAAACGCGACGACATCACAAGCTGTCCGCCACCCGGGGGGAGGGAGGCCACGGTCCATCTCGACCGTCGAGGGCAAGGATCCGTCGGTGCCGAAGGAGTGCCTGGTAAAAACACGGCCGCTAGGAGCAACTACCCGTTCTCATTGCTGGCTATCGCGCAGCTCCTGGACCCCACGGCATCCTTCCCTACCCCCCCCCAAGGGGCAATACACTCTAAAAAGCGGGGTGAGCTAGGAAAGTAGCTCTATTACCAAGTGTTATGAGTTGTACTATCAGAGTGCACAGAAGAATACTATAAAGCGGAAGTGATTACAAAATGCCGAAACAATGGAGAAAGCGAGCAAATATAGGGTGGAATCTAGCTAGGCAAGAACCTCTAACGTGCGAGGGTTGGATGTGTCGCGATTGGTGCGGAGCGACTCGGAATTGGTTCGGTGCGAAAGTGTAGGCCGAGCCCAAACTGACGCGAACTGTTCGGGCTGTCCTCGCTAGGAGCAGCCTCTACAGTAATGAATTGTATATTCATTACAGCAATCATATTTTGTTACATACCGTAGATGTCAAACTCGCCTGTCGCACTCAGAGAGTTTCTTGAACATCGTTTCCTCGTGACGAGCCAGCAAGCACCGTCGATCTAGAATTAGCTGACGGATGAGTGTCACGTCTGCCGATGAAAGTTCTCGAGACGCCCAGTGTTACTTTCCCGACCATGCCGCGCTTCACTAGTATAGAAATCGCGAGTCACTCACTTCCAGCAGTCTAGGCTGGAAATGAAGGACAACTTTCTGGCAACTTCCACAAGCTCGAATCAATCTACACCAACGCTTTTCCGCTCCCTCCTTTATATGAGCGGACTTGTGATTTTGGTTTCATCAAATCAAAACAACAGATAAGCTCCCAATTCTCTCTCTCAGCAATTGCGCTCGCGCGCCTCTCAGGACCCATTTTTTATGAGCTCTCTGACAAATTTTTTAGTTCTCTCAGCTAAGGAGTCTCTCCGCTCTTCATTGTATTAATACGCTTGTTTATCACCATTCCCAAAGCATGACTTCCACTATACCGCTACATCCACACAAAAGTAGTACATACCCGAATGCACCTGCCCTTGCTCACTCGTCCTGTCTCCTGTTTCTCACTTGCTTCTCTTCACTTCTGGTGTTGCGGCAGATGCGAAGCGTCTCATCGAGCGGCAGTTCTCCGACACGCCCGTGCAAAACGACATCAAGTTGTAGCCGTTCAAGGTGATCGCGGGCGCGGGAGAGAAGCCAATGATCCAAGTCGAGTACAAGGGCGAGAGCAAGCAGTTCATCGTAGAAGAGATTTTGTCCATGGTGCTGACGAAAATGAAGAAGATTGCAGAGGCTTACCTTAGGACTACTGTGAAAAATGCGGTGGTGACGGTTCCGGCATATTTCAATGATTCTGAGCGCCAAGCGACGAAAGATGCAGGTGTGATCGCAGGGCTAAATGTGATGCAGGTCATCTAAGAGCCGATTGCAGCTGCTATCGCGTACGGGCTCGATAAGAAGAACAACAGCTCGTCGGAAAAGAACGTGCTCATTTTCGATCTCGGCGGCGGTACTTTCGACGTGTCGCTTCTTTCGATCGAGGATGGAATATTTGAGGTAAAGGCGACGGCAGACGACATGCATTTGGGTGGCGAGGATTTCGACAATCGTATGGTGCAGCACTTCGTCCAAGAGTTCAAGCGAAAGTAAAAGAAGGGCCTTAGTAACAACCCGCGGTCTCTTCGCCGACTTCGCACGGCCTGCAAACGCGCCAAGCGAACTCTCTCCTCCACCGCGCAAACGACCATCAAAATCGACTCGCTGTACAAGAGAGTTGAATTCTACACCACCATCACTTGTGCGCGCTTCGAGGAACTAAACATGGACATGTTCTGCAAGTGCATGGATCCGGTGGAAAAGTGTCTCAAGAACGCGAAGATGTCCAAGGCGCAGATTCACGATGTGGTGCTCGTCGGCGACTCTACTCGCATTCCCAAGGTCCAGCAACTACTGGAGGAGTACTTCAATGGAAAGGAGCTCTGCAAGACCATCAACCCCGACGAGGCCGTCGCGTATGGCGCGGCGGTTCAGGCAGAGATTCTGAGCGGCAAGGGGAATGAGAAGGTGCAGGATTTGCTGCTGCTCGACGTGACGCCTCTGTCGCTTGGATTGGAGACGGTTGGAGGGGTGATGATGGTGCTGATTTCGACGTTTTCGGATAACCAGCCGGGAGTGATGATTCAAGTGTACGAAGGCGAACGCGCTCGGACCAAGAATGACAATTTGCTCGGAAAGTTTGAGCTCTCAGGAATTCCGCCGGGGCCACGTGGCGTATCGCAAATCAATGTGAAATTTGACGTTGACGCGAATGGCATTCTGAACGTGAGTGCGGAGGACAACACTATCGGGCAGAAGAATAAGATTACTATCACGTGTTGGGTTGAGAAAAGCCCTTAGGATCTTTTTCAATGACTAAGGCTCAGGATGATGTATTAGCGGAAGCGTTCTAATGAGATTGGTTGAGCCACCTTGCACTGGTATGTGAGAACAAGATGAGTTAATTATGATGCAAATACACAAGGTTTATATAAGATTACAGGAATGTCAGAGATCAAACCGCTTTGTGTTTAACTGTAATTGCAATCGCTGGTGCAGTTTGATACAGCGACGACTCGGGTAACTGCTCAATAGCGAGTCAGTTATTTGTCCTTGCTGTCGTGCTGTTTCGTCGAATCAAAGGTCGCTGGCCTTTGACCTTCGCTTTAACTTCTCACTGTTGTCGCTTTTGTCAACTACTTCGCTGTAGCTCGGTTAACTCTGTGTTGCTTCGCTATAGATCGGCTTCGTTCTTGTTATAGTGCTCAACATGCAAGAAGTGCAAACTATATGTTTCCAACACTCCCCTTCGCTTCTGGAGTGTCGTCACCTTCGACGTTGGTGACGTGGCCTTGTCTAGTCAGCACCATGCAGTACTCGAACTTCTGCTTTCCAAGTTTCTTGGTCAAGAAATCTACTGCCAACTCGGACGTGGGGCAGTAGGATAGCTCGAGTCTTCCTTTCTCGATCTCGTCCTTCACGAAGAAATATCGCAGGGCGATGTGGTTTGTTCGGTTCGCAAACCCGTTCTTGTTTGCTATGCGAATTGCTGACTGGTTGTTGCAAAAGAGGGAGAAGTTGGGTAACTGGGCCAACTTTGCTTCTTCCAGCAGTTCGCGAAGGTAGAGGCGTTCCTTGGTGGCTATGCAGAGTGCAATATATTCTTCAGCAGAGGAAAGAGCAATTAGCTCTTGCTTGCTCGACTGCCATGAGATAGGACCGACAAGCTCAAGTTGGTAGGTGTGGCTGGTGCGCGACCGTCTGTTGTCAGAGTCGCGTGCATGATCAGCGTCCACATAGCCGATTAGCCTTGGGATCGTGGTTCCAGTCTTGTGATAAGTTAGGCCGACCGTCAGTGTGCTGACAAAGTAATCCAGTGCGCGGTCGAGCTCCGCCATGTGCTCTGCTTCTCGCCTTTTGAGGTAGGTAGCAAGTTGGCTCGCCAAGCATGGTAGGTCCGGATGGCAGGTGACAGCTGCGAAGAGCAAACCTCCCAGTTTCTGCTGGTAGTTGCGTAGGCCGACAAGTCTGAGCGAGTTAGGTCCTTCCTGGTGTTTTCCCCCGGTATAGTGATAAGGCGTGGAGATGGCGGTTGGCGTTAGTCCGAAACGTTTTGGGATAGTGTCGGCGTATTTCGCGGCGCTGAGGTAGATTGCGTTATCTCTGTCCACGATGTTGAGCCCCAGGTACTGAGTCACGGTAGGGGAAACCGTGAGTGAGAGGTCCCGCTGCAGCTCTTCTTCGAACCAGGTAGTGATGCCATCGGTGGAGTCGATGTAGAGCAGATCGTCTACGTAGACGATAAGCAGAATGTAATCCGTCGATTTTGTGAGTCTGTACATCCCCTGATCATGCGGTAGTTGTTGGAATCCGATGCGGATTAGTCGGATGTGCAGATACTGTTGCCACAACCGCGGGGCTTGTTTGATTCCGTACAGTGACTTCAGTAGCTGACAGACTAGGTTGGGGTCTTTGATGGATCTGTGCGGCTGCTCGACGAAGATCTCTGCGTCGACGCGGGCGTAGAGGAAGGCGTTCGCTACGTCGATTTGACGAAGCTTCTTGCGTTTTATGGCGGTGACGACGAGGAGAATTCGTAGTGAGGTATGTTGGCTGACCGGCAAGAATGTTTCGGTCAAGTCTAGGGTTTAGGGTAGTAGCCCCCCCCCCCCCCCCCCCAGAGCCTGCTGGACTGTAGTAGGCTCTCGCGGCGGCGATGCTCCATGGTCGCAGGTGACAAGGCCGAGAATCTGCAGTCCACTCTGTGAGAGTCGGGGGAGACTTGGATCCTCGGGATAGACTGCTTCGTCTCCCGCTTCTGGGTCAGGCAAGAAATCGGGCCGATACGTTTTGAGAAGTTGGTATTGACGGGTCGGGGTGTAACGTAACCGTTGTCGGCAAGATCATAGTAGACTTCGGCGTTGACACTTTCGCGAGGGTTGTCGTCATCCATCGGAACAGGTACCGAGCACTAGGGCAGAGGTCTGGCTTCCTCCGATGCTCCATCCACATTCTGCTCGTCCCAGTCAGCTTCGTCTGCTGACGAGGTGAAGGCTCGGTTGCCACGGAAACCGCCCGTGGGGTCTCGTTCTGCTGCCAGGTTGTCTTGGTACGTCTGAAGGGTGAGTCGCTCGTAGAAAATAACGTCACGTGCTACTACTGTTTCCTTCGAGTGGACGTCAAAATTTTCCCACGCGTTGTAATGTTTTTCGATGCCCAGGTGTAGTCCCCACTGTGCGCGTTGTGAAAAGCGACCAGCTCGTGCGGTGTGCGGTCGGTACTGTACCATGCAGCCGAAAACTCTCAACATTTTTGTGCTGCCCAGCGTTCTTGTCCATAGCAAATGCAGTGATGCGTTGTTCGGGAATGAGGACGAGGAGAGCAAGTTGTGCAACATTACGACGTGGTCCATCGCTGCAGGCCACTGGCTCTCGGGCAGTCGCATGCCACGTAACTGCTTGCGCATGGTGTTCGGGAGGGTCCTGTTCATCATTTCTGCCACACCTTGTTGTTGATGAGCGTAGGGGAGGGAGATGAGTCGCTTGATGCCTCTCTCCGCCAGGCATTGCTTGAACCTTTGCGACTGATATTATCCTCCCCCGTCTGACTGGAAACTTTTCAGTTTCTCTCCAGACCCCCTTTCTGCTATTGGGAGCCATGCGACGAAAGCTTCGAAGGCCATGTCGCGGCTTGGCAGGTTGAGATGCCAGACGTATCTGGTGGCGGTGTCGATGAAGGTTATCACGAAGTTGTAATCTCCTTGTCCACTTTCGCGGGCATACAATATGTTGCTGTAGACTTTCTCCAGTGGTGCGTATGCTGGTGCGCTCGGGTTGTGGTGAGAGACGAACGGCTGATGGGGTAAGTTGGCTTCGGGGCAGGTAAAGCAGGTTCCACAAACTCGTTGTAGTTCTCTGCCGTCTGGTAAGAGTAGTGAGTCCTTGTCAAGAACTCCTGCTCTTATTGTGTTGTTCAGTGTCGTGTTGCTGGGATGTCCTAACCTCTCGTGCCACAGTGATTCGTTAGCGCGATGTCCAGGAGATCTCTTGTACAGGTCGGAGTTGGAGTAGAAGCTGGAGGTGATGTTGGCACTTCGGTGGATGGTGCGTGGAACGGGAGTCAGCTGCCAGGCGGGAGTCGGTGTGGGCTCGTCGAAGGGAGGTGGTGCTGTTGAAGGACCGGCGACAGGGAGGTTTGATGCTTGTGATGTTGCCCCTGCTGGTGTTGTTCCTGCTGTTGTTGTTGCTTCTGCTTCTGCGGATGTTGTTGCTGTTGTCTGTTGTATTACTGCTAACGCCCTTGACCGTTCTGCTTCAGGTATGGTGTGCGAGTACCAGAAGCCTCCAGGACTGAAGTCGGGGTCGAGATCTGGCGGGTGCGTCCAGGTGGTGAAGTTGACGATCCCGTCGCTGTCGGCAGTGCCTCGATCCGGGACAAAGTCGAGGACGAAGACATTGTTCTTCAGGACTGCCTTCTCGATGTAGAGTCCGCCCTTCCCGTAGTACAGCCTGAACTCTTGGGTGGGGCTGTTGGCTTCGAGGTGGATTCCCTTCGCCATAAGCTGGCTTACGCTGAGTAAGTTGTAGCAAAGTCCTCCTGCAATCAGAACTTTTGACATCTGTAAGACGACGTTAGTCTCGAGTGACTGCAGTTGAACTACCCCTTGTCGTCGTGTGCGCAGGTTTTGATTGTTGGCGAAGGTTATCACGACTTCCCGGTTGAGGCGTTGTTCCTGTTGAACAAAACGATCTGAAGAGCACATGTGTTGTCCGCAGCAGCTCTCCAAGTACCATGTGTCTTAGCCGGTCGGTTCATTCTGAGGGATGGCGGCGTACGTCGGATTTGGTTCCAGCGACTCACGGCGAGGTGTGTGCTCGTTGAGCAGTTCTTCTGGTGAGTAAGTCGGTGGTGATTCAATGATGCAGGAGTCTGTTCTTGTCATGCAGCTTACGATGTTTCTTGTTCCTTGTACAGGTCGTGGTGTTGACCTTAAAGGCTGCGCCTGGTTTGAAGGTTGTGGCTGCGTGGAGGCTACGTGGCTGCTTGAGGGTCGGAACTGACGCGGCGGTGTTGATTGCTGATTATTCGGGTAGTTGACGCGCGAGTGTCCGGATGTTCGACAGAGATGGCAGAACGGCGGTGCGTGTCTTCGTGCTTGATGCTCGTGTTGTCGGTAGTTGTTGTGGTGCCTTTGAGTGTGAAAAGCGAACTCTAATGCTGATGCCCTTTTCTTGTGTCGTTCTTCGTGCAGGTCCATGTCTTGTTGCTCGGCATGAAGTTATGCGCAAAGGCTTGCTTCAGAGATTCTCTCTTGGTGCCGGAGAATGGCCCGGGTAGAGCGCCATTGGGGTCCGAAGCTTGCAAGGACAACGGTGATGAAGGCGGCTTCGGATAGTGCTCCGCCGCACTAAAGGAGTCTGTCGCATAAACCGCTGCAGCGACTAATGTATGCCATTGCCTTTTCGCCGGGTTGCATCTTGACTGTTGTCAATTGCGCCATGAGACGACTCTGATTTACGCTTTCTTTTGCTTGATACAGGTTCTTCAGATGGTTGTAGGCGAGCTCACCAGAGTTGCCGTATACGCGATAAGATCAAATGTTCTACTGCTCGTTTGCCGTGATGTTCCGTAGAAGGATGGTGTACGCCATCAGTGACTGACACGCGCACTGCTGCTTGTCTTACTGTGTCCTGTGCGTTGGGTATGGCAGGGAACCGTCGAAGAAGCCGAGGATTTGAGCTCCTTCCATCATCAGCTCGAATTCGAAGGACCAGGTATAGAAGTCCTTTCCGTCGAATGGTGTTGTCGTTTGCAGTTTCAACACGTGTGCGAATTGTGACTGCAGCTGAAGCGTGTCCATTGGCTTCGTCTCTTGTCCATGTTGAAGATGATTCGGCACAAAAGCTGACAGAGCCGCGTTGGGGCTCATACGGCGCAAAGGTGGGTTGCTGATTTCCGCGCGCATAGGAAGAGCCATCAAGACTCATTGGAGTAACACCATTGTTGTTGTCGCTGTTGTTCGACTTAGTAATACAGTCCTCCCAGATGGAGAGCTCCCACTCATTGGCTAAGGTCCTGACTACACCAAACGGCCCCTCTTGCCACCTCCTCGGCTCGTGAAGAGTCTTCAGCAGAGAGGAAACAACTGCCTCGCAGTAATTAAATTCTCCAGAACTTGAGCACCACTATAACCTCCTCTTCCGTCCCTCTCCTCAGCAGCTCCTCTCCTTCAAACCCCAACCCTCTCATCCTCTCTTGCACCTCTTCTGGGTCATTCTCCGCCACATCAAGCAGGTAAAAAACCCCTCCAAGGGACAACAAATCTCTGCCGAAACCTCCAAAGCTCCATCTATTACCTCTCTCCCGCGATTCCCTCCCGCCCTTGCTTGCGTGATTCCTGGTCGGTGCAGTTCTTGCGGCGAAGTGTGGACGTATGGCGGGTTGAAGATGAGAAGGTCTACTTGACCTGCCATCCTCAGTATAAGGGCCGATCCGAGATCCAATATAAGGACGTCCGCTGGAATGCTGTGGGCTGCTAGGGTTTGTCTGGTGATGTCCGCGACATGGGGGTTTATGTCCACTTCGAGAAATGCGGCCTGAGAGGCAAGGGAGGCAGTAGCACCGGGAGCAGCATCACCACTGCCAACATCCCTACCGGCAGCACTAGCAGCACCAACTCTACTAGCAACACTGCTGCTGCTTGCGATGACAGCGGGGGCTGAAGGAGCAGCAAGCGCGCGGAGGACGAGAGCCACTGATGTAACGACAAAGCCGCTACCAGACCCGAGCTCGACAACCAAAGCAGGGAACGACGGCCGGCCAGAGGAGGTGTGGGCACGCGGAGGGTGAATAGACGTGGGCGAATGTGCGGGCTGGGGCGCATGTCACGTGTGAGATGGACGATGACGGAAGGGCTTGGTGGGGTGGCGGAGTGTTGTCGCTGGCGCAGGTTGCAAGCGATGGGTATAACTGGGCGACGTCCGCGACGATGGCGTCGGCGAGGGCGAAGGAGTCATCGCACGGCTCGCACAGCTCGGGATGACGTGACATGCGTCGCAGATCTGGCTGTGGCCAGCTCTCCCTTCTGTGGCGTCGCTGCTGCTGCTGTTGAGAGGCAGACATGACTGGCTATATGTCGAATGACCTATAACGAGCCCGTTGCCCCCGTATCGTAAAGCTTTCATGTATTTACGGGCACTATTACTGATTGTATCGTGCAAGCTACTGCACCACAATAAGTTGTGTTCTCTTCTATCTTGAGGTACAATCACCGACCCCGATACTGGCTAGCAATCGGACAAGCTGATTGAGTTGAGCAGTAATGCGGAATCAATCGCGGCATGCGGGAGAGGTAAGCATAGGAGGAAGCGAGCAGCAATTTTTCCAGATCATACGACTGATTATATAACAAATTTTAGTTCGTATACAGTTGTAACCCCTCGTGCAACACATTTGGCTCGTTGGCAGGGGCCAAGAAGGTTGAATGCGGTTTAGTGTGGCGCCGAGGCTTAGGCCCACCACATTTAGGCTCGCAGAAACGGGTTCGCAAGTCACCGAATTTTACCACCTAACAGACCTCAGGAATCCGAGCGAAGAACACGCAATACAGCACAACCAGAATCGCCAGGAGGGTGATTCAAGGGAACACAGTGGAAACCGCAACAAGGAGACTCGGTATTGTACAGAAAGAATGGTTCCGTTTGCAGCCTCAAAGCATTACCAGGGATTTAGGGCGTGCTACCTTGTTCTCATCGTCCGTACGGCTACCGTCCGAACGACTGTATGGTTACGAAACTCGTTCAATATCGGCAGTGAGTTTGTCAGGGTCTAAAAGACGTCGTATGCTTCGTTTTGCTTACTTACAACATCGTATTGGTCGCAACGCGACCGCACGACGTCGCAATCTTCGCACGCGTCCGGACAACCGTCCGAACTTTCAGTGATTTCGAAAAATGGAACACGGCGTTACAGTGGCAACGGTAAAAATGGCAGCACATCCCCGTTGCTGTGAGCTGTCAAACTATATGTGTTGCATATTGTCTAGGCTGTAGTGGGGTAGCCCACATGGGGTACAACCTAGTAGGGTTTACTACTTGTACTCCTGCATCCTGTTAGTTCATCCATTCATGCTGCTAGATTCTAACATGGTTTCAGAGCACTAAGGTCCGTAGGACCGTTTTTTTTTCGGGCCCACCTACCGCTGCGGTTACCGCGCTACCCCACGTAGCCTTGCCTTGCCTTGCCTTGCCTTGCCTTGCCTGCGCGCTGCCCCTAGAGGCCCGTAAGACCCGCACACACGCTGCTACCGCGCGCTGCCCGCACCGAGACCGCGCAGCCCGCACCGAGTCGCGCGCAGCCCGCTGCAGCCACGCGCAGCCCGCACCGAGCCGCGCGCAGCCCGCTGCAGCCGCGCGCAGCCTGCACCGAGCCGCGCACAGCCCGCTGCAACCGCGCGCAGCCCGCACCGAGCCGCGCGCAGCTCGCAGCTGCCGCGCGCAGCCCGCGCCGAGCCCGCGCAGCCCGCGTCGAGCCGCGCGCGGCCTGCTACGGCCTCGCGAGGCCCGCGCGCGGCCCGCAGCAGCTCGTGCCGAGCCGCGCGAGGCCTGCTCCTGCCTCGCACGGCCCGCGCGCGGCCCGCAACAGCCCGCGCCGAGCCGCGCGCGGCCCGCTACTCCCTAGCGCGGCCGCGCGCGGCCCTTTGCCATGGCCCCGACCTGCCGCTGATGCGGCCCCGCCCTGCAGCTGCCACGGCCCCGACCTGCCGCTGACGCGGCCCCACCCTGCTACTGCCGCTGACGCAGCCCCGCTCTACAGCTGTTTCGGCCCTGCTCTGCAGCCGGTTTTGCGGCCCCGACGTCGCCGCTGTCGTGCGCATACTCGAGCGCCGGCCCTGCTCTCCCAGCCTTTGGTGAGCGCCTGCCTGCCTGCCTGACGGCCTGCCTGTCTGCCTGCCTGCCTGCCGGCCTGGCTGCCTGCCTGCCTGCCGGCCTGCCTGCCTGCCTGCCTGCCGGCCTGCGTGTCTACTTGCCTGCCTGCCTGCCTGCCTACCTGCCTGCCTGTCTGCCTGCCTGCCTGCCTGCCTGGCTGCCTGCCTGCCTGCCGGCCTGCCTGCCTGCCTGCCTGCCTGCTTGCTTGCCTGCCTGCCGCGCCTGCCTTGCCTGCGCTACTGCTACTGGCAAGTGGCCAGATGCAGCTCCAGCGACATTCACGCGAGCCTCTGACGCCCCAGCAGCTTAGTGAGTGGTATACTAGCTGGGGTTGTCGCGGTAGCCGTCGTAGCTGTCGCCCTGGAGCTGGTCAGTTGGGAGCGTCTGGCAGTGGCCAGCTGCAGCTGCAGGGACGTCCACGTGAGACACTTACGCCCCGGCAGCTCCAGGAGTGGTACGCTCAGTGTAGCAGGTCTACGCGTACGGTCCGCTGCCCGTACGTCATTCGCACAGGTGCTAGGACTGGTCAGCCTTGTGGGACGCTTGGTCACACACAGTCCCGCTGCTTCGCCCGTCTGAGCGACGACTGGCGCACAGTGTTTGGCGACGAGGCTGAGCTCCCCACCTGGCTGGAGCTGCATAGACAGAGGGTAGATATCTTTGCGCTTGACTATGATGCTATTCTCACTGCCATGTATGCATTGTCTACTAGTGCTGACCGTGCCTGTTGCCTGTGCGTACCGCCTGACCCTGGTGAGGCTGCTGCCCTAGGTGCTAGTGCGTCTCCTGCTCTAGGTGCTGGTGAGGCTGCTGCTCTCGGTGCTAGTACGTCTACTGCTCTAGGTACTGGTGAGGCCGTGGCATCAGGTGCTGCTGTGTCTGCTCTCTCTGGTACTGCGCCCACTGCGGTCTCGCACACCTTCACCCTTGACTCAGGAGCTTCCCGCTCCTTCTTTCGCGACTGCACCGCACTCACGCCGCTCCGTCGGCCAGTCCCGGTCTCCCTGGCGGACCCCTCTGGGGGTCCAGTCCTTGCCCACTATTCCACGGTTCTGCCGTGTCCGGCCGTCCCGTCCGGCTCGCTGTCAGGTCTTTACCTCCCCTCGTTCTCTACGAACTTGGTGAGTGGAGCTGACCTCCAGGATGGGGGGGTTGACCAGTTCACTCCTGCGAGTCAGCGAGTGACTCACTGTACGTGTGCTAGGACGGGCCGGCACTTGGCCACGTTCACCCGTGCACCTGGCTCGAGTCTGTACACACTGACCACTGAGTCCCCTCAGGTAGCTGCGTCTGCGTTTGCGTCTGCGTCTGGTCAGCTGGCGGCCCCCTGCGAGTGTCGCGCTTTGTCGCACGACACTCTCCTGTGGCACCACCGCCTTGGTCACCCCTCCTTGCCTCGCCTGCGTAGCATGCACTCTCGCTCCCTGGTCTCTGGTCTTCCCAGGTCCCTGCCTGCCCTCCCTCCCTCGCCTGCGCCGCCCTGCATTCCTTGCGTCGAGGGGCGGCAGCGCGCCGCTCCTCACTCCTCCTCGTTTCCTCCCACAGAGGCTTTACTGCAGACGCTCCACCTGGACGTGTGGGGCCCAGCCCGCGTCCAGGGACAGGGCCGCGAGCGGTACTTCCTGCTGGTCGTCGACGACTACACGCGTTACACCACGGTCTTCCCCTTGCAGAGCAAGGGGGACGTCCCTGCTGTTTTGATCCCCTGGATCCGCGCTGTTCGTCTCCAGCTCCGCGAGCGGTTCCGGTCGGACTTTCCTGTCCTGCGTCTGCACTCTGACAGAGGTGGTGAGTTCTCCTCCGACCTCTTGGCAGCCTACTGTGCGGAGCACGGCATCACCCAGTCGTTCACGCTTCCGGCCTCTCCGCAGCAGAATGGGGTTGCTGAGCGCCGCATTGGCTTAGTCATGAAGGTCGCTCGTACCTCCATGATCCATGCGGCTGCCCCCCATTTTCTGTGGCCGTTTGCGGTCCGGTACGCCGCGCATCAGCTCAACCTCTGGCCCCGTGTCTCCTTGCCGGAGACCTCGCCCACACTGCTGTGGACGGGGAAGGTTGGCGATGCGTCGCGTTTCCGGGTCTGGGGTGCTCGTGCCTTTGTCCGCGATACCACCGCGGACAAGCTCTCCGCCCGCGCTGTTCCCTGTGTCTTCCTTGGCTTTGTCCCTGACGCGCCTGGTTGGCAGTTTTACCACCCCACCTCGCGCCGTGTCTTTGCGTCTCAGGACGTCACGTTCGACGAGTCGGTTCCCTTTTACTGTCTCTTCCCCTACCGCACTGCCTCGCTCCCCCCCCCGCCGCTCTTCCTTGCTCCAGGTGCTCCCCAGGTAGACCCCCTCCCCGCTCCCGGTCCTGCTCCTTCAGGTGTTTCTCAGGTAGACCCTCCTCCCTTGACTGAGCCGGTTGAGGTCACTGGTGACTCAGGTCCTCCTGCGAGTGGTCCTGCTCGGGGTGCTGAGCCTGGGGGTGCGGAGCCTGGGGGTGCTGAGTCTGGGGGTACTGAGCCTGAGGGTGCGGAGCTTGAGGGTGTAGAGCCTGGTGGTGCTGAGCCTGCGTGTGAGGGGTCTGGGGGTGCTGAGCTTGGCGGTACTGACGCTGGAGGTTCTGGAGCTACTGAGGGTGCTGGCGCTGGAGGTTCAGGAGCTGCTGGAGGGCCTAGTCCTGGTGGCGCTGGAGCTGGAGGTCCTGGAGCTGTTGAGGGTGCTCGCGCTGGAGGTTCTGGAGTCGCTGGAGGTACTGGTGCTGAGGGTACTGACACCGGAGGTTCTGGAGCCGTTGGGGGTGCGGGCGCTGAGGGTTCTGAGTCTGCTGTTGCGCGGTCTCCTTGGAGTGGCCGCCTTCGTCCCCGTGTGCCTCTCACCCCACAGCAGCTGCAGGACTGGTACGGTCGCCGTCAGCGTCGCGCTGCTGGAGCTCGGAGTCGTGCTGGTCCTTTGTCTACTGGAGGTGCTGGAGTTGCTGGTTCTGGAGGGGCTCGTGCTGGAGACACTGAGGCTGGAGACCCTGGGACTGGAGGTGCTGGCTCTGGGGGTGCTGCTGCTGGAGACACTGAGGTTGGAGACCCTGGAGCTGGAGGTGCTGGTTCTGGGGGTGCTACTGCTGGAGACCCTGCGGTTGGAGACCCTGGGACTGGAGGTGCTGGTTCTGGGGGTGCTGCTGCTGGAGACACAGAGGTTGGAGACCCTGGGACTCGAGGTGTCGGCTCTGGGCCTGGAGCTTCTGGAGCTGCTGGAGGTACTGGAGCTGCTGGAGCTACTGGAGCTGCTGGAGGCACTGGAGCTGCTGGAGCTGCTGGTTCTGGTGCAGCTGCGCCGACACGACTGTTCTTCGCTCCGCCGTCTCCGTCGTCTCTGCCGCCGTCTGCCTCTGTTCTTCGTCAGGTTCTTACTCTTCCGTCGTCTACTGGTCTTCCGTTACAGACTGGCTCGCCGCTGCCTGCTCCTTCTCCTTACGCTGAGCTGACTGGTAGTCCTGCTGTGCGTCGTGAGCCTGCGTCGCGTCCTGTCTCGCCTGCTCGTCCTGGTCGTACCGGTCCTCGTGTTCCTCGTTCGCGTCCGCCGGCTGTCCCCAGCGCACACCTCGTAGTCCGTCGTCCTTCCTCTGTTCCGCAGCCTGTTCCTCTGCCGTCTCCTCCTGCGTCCTCTTTGCCTGACGTTCCGGACCCTGCGTCTGACCGGTTTCGTGCTCAGCACCCTACTGTCACGCGTCTACTAGCCACAGTTGTCACTGACCCGTCGTTCGAGTCTGCTGCTGCGTCTGCTCTTGTCGCTGAGCTTGTTGACTTTGCTGCTGCCTGTCGTCTAGACTTCACTGCCAGTCTTGTTACTGAGTCTGAGTCTGTCTGTCCTCCGTCCGTCGGGGGTGAGTGTGCTCTTAGCACGGACGTCCTTGAGGACAGGCAGGAGGAGTTCCAGTGCCTTGCTGCTGCTTTACCTCATCTTGTGTCCTCGCTACTTGCCCCTGAGGGAGACCCGGATGCACCAGACATCCCGACTCCGCGCTCTTACGCAGAGGCGATAGAGGGTCCCTACTCCTCTCAGTGGCAGGCAGCCATGGACGCAGAGATGGCTTCCTGGAAGTCCACAGGCACCTACGTTGACGAGGTTCCCCCACCTGGGGCGAACATCGTCAGTGGCATGTGGATTTTCAGGGTGAAGCGGCCACCGGGTTCTCCGCCTGTCTTCAAGGCGCGTTACGTGGCTCGAGGCTTCAGTCAGCGAGAGGGAGTTGACTTCTTCCAGACCTTCTCCCCCACCCCGAAGATGACCACTCTTCGGGTGCTGCTGCACGTTGCTGCTCACCGTGACTACGAGCTTCACTCTCTTGACTTCAGCACAGCTTTCCTGCAGGGCAGCCTGCACGAGGAGATCTGGCTGCGCCGCCCCCCGGGCTTCACTGGGTCGTTCCCTCCTGGTACCCAGTGGAGCCTCCAGCGGCCGGTCTACGGTCTCCGCCAGGCGCCACGTGAGTGGCACGACACACTGAGGACTACGCTTGCAGCTCTTGGGTTTGCGCCTTCTACTGCTGACCCGTCGCTGTTTCTGCGCACCAACACTTCGCTGCCGCCGTTCTACATCCTCGTGTATGTCGACGACTTGGTTTTTGCCACTGCTGACACTGAGGCTCTCACCCACGTGAAGTCGGAGCTGCAGAAGAGACACACGTGCACAGACTTGGGTGAGCTGCGCAGCTACCTTGGCTTGCAGATCACCCGAGACAGAGCACGTCGCACCATCACCTTGACTCAGTCACACATGGTGCAGCAGGTTCTTCAGCGCTTCGGCTTCACCTGGTCTTCAGCACAGGCCACTCCTCTGGCTACAGGTCACACGCTCTCAGCTCCACCTTCGGACGAGTCCGTAGAGCCGAGTGGTCCTTACCCAGAGCTAGTCGGCTGCCTCATGTACCTGATGACTTGCACTCGACCTGACCTCGCGTACCCTCTTGGTCTCCTGGCTCGCTACGTGGCTCCTGGTCGGCACCGACCTGAGCACATGGCTGCTGCTAAGAGGGTACTGCGTTACTTGTGCAGCACATCAGGCATGGGGCTAGTGCTTGGAGGGACGAGCCCAGTTGTCCTCATTGGGCACTCAGACGCTTCTTGGGTTGACGACCTGGCTACTCAGCGGTCGTCACAGGGTTACACCTTCAGCCTTGGCTCTGGTTCAGTTTCGTGGCGTTCTACACGCTCGACTTCAGTTCTCGGCTCCAGTTGTGAGGCTGAGATCTACGCCACCGCCATGGCTGCACAGGAGTTACGCTGGCTCACCTACCTGCTGACTGACTTGGGAGAGCAGCCTCGTTCTCCTCCAGTGCTGTACGTTGACAACAAGGCCGCCATTGCCTTGTGTGAGGAGCACAGACTGGAGCACAGAACGAAGCACATTGCTCTGCGGTACTTCCTGGCTCGAGAGTTGCAGCAGCGAGGCCAGCTTCGTCTTCGCCACGTGGCCACTCGGGCCAACACTGCTGACATATTCACCAAGGCACTTCCGTCTGGTGATCATCAGCGCTTTTGTACTCTGTTAGGCCTTGTGCCTACGTTTCCACACTTGCTGTAGTCTCTGCTTGTACTGTGATCTGTACATATATATATATGCATGCTGGCTCTTGCTAGGTAGCCATCACTGTACTGTTATTGCTGCATATATATCTCTGCATGTGAACTGGCCCAGTGGCCCTTTGCTTGTGCTCAGAATGCGTGGTGACGTTGTGATCCACCCTGAGCTTGTTTTGCTTCTCTTGACTGGTCGTGTGACCCCTTGTTCTCCCCCACTTTGCCTATGGGGGTGTGTCAAACTATATGTGCTGCATATTGTCTAGGCTGTAGTGGGGTAGCCCACATGGGGTACAACCTAGTAGGGTTTACTACTTGTACTCCTGCATCCTGTTAGTTCATCCATTCCTGCTGCTAGATTCTAACATGAGCTGCACTGACGGGCTTGGGTTCGGTTTGGGGAAGTTTGTGAGCGTTGTTGGTGTACGAGGCAGGAAAAGTCGCTGGAGCCCTGGTCGGTTGGTGCTGTATTGCGTTTGTCAAATTAGCGTGTTTTGCAGCAGCAGCAGCAGCAGCAGCAGGCTATGGCTTCAAGTTCCAAGCAAGAGGGGGGGAAAGGAAGCGCGCCGTGACACAACTGGCGGAAGCAACTGGAGCGTTACCGCATCGGGGAGATAGAAGGAGGGACGGACAGCGGGAAGGAGCGAGGAAGTCTACCCTCACCACTTGCGTGTGCGATAGGGATGGCGTCAAAACACGCCCGTCCGCGATTACATACTAATATATCTCAAACAGATGTCCTATGAGCCAAACAGACCAATTTCGCACAGCTCGTTAGCTCAACGCAGAGTGCCAATAGGTTGTGTTGTTTATCCATCATTAACCATACAGAAGCTACTCCTCTGTTCTCGCACGTCTAAATTTGGGACTAGCTCGACATGGCGTCTCGTCTTTTCGTGCTCGCAATGCTTCTGCTCCTCGCAGCGGTTTTGTCTCCAGCCGTCACTCGTACAGTCGCTCAAATCGTTACCGTCGGTCCAAACGGTTCGGTGAACGGTGACGGTTATTCAACCGACGCGGAGGATGGAAGCGTGACGGTAAATGGCACAACCTTCTTTCCGAATGGCACAATTCTAAATGGTGACGGTCAGACGATCACCCCGACGACAAACGCGGACGGATCTGTATCTGCTGGCGGTTTTACCGTCTATCCGAACGGGATCGTCACATCTGACGGAACAAGCGTCAATGCAGGCGGTGGGATCACGCTCCCCGGCGGGCTCAACATCAGTACTGGCGGCACCGGGGGGATGCAGACGCCGGGATTCACGGTGAATCCTGACGGAACAGTGACCGTTAAACAGGCCGCTCCGCCCGCACCCAACAATTTTTCTTTCTTTCCTTCTTTTACCCGGAGAAAACAATGCTCACGAAAGGGATGTAGGTTTAACCAACATTGCTGGATGTCCTAAATATACAAGATCATTTTCTCCCGCTGTTTTCCCGTAACAGGATCGCTCGTATCTCCTGCGGGCGTATCGACTGGCCTCTTCACCACACTGCTGGCCACTCTCCTCTTCTACGCATAATCTACTGATTGTTGGTAGGGATGGGAAAAGAGTATGGAATTGAAGCCGCGAGGCATAAAAGCTTGGAGCTTGGTGTCAGAGGTCCACTGGTGATCCCCGATTGATCCTAGGGAAGGGTTACAGGCATGGCGGCCTGGGGGGTTATGGGCGCACTCACCCGCTACACAAACAAGCCCTTTTATCCCAGTGGTTAGTGACTGGGATTCTGACACTTGGTGGTAATTGTACTTGTTAATGAGTGAGAAGATTGGTGAAACACGTGGTTTATAATATCTGAGAGTTCTTGATCTGATGACCTTCATAAATGAATTCAGGTGGTTCAGGTGGTTCTCTAACAATCTGAATTGAAGTGATCAGTCAAGCACAAAGAATGTTTCACAAATAAGGGATGCATTTCATCTTGGAGAAAGAAATGCTGGCTTTGGTGTGAAGGTGCGTCAAGCACCATACGATGCAAATTCGCATAACACATTCGGTTATAAGTAAACAAAACGACCACAAAGCATTCTCTATTGTGTCACAAACTAGGGGGCCCATCTGCTTTAGCCTTAGAAGCATGTGATCGCAGCCCAAAATAGTAGATTAGCCACATTCAGGTGGAAGCATGGTTGTGTAATGTTCCCCTTATCCAACTTTTTCCTACCTTATCGTACAGCAATCATGTCTGGCTGGAAGCAGCCAGATGAGCCTCGAGTCGGGAATGGTGCCTTCGGCACAAAAGAAGGCGCAGACAGGCTGGTGCTTGAGTGTGTAAATCCTGTCCACCCTATCCGACTTTATCGGCTTTATCCTACAACATTCACGGAGGGCTGATCTATTTTAGCCTCCGCAGCATGTCTGCTCGCATCCAGATGAGCCCCGAGTCGGGACGGGAATGATGGCTTTGGCACAGAAAAGGGCGCACACACTTGCTAGTTGTGATGGTGTTTGGGGGTGTGTGTGTGTAAAACCTGTTACCAACTATACTACCGGTATACAGCAATCGCGGAGGGCCGATCTTCTTTAGTCCTCTCAGCACGCCTGCTCGCAGCCAAATGAGCCCCGAGTCGGGAATCGTGGCTTTCGCACAGGAGAACGCGCTATCGGGTTGGTGCTTGGGTGCGTCGGGGTCGGCGCAGTGGACCAGAGCAGGGTTGGTGGCATTGGGAGGGGGCTGGAGAAGTGGTCTGCAATAACAAGGATAAACACCAGTGGTGGAGTGGAAGAGAGGAGGGGAGACAGAGGCATGAGGAATGCACAGTCCGGTTGGTGCTTGGGCGCGTCGGGGTCGGCGCAGTGGACCAGAGCAGGGTTGGTGGCATTGGGAGGGGGCTGTAGGAGGGGTCTGCGGGAACAAGGAAGCAAAGCAGGGGAGCAGGGGGAGGGGGTATCAGAGAGACGGAGACGTGAAGAACACGCAATCAGGTTGGTGCTTGGGCGCGTCGGGGTCGGCACAATGCACCAGAGCAGGGTTGGTGGCGTTGGCGGGGGCTGAAGAAGGGGCCTGGGATAACAGGCAGGAGGAGCAAGGGTAGGGGCAAGAAGAGGGGGAGGGGAGACAGGGGCATGAGAGATGCACAGTCCGGCTGGTGCTTGGGGGCGTCGGGTCGGCACAGAGCACCAGAGCAGGGTTGGTGGCGTTGGGCGGGGCCCGGGCGATGGAGAAGTGGTCTGCGGTAACAAGGAAAAAGCAGCAGTGGTGGGCGGGATGCGGGGGCAGGGAGAAAGAGAGGGGGCAGGGAGACAGAGAGGGGAAGAAAAGGCCAGTCCAGCTGGTGCTTGGATGCGTCGGGGTGGGCACAGTGCAGCAGAGCAGGGTTGTTGGCATTAGGAGGAAGATGTAGGAGGGGTCTGTGGCAAAAAGGGAATATATATATATATATATATATATATATATATATATATATATATATTGGAGCGGGGGGAGGGGGTCAGCAGAGAGGGAAGCATGTAGCACAGTCGCTCTGGTGCTTCGGTGAATCGGGGTCCGCGCATTGCAGCAGAGCAGAGCAGGGTTGGTGGCATTTGGAAAGGGCCGTAATAAGGGCCTGTGGTGAAAGCAGGGATGAGCAAGGGGAGGGCAAGAACGGGGAAGGAAGACAGAGGCATGAGGAATGCACCGTCCGTTTGGTGCTTGGTTGCACATGGATCGATGCAGCAGAGCACAGTGCAGCAGAGCACAGTGCAGCAGAGCACAGTGCAGCAGAGCACAGTGCAGCAGAGCAAACAGTGCAGCAGAGCACAGTGCAGCAGAGCACAGTGCAGCAGAGCAAACAGTGCAGCAGAGCACAGTGCAGCAGAGCACAGTGCAGCAGAGCACAGCGCAGCGGAGCACAGTGCAGCAGAGCACAGTGCAGCAGAGCAGAGCACGTGAAAAAAAAAAAAAAAAAAAAAACACTTAGTTCATGTGGCTTGTGCATGACGTCATGGTGCTTGACCAACAGGAGCGCACAGTACAGGCGCGTGCCGCTCCACGTGCCGGCATACAGACCACACTCACGTGAACATGCTTGCAGGGAACACACACCATCACCACGCCACTCACTGCTTGGTGCAGATCTCGTTGGCTGTTGGTTCGGTGATGGCCGAGGGGTCCTGCAACACGTCATGGTACTTGACCAAGAGAAGAGCCCAGTACAGCCGCCTGCCACTCCACGTGCAGGCATACTGCGCCATGTGGTTCGCTGCATGCACCAGCCGCTGCGACACATCATAATTTTCTTGAGCCCAGCGTATTTTAGTAGGGAGAATGGAGAATCTGAGGGTTGCGGGGGAATAGAGAGGGGTGGAGTAAAGTTACTGTGCTAGTAAAGTTACTGTGCTAGTAAAGTTACTGTACTAGTAAAGTTACAGTGCTAGTAAAGTTACTGTACTAGTAAAGTTACTGTACGAGTCAAGTTACTGTACTAGTAAATTTACTAGCGAACCAGTACATGCCATCATCAAGCAGTGGCTTGTAGTGAAGTTACCAGCCTACTACAGTTACCAGTGTTACCACATGGGAAGGTAAACCTCCTAACAGGCATGGTTACTCACATGCGTGTGGTAATCATACACGAAGTGTTTTGCTTTGCTTCACCTTTTAGAGAAAGTGTACCTCATCCCCCAGCAGGGGATTGTAGAGCTGGAAGTGGCGTGTCTGTGCAGTAACAGGGTTACCAGAAGGGACCGCTGTTACTCGCGTACAGGTGGTAACCAGCCAGTGCACCCCATCCTCCAGCAGTGGCTCGTAGAACAGGAAGAGGGGTGTCTGTGTGGTAATGGATTATGGGGTTACC
The DNA here is from genome assembly GCA_947470075.1 of Closterium sp. Yama58-4. Classification (NCBI taxonomy): domain Eukaryota; kingdom Viridiplantae; phylum Streptophyta; class Zygnematophyceae; order Desmidiales; family Closteriaceae; genus Closterium; species Closterium sp. Yama58-4. The sequence continues at coordinate 249,133 of CANIUD010000276.1, forward strand.
AGAAGGGACCGTGGTTACTCACGTGCATGTGGTAACCAGCCAGTGCACCCCGTCCTCCAGCAGAGGCTCATAGAACTGGAAGAGGGGCGTCTCCTGGCGAATGCTCAGCTGATTCGATCTCAACACTCCGCATGTTCTGCAGCTGCCCCCTCCACCGTCTACGATCACCTGAGAGTAAGGAGGGGAGGAAGGAGCGTGTTTAAAGATGGGGGTATGGGAAAGAAGAGAGCACGAGAGACGAGATGCGACATTGGCGGATGCTACTTTTGACAGAATTCACGTCTGACAACCAGTGTGGTGTGTGCAGCCTAAGTGCCAATCTCCCCTCTCTCTCCCCCTCTCACTCTCCCCCCCTCTCTCCCCTCCACTCTCTCTCCCCATTGCTCGCTACCTCGTACTTGAAGGCATTGAACTGAGTGAAGATCATCCTTTTCGCCAGCAACAACCCATCCTCTGCCATCACCTTGATCACCCCTTAGCAGTCAGAGGCTCCCTGCACGCACTAAGGTATTGCACAACTCACTCTCCTCTCTCCCACTACCCACCTGGTACTTGAAGGCATTGAACTGAGTGAAGATCATCCTTTTCGCCAGCAACAATCCATCCTCCGCCATGGCCTTGATCACTGCGGGCTTGGCGTGGCTCCGCGCGTTGATGTGAGCCTCCATCAGCGCAGAGTGCACGTCGGACAGCCGGTGCAGCCGCACGCACGGGTTGGCGCCCCAGTTGCCGTCCAGCATGTCAAAGTTGGTGGTTTTCCCGCGGAACACTGCCTGCGCTTCCTTCCTCTCCCACGGGACCTGGTAATGTAAGGGTATGTGCAGAATAGGGGGGGAATGAAGTTAGTGCCCCGGTTGCCGTCCAGCATGTCAAAGTTGGTCGTCTTTCCCCGGAACACTGCGTGAGCCTCCTTACGTTCCCAGGGAACCTGAGGGGATTGAATCATTGAAGGGTATATGGAGAAGAAGGGGGCAGGAGTTGGCGCCCCGGTTGCCGTCCAGCATGTCAAACCTGAGATTGGATGGTGAATGGCTCACATACCACACCGGCGTGCTCAGATCCCTCTGTCAAATCAAGTGGATCAGGGATGGGTATGTCCATGGTATCGACTGTGTAGCCCATGCTCATCACTGGTTAACCAGCAGGAGGGGTTTCCCTGAGAGTTTTTCAACTCTCACCTGAGTAGTCAGGTCTGGTGTGTAGTCCTCAGTCAAGTCAAGCGGGTCGGGGATGGGTATGTCCATGTGTAATCTGCTGTGCGAACAGACCACTGGCTTACATACCACACACACTTGTGTGCCTCCCTCTCCCTCAACACCCCTCGGTCATCCAGTGGATCAGGGATGGGTACGTCCGTGGTGCTCATTACAGGGTAACCAGCATGGAGGGGGGAAGGTTTGTTGGTAGGGTGGACTGGGTGTCTCAACTCTCACCTGCGTGCTGAGATCAGGCGTGTAGTCCTTTGTCAAATCGAGTGGGTCAGGGATGGGTATGTCCATGGTGTCGACCGTGAAGCCCATGCTCATCACCGGGTAACCAGCATGGAGGGGGGAAGGTTGGTTGGTAGGGTGGACTGGGTGTCTCAACTCTCAGGCGTGTAGTCTTCTGTCAAATCGAGTGGATCAGGGATGGGTATGTCCATGGTGTCGACCGTGAAGCCCATGCTCATCACTGGGTAACCAGCGCGGTCGGACCAGTGGCTTCCATACCACACGCACCTGAGTCCTGGCTGTTGTCACAACACAACGTACCTGCGTGCTGAGATCGGGCGTGTAGTCTTCAGTCAGGTCAAGAGGGTCAGGGATGGGTATGTCCATGGTATCGACCGTGAAGCCCATGCTCATCACCGGGTAACCAGCGCGGTCGGACCAGTGGCTTCCATACCACACGCACCTGAGTCCTGGCTGTTGTCACAACACAACGTACCTGCGTGCTGAGATCGGGCGTGTAGTCTTCAGTCAGGTCAAGAGGGTCAGGGATGGGTATGTCCATGGTATCGACCGTGAAGCCCATGCTCATCACCGGGTAACCAGCGCGGTCGGACCAGTGGCTTCCATACCACACGCACCTGAGTCCTGGCTGTTGTCACAACACAACGTACCTGCGTGCTGAGATCGGGCGTGTAGTCTTCAGTCAGGTCAAGAGGGTCAGGGATGGGTATGTCCATGGTATCGACCGTGAAGCCCATGCTCATCACCGGGTAACCAGCGCGGTCGGACCAGTGGCTTCCATACCACACGCACCTGAGTCCTGGCTGTTGTCACAACACAACGTACCTGCGTGCTGAGATCGGGCGTGTAGTCTTCAGTCAGGTCAAGAGGGTCAGGGATGGGTATGTCCATGGTATCGACCGTGAAGCCCATGCTCATCACCGGGTAACCAGCGCGGTCGGACCAGTGGCTTCCATACCACACGCACCTGAGTCCTGGCTGTTGTCACAACACAACGTACCTGCGTGCTGAGATCGGGCGTGTAGTCTTCAGTCAGGTCAAGAGGGTCAGGGATGGGTATGTCCATGGTGTCGACCGTAAAGCCCATGCTCATCAGCGGCTGGCTGCTGTAGAATGACTGGGTGTGGTCGCACGTGTTCACTATCAACTCGAGTCGAAGGTCTGTCAAGCCATACACGTCTGTAGCGTCCTGCAAAAGACGAGGAAAGCCGGAGAACGGGAGAAAGGAGTGTACCCAGAACGGTCAGACCAGTGGCTGCTGTAGAAGGACTGCGGGTGGTCGCACGTGGCTGCTGTAGAAGGACTGCGGGTGGTCGCACGTGGCTGCTGTAGAAGGACTGCGGGTGGTCGCACGTGGCTGCTGTAGAAGGACTGCGGGTGGTCGCACGTGGCTGCTGTAGAAGGACTGCGGGTGGTCGCACGTGGCTGCTGTAGAAGGACTGCGGGTGGTCGCACGTGGCTGCTGTAGAAGGACTGCGGGTGGTCGCACGTGGCTGCTGTAGAAGGACTGCGGGTGGTCGCACGTGGCTGCTGTAGAAGGACTGCGGGTGGTCGCACGTGGCTGCTGTAGAAGGACTGCGGGTGGTCGCACGTGGCTGCTGTAGAAGGACTGCGGGTGGTCGCACGTGGCTGCTGTAGAAGGACTGCGGGTGGTCGCACGTGGCTGCTGTAGAAGGACTGCGGGTGGTCGCACGTGGCTGCTGTAGAAGGACTGCGGGTGGTCGCACGTGGCTGCTGTAGAAGGACTGCGGGTGGTCGCACGTGGCTGCTGTAGAAGGACTGCGGGTGGTCGCACGTGGCTGCTGTAGAAGGACTGCGGGTGGTCGCACGTGGCTGCTGTAGAAGGACTGCGGGTGGTCGCACGTGGCTGCTGTAGAAGGACTGCGGGTGGTCGCACGTGGCTGCTGTAGAAGGACTGCGGGTGGTCGCACGTGGCTGCTGTAGAAGGACTGCGGGTGGTCGCACGTGGCTGCTGTAGAAGGACTGCGGGTGGTCGCACGTGTTGACTATCATCTCCAATCGTAGACCTGTCCAGCCGAACACGTCTGTAGAGTCCTAAAGGCCATGAAACGGAACGCAGGAGGATGGGATAAATAAAGTCAGAACGAAAGAAAGAAAGGGAGAATGGAGGGTAACCAGCACGGTCGGCCCAGTGACTGCTGTAAAACGACTGCGGGTGGTTGCATGTGTTGACTATCGGAGATCTGTTAACGCGTACACGTCTATAGCACCCTGAGGGCATTGAGGAGGGGGAGGAAGGAGGGGAGGGAGGGGAGGGAGACGAGGGAGATGAGGGAGATGAGGGAAAGAGGGATAAGGACAGTAACCAGCAAAGACGGACCAGTGGCTGCTGCAGAAGGCCTGCGGCTGGTCACACATGGTGGTGACTACCTTGGTAGACATGATACATTATGTGGCATAGGCACACATAGCGCAATAAACTCACCTGAATCATTTTCACTATCTGCAAGAACCGGCTGAGGCGGTAGTAGACGTGCCAGAAGGCTTCCATTCGTTTCACATGTCAGTCAGCCCTTGACTCACCTCACCTTGCATCGTTCGCACTCACTCTTCCAAACTCACCTGAATCATTTTCACTGTCTGCAAGAACCGGTTGAGGCGGTAGTAGACGTGCCAGAAGCCGCCGTACCGGAAAAAGACCTTTCCGTTAATCACCTGCAATGAAACGAAACAGCAGCGACAAACTGCAATGGAGCAAAGCGACACGGACGGACAAACAGCAAATGCTCATTTGCGTCCGATAAATGATCTTGAAAGGGGTTGAACTGCCAAAACGCTGTAGTAGACATAAAACGCTGCCACGAACTGAAACGCACCTCAACGTGAAGCCCACAAACTGTAACGGACCTTGACATGAAACGCTGTCACGAACTGTCTGTAACGCACCTTGACATGGCCAGAACATGACATGATAGACAGCTGCCGAGCCAAGTGTGCTTGAATCAATGTAAAAAATCTACCAGAAGTGATTTAAGCACGGAATTTCACGCACCTTGACATGGCCACAGCATGACATGACAGACGGCTGCCGAGCCAAGCGTGCTTGAATGAATCAATCCTCCAATAAAAAATGATTCAAGCCAAACGTTAACGCACACGCCCTAACGCACCTTGACATGGCCACAGCATGACATAACAGACGGCTGCCGAGCCAAGCGGTAGAGAGCCTCGGGAGTGACGAAGCCAGTATGGCCCAAACCAGACTCTATGCCCTGGGTTGGGATGGGATGGGTTGGGATGGGTTGGGATGGTGGGACATGGATTAGCATGGACTGGATTAGAATGGGTTAGGGGTATCATTCCCTATAAAAGCAAGTGGTAGAGAGCCAAGGGAGTGACGGATCCGGTATGGCCCAACGAGACTCAATTCCCTGAAATGAAATGAAATGACATGGGATGGGATGGGATGGGAATGCAAGGGGGGAGAGATTGAGATAGCAATTTTCTGAACCAGAATGGGATGGGGTGGGATGAGATGGGATGGGATGGGATGGGATGGGTGAGTTGGTATAAGCTGCCACAGCTCCAGATACTATGCGTCTTGGGTATATGTATCCCCACTATCTGCACACTTAGCTCAACCTTCCCATGCTGCACCAGCAACCCCCCAGTAACACCCACCTATCCCCACATCCCCCTTATAAGCCTCACCGGAATAGGCTGCCAGGGCTCCAGGTACTTGTGTATAAGCTTCAGATATTTCCCCACCATCGGCGCGCTTAGGTCAAACTTCCCATACTGCGGCACCCTCCCCAGCACATCAGCCTCCTCTGGGGGAAAGTCCAAGAGGGAGGGGCATGTGCCCTGAGGTGCTGCTAGCAACTGCACTTCGTCTTGCAGCCACAGCGCCGCCCATAGCGCCAGTGCCACAAGGCCCACTGTTGGGACAGTTATCGCATCCACCTATAACGGGGATGCATGGCAGGGGGGAAGGGGGAAACTGAGGTTAGACCTGCCAACAAGTGACTGTAAATATAATCCAGGAGGGAAATTTTGAGAGTGTAACATAGGGAAAAGAATACAGGCTGTAGAGTTAAGGGAGTGAAATTTAGGGAGTAGGAAGAAGAAATGCTAAGCAGGAAGTAGAATGGGGGGAAATCTAGAGGGGTCTGAGCGTTGCTAAAAGTGTACCTGCCTGGTCGCGCGAGAGCCGCGATAATCGCACGGCGATGGTCACTCGCATGCGCTGCAGATGCCCTGCGACCGCTGCGACTGTCGCGCGTGCGCACGACGACAGAACGGCGCCCGAGGCGAAACCGAACGCTCTTGCACCCGACGTTTCGCGAGCGTTGTCAGAGTCGTTGTGATCGGGTGGCGACGAGGAGTAATAGGTGTGGTGAGTCTGTAAGACGCTGCGCGGGTTGCTAAGATTGGAAGCAGAGTTGACTTTTGAGTCGACTCAAAAGTCAACTCGGGTTACTAAGATTGGAGGAAGGTAAGTTGCATTGCTACCGCTGCTATTTGGGATGAACGGGGACGGGGTCGATGAAGCCACCGGTGAATGCTGTCTTTCGTGAAGCTGGCCCGAGCCCTTGTAACCCGCGGGACGCGACATTTCGCGAAAAGATGGCGGAACCTATGGCGAATAATTATGAAGTTACCAGGCGCCTGGCGGCCCTAGCGCCACTGTGTTGAATTTCAGCTCCAACTATCCCACAGGCCAGGGGAGAGTGGTACACAGCCGCATGAATCACGGCGGGAAAGCCGCGATAATTAGGTGGTGTGGAAATGAGCGGCACGTTACCGCCACTAACTTCGCTTTAGGAGACTGTCTATCAGAAGTGTTGAGTGGGCTGTCATACCTGGTGGGTGTAAGCCAGAAAAGTGGGATGCGGACGGGGAATGGGAAGGAGAGAAAGGCAAGCACGGCAGCAACAGAGAGGGCGTGAAGGAGGTGCGAGGACGAGAGAGAGGGCGTGAAGGAGGTGCGAGGACGAGAGAGAGGAAGTGAAGGAGGTGCGAGGACGAGAGAGAGGGGGTGAAGGAGGTGCGAGGACGAGAGAGAGGGCGTGAAGGAGGTGCAAGGACGAGAGAGAGGGGGTGAAGGAGGTGCGAGGACGAGAGAGAGGGAGTGAAGGAGGTGTAAGGACGAGAGAGCGTGTTGACTGCGCACCTGGTGCATGCCAAGGCAGAAATGCAGCCCTCCCAGATGGAGAGCTCCCACTCATTGGCTACGGTCCTGAAAATACCAAACGACACTGCAACCACCTCCTCAGCTCGACAAGAGCCGTTAGCAGGGGGGAAACAGCTGCCTCGCAGTAGTTAAGTTCTCCAGAACTTGAGCACCACTATAACCTCCTCTTCCGTCCCTCTCCTCAGCAGCTCCTCTCCTTCAAATCCCAACCCTCTCATCCTCTTCACCACCTCTTCAGGGTCATTCTCCGCCACAACAAGCAGGTAAAATACTCCTCTAGGGGACAACAGCTCTGCTGAAACCTCCAAAGCTCGGTCGATTACCTCTCTCCCACGATCCCCTCCCGCCCAGGCTTGCGTGATTCCCGGACGGTGCACTTCTTGCGGCGAAGTGGGGACGTATGGCGGGTTGAAGATGAGAATGTCTACTTGGCCTGCCATCCTCGGTATAAGGGCCGATCCGAGATCCGATATAAGGACGTCCGCTGGAATGTTGTGGGCTGCTAGGGTTTGTCGGGTGATGTCCGCGGCATGGGGGTTGATGTCCACTGCGAGAAATGCGGATTGAGAAGCAAGGGAGACGGCTGCATTAGGAGCAACAGCACCTCTGCCAGCATCCCTACCAGCAGCACCAGCACCATCAGCGCCGCCAGCACTACTAGCAGCACTGCTGCTGCTAGCGATGACAGTGGGGGCAGAAGGAGCGACGAGGGCGCGGAGGACGAGGGCCACTGATGTAACGACGAAGCCGCTACCAGACCCGAGCTCGACAACCAAAGCAGGGAACGACGGCCGGCCAGAGGAGATAATGTGGGCATGAGGAGGGTGGGAGGTTCTGGGCGACTGTGCGGGTGGGTAGGCGGGGGGTTTGTGCGAGATCGATAATGGAAGGGCTTGGTCGGATGACGGACTGTTGTCGCTCGCGCAGGTTGCGAACGACGGGTAGAACCGGGCGATGTCCGCGGCGATGGCATCGGCGAGGGCGAAGGAGTCGTCACACGGCTCGTACACCTCGGGATGACGTGGCATGAGTCGCAGATCTGGCTGTGGCCAGCTCTCCCTTCGTTGACGTCCCTGCTGCTGACGTTGAGAGGCAGACATTTACGACTACGTCGATTGTATAGCGCAAGCTACTGCACCACAATGAGTTGCGAAACCTTAAAGTACAATCACCCCCTGAGATACTCGTTAACGTTCGGACAAAGCCGCTGATTTAGCGATAACGCGGCGCGACACGGGGATTAGGTAAGCACGGGAAGAGACGAGCAGCAATTTCGCTAGCAGCAATCTCACCAACTAAGGACGTGGCGAACAGGGCCTATGATCTTGCGATGTCACTATCACCCCACTCGCGGGGAGGCTCTAGTTCGTCTATCGCGGTAACTCCTCGCGCAACACATTTCGTTTGTGTGGGGTTTCAGTTTGTTTCCCAAGATTCGACGCAACTGATTGGCTGCACCAAACAACCAGATACCCCTTCACAGTCGGTTCAAAGCGGTTCAGTAGAGCGCCAAGATTTTGCAGAGTCGCCGATTTGTAACGTCTCGCAAACCTCAGAAATCGAGCAAAGTACAGCAAAAATTCTTTGAAAACCATAACAAGCAGACTCGATATTGGGGCGGAACGATTGGCTGGGTTTGCAGTCTCAAAGCAATTTTACAAGGCTTTCCAGTGGGAAACGGCAACAGTGGCAGCAGCATCCCCGTCCCCTTTTTGTACTGTACTGATGAGCTTCGGTTCTGCTCGGGAAACTTGTCAGCGCCGTGGCAGGGAAGGCAGGAAAAGCCGTTTTCGGTCGGTGCTCTTTGCGAGGAGGAGAGGAAACGTAAGGTTCTATTGCGTGTTTCCCAAATTAGTGTGTTTTGCTCTACAGCTTCAAGGTCCAAGCAAGAGGCGAAAGGAAGTGCCGCCGTTACAGAAGTGGCAGAAGCAGCTGGAGCGTGCATCGGAGAGATGGAGGGGGGACGGAGGGAGGGACGGACGGAGGGAGGGACGGACAGAGGGAGGGAGCGAGGAAGTCTACCCTCACCACTGGCGTGTGCAATAGGGATGACGTCGAAACGTGCCCGCCACGATTGCGTACTAATATCTCTCGGACAGATGTTCCTTCAGCCAAGCAGACGAACTTCGCACAGCCCTTTAGCTCAACTGAAAGTGCCAATACCGTTGTGTTGTTCATCTATCATTAACCAAACAAAGGGTACTTTTCTCTGTTATTGCACGACTCGTTCTGGTCGAGATTGACATGGCGTCTAGTCCCTTCCTGCTCTCAGTGCTTCTGCTCCTCGCAGCGGCTTTGTCGCCAGCCATCAATCTTGCGGGCGCTCAACCCCCTAACGGCACGGTTCAGATTCCGGGCGTTACCGTCGGTCCAGACGGTTCGGTGAGCGGTGACGGTTATTCGACCGACGCGGGGGACGGAAGCGTGACGGTAGATGGCACAACGTTCTTTCCCAACGGCACAATTGTGAACAGTGACGGTCAGGCGATCACCCCGACGACGAACGCGGACGGATCTGTGTCTGCCGGCGGTTTCACCGTCTATCCGAACGGGACCGTCACTTCTGATGGAACAACCGTCAATCCTGGCGGCGGGATAACGCTCCCCGGCGGGCTCAATATCAGTACCGGCGGCGCCGGCGGGATTCAGACGCCGGGATTTTCGGTGAATCCTGACGGAACAGTGACCGTTAAACAAGCTGCTCCGCCCGCACCCAAGCCTGCTGGTATGTACCGTGGCTGCTGTTATTTGTCACCCTCTGTGTCTGTTACATTACACCTGGACAGAATCGCGGCCAAGCATGCTGGTAGGCACCCATTTATTTCCCCCTTCTCTTACACGGAGAAAAAAATGCTCACGAAAGGGATGTCGTTTCAACCCACATTGCTGGATGTCCTTAATCTACCAGTTCCTCTGCTCCCGCTGTTTTCCCGTAGCAGGATCGCTTGTATCTCCTGCGAGCACATCGACTGGCCTTTTCACCACCCTGCTGGCCGTTCTCCTCTTCTACGCATGATCTCCTCTTATTGATGTTCTTAGTAGGGTAGGGAATAGAGAGTTGGTTCATCCTGGGACGCCTGGAAGAGGTAGAAGCTTGGAGCTGCGTTCAGCGCTGGGTGGCATCTGTACTCTTCTAATGAGTGGTGTTCAATAATATTTGGGAGTCTGGAGACCTGCACAATACAATTCTCTCACAATCAGAATTGAAATTATCTTAAGTACAAAATGATTTACAAATGAAGGGAAGCATTTTATTCCAGAACATTCCGTATTGGCAGTCAGGTCGGAGCTTGGATGTGTAGCGTCCCACTAGTCCAACTTTCTCCTAGGTACATTACCCTACAGCAATCATGCAGGCCAATCTTTAACCCTCTAAGCATGTCTGCTCGCAGCCAGATGAGCCCTGAGTCTGGACTGGTGGCCATGGCACAGAGTTATGCGCGGTCAAGCTGGTCCTTGGGTGTGTGTGTGTAAATTGCGCCCTTCCCATTCGAATTTCCATCCTACCTTTCCGACTGTAACATACAGCAATCACGGAGGACCAATCTTCTTGAGCCCTCGAAGCACGTCTGCTCGCAGCCAGATGAGGCCCGAGTCGGGAATGGTGGCCTTGGCACAGAAGAAGGCGCAATCGGGTTGGTGCTTGGGCGCATCAGGATCGGCACAGTGAACCAGAGCAGGGTTGGTGGCGTTGGGAGGGGGCTGGAGGAGGGGTCTGGGGTAATAACAGGGAGGGGCGAGGAGAAGGGTGAGGATGGAAAGGGGGAGGAGAAGGGGGGAGGGAAGGGGAGACGGAGGCATGAGGAATGCAGAGTCCGGCTGGTGCTTGGGTGCGTCTGAGTCGGCACAGTGCACCAGAGCAGAGTTGGTGGCGTTGGGTGAGGGCTGTCTGTAACAAGGGCCTGGGACAAAAAAAGAATGAGTACCCTGGAGGCATAAAGAATGCACAGCTGGGCTGGTGCTTGGGTGCTTCGGGGTCAGCGCAATGCACCAGAGCAGGGCTGGTGGCGTTGGGAGGGGTTGCAACAGGGGTCTGGGGTAATACGGTAGCAGGGAGGGACAAGGGGAGGGCCAACAAGGGGGGAGGAGAGGCAGAGGCATCAAGAATGCACAGTCAGGCTGGTGCTTGGGTGCGTTGGGGCCGGCGCAATGCACCAGAGCAGGGCTGGTGGCGTTGGGAGGGGGCTGGAGAAGTGGCCACTGCAACAGAGCAGGGTTGGATAACAAGGAAAAACACCAGTGTGGGGGGAGGGGGGGAGTAGAGAGGGAGGCATGAAGAATGCGTAGTGGGGCTGTTGCTTGGGTGCGTCGGGATCGGCACAGTGCACCAGGGCAGGGTTGGTTTGGTGGCCTTGGGTTGGGAGGGGGCTGTAGTAGGGGTCTGCGGGAAGAAGGAATCAAAGAAGTGGAGCAGGGGGAGGGGGTGTCAGAGAGACGAAGACGTGAAGAACGCGCAATCAGGGTTGGTTTGGTGGCATTGGGGGGGGGCTGTAGTAGGGGTCTGGGATGACAGTGGGGTGGAGCAAGGGATGGGATGGGATGGGATGGGATGAGGAGGAAGGTAGGAGGGAAGGGAAAGGAGGCATGAGGTAAACGTGATCGGGCTGGTGCTTGGGCACGTCGGGGTTGGCACAGTGCACGAGAGCAGGGTTGGCACAGTGCACGAGAGCAGGGTTGGCACAGTGCACGAGAGCAGGGTTGGTGGCGTTGGCGGGGGCTGGACGCTATGGTACTCGACGAGCAGCAGCGCCCAGTACAGGCGCCTGCCGCTCCACGTGCAGGCATACAGCCCACACTCACTCACACGTGCAGGCATACAGCCCACACTCACTCACACGTGCAGGCATACAGCCCACACTCACTCACACGTGCAGGCATACAGCCCACACTCACTCACACGTGCAGGCATACAGCCCACACTCACTCACACGTGCAGGCATACAGCCCACACTCGCGTGCACAGGCTTGCAGGGAGGGAGTAGACACCAGCACCACACCACTCACTGCTTGGTGCAAATCTCGTTGGCTGTTGGTTCAGTGATAGCAGATGTGTCCTGTAAGACATCCTGCTACTTGACCAGCAGCAGCGCCCAGTCAAGGCTCCTGCCACTACATGTGCAGGCATACAGCCCATACTTACTCACACGTGTAGGCCTGCAGGGAGCACACACCAACACCACACCACTCACTGCTTGGTGCAGATCTCATGTGCACTGGGTCCAGTGATGGCCGAGGGGTCTTGCAACACATCGTGGTACTTGACCAACAGCAGTGCCCAGTTCAGGCGTCTACCACTCCACGTGCAGGCACACAGGCCACACTCACATGAGAAGGATTGTAGGAAGCACACACCAACACCACGCCACTCACTGCTTGGTGCAGATCTCGTTGGCTGTGGGTTCGGTGATGGCCGAGGGGTCCTGCAGCACGTCATGGTACTTCACCAACAGCAGCGCCCAGTACAGCCGCCTGCCACTCCACGTGCACGCATACTGCGCCATGTGGTTCGCTGCATGCACCAGCCGCTGTGCCGCGTCGTCGTTCTCTTGAGCCCATCGGATCTTGGCAGGGAGATCGGAGAACCTGGAATGGGTTGGAAAACATAAAATGGGTTAAAGGGGAAGGTACTGAGAATTGTTGGCGGCGGCATGGTAACTCACGTGCAAGAGTAAGAAGAGGTTCGACCGTAACCAGCCAATGCACCCCATCCTCCAGTGGACGGTTACTCATAGAGCCACTACTTGTATTTGTAACCAGCCTTCCTGGTTACCACAGCCAGCACGGTTACCACAGTTCATGATTAGCACAGGGGAAGGCTAGGAAACCCTGCGACATGCACGGTTACTCACGTGCGAGTGGTAACCAGCCAGTGCACCCCGTCCTCCAGGAGTGGTTCGTAAAACTGAAAGAAAGGTAGTCTGTATCGTAATAGGGTTATCAGCAGGCACAGTTGTTACTCACGTGCGAGTGGTAACCAGCCAATGCACCCCATCCTCCAGCAGGGGCTCATAGAACTGGAAAAGGGGCGTCTGCATTGTTACCTGGTTACCAGCAGCAGACATCAACAGTCACGTGCGGGTGGTAACCAGCCAGTGCACGCCATCCTCCAGCAAGGGTTCGTGGAGCCAAAAGAAGGGCATCTCCATGGTTACCAGGTTACCAGAAGGTATTGTTACTCACGTGCGTGTGGTAGCTAGCCAGTGCACCCCGTCCTCCAGCAGAGGCTCATAGAACTGGAAGAGGGGCGTCTCCTGGCGAATGCTCAGCTGATTCGATCTCAACACTCCGCATGTTCTGCAGCTACCCCCTCCCCCATCCACGATCACCTGATGGAGGTGGGAAGAAGAATGGGGAATGGGAAGGGGAAGGAATGGCTTGCTGTGGCTCGTAAAACTGGAAGAGAGGTGTCGACTATTGAATGCTCAGCTGGTTGGATCGAAACACTCTGCACGTCCTGCAGCTTCCTTTCCCCCCACCTCTCCTACCTGGTACTTGAACGCGTTGAACTGAGTGAGGATCATTTGTTTCGCCAGCTGCAGCCCATCCGCTGTCATGGCCTTGATCACCAATAGCAGTCAAGGCAGTCAGAGGGCCCCTGCACTAAGGTATCGCATCTCACCCTCCTCTCCCCTGCCCCTCCCCACCTGGTACTTGAATGCATTGAACTGGGTGAAGTTCATGCGCTTGGCCAGCAACAGCCCATCCTCCGCCATGGCCTTGATAACCGCCGGCTTGGCATGGCTCCACGCGTTGATGTGAGCTTCCATCAGCGCCGAGTGAACGTCTGACAGCCGGTGCAGCCGCACACGGGGGTTGGCGCCCCAGTTCCCGTCCAGCATGTCAAAGTTGGTCGTTTTCCCCCGAAATACAGCGCGAGCTTCTTTCCTTTCCCATGGGACCTGGAAAACGAGGGGTTCGTGACGAACAGGGGTGAGTACGGCGCACGAATTGACTCAACCGCCGCACCCGTGGGGTGGGGGTCCATTCTATGTTTGCACGAGTCTGTGCATGTGAGCTTCCATCAGTGCCGAGTGCACGTCCGTCTGAAAGCCGGTGCAGCCGCATACGGGGTGGGCTGGCGCCCCAGTTGCCATCCAGCATGTCAAAGGTGGTCGTTTTCCCGCGGAACACTGCTCGTGCGCCCTTCTTCTCCCAAGGAACCTGGTGTGGTGGACAAGAGAGGTGCAGAGAAGCAAGGGGGTTGGCGCCCCAGTTGCCATCCAGCATGTCAAAGTTGGTCGTCTTGCCTCGGAACACTGCTCTTGCCTCCTTTCTTTCCGGGGGTACCTGGTGGATAGTAGAGGTGCAGAGAAGCAAGGGGGGTTTTGGGCGAATGGCTTACATACCACACCTGAGTGCCTCTCATCTCATTGACACACCTGAGTGCTGAGATCAGGCGTAAGTCCTCTGTTATATCAAGCGGGTCGGGGATGGGTATGTCCATGGTGTCGACTGTAAAGCCCATGCTCATCACACACAGGGTAACCAGCAAGAAGGGGGGGTTGGTTGGTGAGTGCCTCTGATCTCATTGACACACCTGGGTGCTGAGATCCGGTGTGTAGTCCTCTGTCAGATCCAGTAGATCAGATGGATATGTCCATGGTGTCGACCGTGAAGCCCATGCTCATCACAGGGTAACCAGCATGAGGGGGCGGGGTTGGTCAATGTCTGATGGCACACCTTGGTACCTCAATGTTCATCTCTTACCTGCGTGCTGAGATCAGGTGTGTAGCCCTCTGTCAAGTCAAGCGGGTCAGGGATGGGAATGTCCATGGTATCGACCGTGAAGCCCATGCTCATCACAGGGTAACCAGCACAGGGAGGGGTTGGTTGGTGAATGGCATGCGGAACACCTGAGCGCCTCCTTGATTGCCCACCCACCTGGGTGCTGAGGTCCGGCGTGTAGTCTTCTGTCAAATCCAGTGGGTCAGGGATGGGTATGTCCATGGTATCGACCGTGAAGCCCATGCTCATCACTGGGTAACCAGCGCGGTCGGCCCAGTGGCTGCTGTAGAAGGACTGCGGGTGGTCGCACGTGTTGACAATCATCTCCAGGCGAAGGTCTGTCAAACCGTACACGTCTATAGCGTCCTGGCGGTGTGGCAGGAAGGGGGGAGGAAGAATGACAACAGGAGAGCAACGAGGGAGGGTAAGCATAGCGGTCGGACCAGTGGCTGATGTAGAACGACCGCGGGTGGTCGCACGTGTTGACTATCATCTCTAATCGGAGGTCTGTCAACGCATACACGCCTATAGCGTCCTGTAAGGGGCAAGGGGGAACGCAGGAGAATGGGAGAGGGAGGAAGGGTTTCAGGAGAGATACTTGCGGGGGTGGTCGCACGTGTTGCCTATCATCTTGAGACAAAGATCTGTCTGACCGTACACGTCAGATGCATCCTGAGGGAGAGAAAAAAAGAAGAGTGCCGGTCAACAGAGTGTATGGATGGGACCACACACAGATGGAGGTGGCTTGGTTAGGTGATAGAGTGTATGATATAGATGTCAATTGCATCTTGACAGCAACGAGGTACAAGGGAGAAGCATACATGGTGTGGCAAGCAAGCCATGAATCTTCAAACTAGCTCACTAGAATCATCTTGACTTGAATGCACCCGCTAAATCGTCTCAACTAAACTTAAAATTACTTGAATTATCTCCATTGCTTGCAGAAAAAGGTTACGACACTAGCAGAGTAGTCATGAGAGATGCATTTCAATCAATAAAGTTGTCATCTCTTGACCTGAACCAACTAGAACATCTTGAGTCTTGACTCAATCAACTCATATTGACTCACTTGAATCATCTTCACTGTCTGCAGGAAGCGGTTGAGGCGGTAGTAGACGTGCCACAAGCCTTTCAGTGGTTCTGGTTGTCCTCTCGTTACCTGCCCATCATCTTGACTCACCTTGAATCAACTAAACTCACTTGAATCATCTTCACTGTTTGGAGGAAGCGGTTGAGGCGGTAGTAGACGTGCCAGAAGCCCCCGTACCGGAAATACACCTTTCCGTTAATCACCTGTGTGAGGATGGAAAAAATGGACAAATATGAGCGCACTGTTGATGCGCACTATACTATTTCTGGGGAGAAAACACACACACACACACACACACACACACACACACACACACGTGCGCACACACACGCACACACACACGCGCACAAACACACACACACACACACACACACACACACACACACACACACACACACACACACACACACACACACACACACACACACATTTTCGTTAATCACCTTAGTGAAGCATGAGCACAAGAGGCCCACGAGTGGTGCCACAAAAATGTAACGCACCTTGACATGGCCAGAACATGACATGACAGACGGCTGCCGAGCCAAGCGGTAGAGAGCCTCGGGAGTGACGAAGCCGGTATGGCCCAAACCAGATTCAATTCCCTAGGTTGGAGTGAGGTGGGTGGCATGGGTGGGTTGGGACGGGACATAGATTTCGCATGAATTGGATTGGGTTCGGAATACCAACTCTCTAAAAGATAAGCGGTAGAGAGCCTTGGGAGTGACGAAGCCCTTATGGCCCAAACCAGACTCAATCCCCTGGATTGGGATGGGACATATATTGGCACGGATTGGATTGGATAGTGACGAATTTGGTATGGCCGAAACCAGATTCATTTCCCTGGAATGAAATGACATGGGATGGGAATGCATTGAGGAATAGATTGGGATAGCAATTTTCTGAACCAGAATGGGACCGGATGGGATGGGATGGGATGGGATGGGATGGGATGGGATGGGATGGGATGGGATGGGATGGGGTGGGATGGGATGGAAGAGTTGGTATAAGCTGCCACGGCTCCAGGTACTATAAATCTTGGGTATATCATATATGTATCCCCACCATCAGCACACCTAGCTCAACCTTCCCGTGCTGCACCACCAACCAACCCCCCAGCAGCACCCACCCATTCCCGCATCCCCTTTACAAGCCTCACCGGTATACGCTGCCAGGGCTCCAGGTACTTGAGTATAAGCTTTAGATATTTCCCCACCATTGGCGCGCTTACGTCAAATTTCCCATACAATGGAACCCTCCCCAGCACCCACCAGCCTCACATCCCCCTAATAACCCTCACCGATATTGGCTGCCACGGCTCCAGGTACTTATATATAAGGCTTAGATTTTTCCCCACCAGGTTAAATTTCCCATACTGCGGCACCCTCCCCAGCAGCACCCACCAATCCCCATATCCCCCTTATAAGCCTCACCGGTATAGGCTGCCACGGCTCCAAATACTTGTGTATAAGCTTTAGATATTTCCCCACCATCGGCGCGCTTAGGTCAAACTTCCCATACTGCGGCACCCTCCCCAGCACATCAGCCTCCTCTGGGGGGAAGTCTGGGAGGGAGGGGCATGTGCCCTGGGGTGCTGCTAGCAACTGCACTTCGTCTTGCAACCACAGCGCCGCCCATAGCGCTAGTGCCACAAGGCCCGCAGTTAGGACGGTTATTGCATCTACCTGTAACGGGGATGGAGAGAGAGGGGGACGGGGGGAGCAGGCCAGCATGGGAAGAGTGAGGGAGGGAAAGGGAGGGAGGGGCAGGTGCCCTGGGGTGCTGCTAGCAACTGCACTTCGTCTTGCAACCACAGCGCCGCCCATAGCGCCAGTGCCACAAGGCCCGCTGTCAGCACTGTTATCGCATCCACCTGTAACGGGGATGCACGGGAGGGGGAAGGGGGAAAACTGGGTTCAGACTTGGATGGTTGGAATATAATACAGGGGGGGGTAAAAAGGGAAGTGGAATTTGAGAGAATAAAATCCATGCTGTGGAGTTCAGGGAAGGGAACCTAGGGAGTACAACGAATAAGTACAAAGTAGCAAGTTCGATGGAGGGAAATGTAGAGGGGTATGAGCGTTGCTACAAGTGCACCTGCCTGGTCGCGCGAAAGACGCGATAACCGCACGGCGACGGTCGTTCGCACGCGCTGCAGATGCCCTGCGACTGCTGCGACTGTCGCGCGCGCGCGCGACGACAGAACGGCACCTGAGGCGAAACCGAACGCTCTCGCGCCCGACGTTTCGCGAGCGTCGTCAGAGTCGTCGTGATCGGGCGGCGACGAGGAGTAATAGGCGTGGTGAGTCTGTAAGACGCTGCGCGGGTTACTAAGATTGGAGGAAGGTAAGTTGCGAGTGTTGCCACCGCTGCTATTTGGGACGAATGGGGAGTTGGACGATGAAGCCACCGGCGAATGCTTTCTTTCGTGAAGCTGCCCCGAGCCCTTGTAACCCGCCGGACGCGACATTTCGTGGGATGATTACGAAATTGATAGCGAATCGTATGGAAGTTACCAGGCGCGGATTGCTGGCACTGCCAACAGCACTGTGTTGAATCTCAGCTCAGACTATCCCACAGGCCAAGGAAGCGTGGTACACAGGCGCGTGAATCACGGCGGAAAATCCGCGGTAATTAGGTGGTTTGGAAATGAGTGGCACATTACCGCCACAAACATAGCTTTAGTTAGAGACCGTTCATCAGAACTGTTGGGTAGGTTCTGTAAAGGTGGCACTTTGTGTTCCATAGCGGGCGCCATGAGATGCCCTATGGGGCACTACTAGCCTAATTGCGTGTAGTGCAATTCGGTTTATGGTAAGGTTTGCGCGGTTTCGCTCGTCACAACTGAGCTTGGTTTCTCATCGAACCTCGGTTTCTCTTTTGTTTTGCGCGGTGCGCTCTGGTAAATATGAACGTTTAAGCGGTTCCGCTCGTCTGGAAAATTGCAGTTGCGGCGCCATCCACCCCTTGATCATGGGGGGTCGCCTCGCCATTGAAGTTGTCGACATTCGTGTTGCGAAACGTTAGCGTCTGTGCCGTGTGTGTGAGGCTCTTCCGTTTTCGAACTCGGTGGTGAACCAACAGCAATATTCGCTTTGTAACTCAGCTTATTGAAACTTCGCTCATCTTTGTCAACCCTTCGCAAAACCCTCCCACCCCCCCCACCATGCCATCCCAAGCAGCAACCAACCAACCAACATCAAGGTTCTCCTACCCGCATGCCTCGATCATGCAAGGGATGTCCCATGAGCTCATTATCGCTCTAAAACCTACCCCGCCATTTTAAATATCGAATCAATCGTTCTATGAACGCAAGCATTGATGTTGGCTCCAGCGAACATCGAGATCTCACTTCTGGAAGTTCAGCAATAAAGCAAGAAACCTGCTGTCGACTACCAGCATTGTCTGCTTTCGACTACCAGCATTGGCTGCTT
The DNA here is from genome assembly GCA_947470075.1 of Closterium sp. Yama58-4. NCBI lineage: Eukaryota > Viridiplantae > Streptophyta > Zygnematophyceae > Desmidiales > Closteriaceae > Closterium > Closterium sp. Yama58-4. The sequence continues at coordinate 267,985 of CANIUD010000276.1, forward strand.
GGTCCTTCCTGTGTGCTCCAGTCCTCTAGTCTAGTTAGTTGTCAAGTATGTCGTAAACGCTATACAAATAGCCGTAGACGGCGCTATCTCGCACTTTACTGGATCGAGAATGACGACATTCAATGCGGGTTGTTTTTCTCTCTCAGATGCCATTTTCACGGCCCACTAGCAGTGGGAGTGGTCGTTGGGAGGGTTGTCCGAAACCTTGCTAAGTAAACATCGCTGACCATCGTACGACCGCAGCACCCGGAGGCTCCTTACAGTCGCATTACCGTTTCGTAAGCGTTGTTCTGTACTTTTTCTAAACTGTGAATCATCGCAGATCTGCCTGAAAAGGTTCGTTACTGCTGGGCCTTCAGTTGGAATCTTTGACCTTCCAGCGGAATGACCAGATTGAATCGGAGCACGTGGGAGCCACGTGGCGGGAATAATAGTCGATTCCGTTCCGCGTCGAACATTCTGCGCGAATGTGTCGCACGACGCACATTGCACGACGCACGGTCGTAAATAGTCGTACGGTTGATGCGACGATCAGCCACGTGGCAGGTCGGAGCTGACGGAGACACCTCAGCAGCTTGGCAACTTCAAGGCGTTTCAGGAAAAGAGCCCCCAGGGGGTCGGTCAGCTGCTCCGCAGGCTCAGGGCGTCTCACGGATAGCAAACCGAAGAAGATGGCTCAGCTTCTCGGCATTCTCAAGAGGGTTCACGAATATCGAGCACGAGAATGCAGCTTATCTGCTTCTACTCGGCGCAACTCAGCTGCTCGGTGCAGGCAAGCTGAAGGAGACAGCTCAGCTGCTCGGCATTCTCGAGACGGTTCATGACTAGCGAGCACGAGGATGCGCTTATTTGCTCGGCGCAACTCATCTGCTCGGCGCAACTCATCTGCTCGGCGCAACTCATCTGCTCCGCGCAACTCATCTGCTCGGCGCAACTCAGCTGCTCCGCGCAACTCAGCTGCTCCGCGCAACTCATCTGCTTGGCGCAACTCGGCTGCTCGGCGCAACTCATCTGCTCGGCGCAACTCATCTGCTCGGCGCAACTCGGCTGCTCGGCGCAACTCATCTGCTCGGCGCAACTCATCTGCTTCGCGCAACTCATCTGCTCGGCGCAACTCATCTGCTCGGCGCAACTCATCTGCTCGGCGCAACTCAGCTGCTCGGCGCAACTCATCTGCTCGGCGCAACTCATCTGCTCGGCGCAACTCGGCTGCTCGGCGCAACTCATCTGCTCGGCGCAACTCATCTGCTCGGCGCAACTCATCTGCTCGGCGCAACTCGGCTGCTCGGCGCAACTCATCTGCTCGGCGCAACTCATCTGCTCCGCGCAACTCATCTGCTCGGCGCAACTCATCTGCTCGGCGCAACTCATCTGCTTGGCTCAACTCGGCTGATCGGCGCAACTCAATTGCTCGGCGCAACTCAGCTGATCGGCGTAACCCAGCTGATCGGCGCAACCCATCTGCTTGGCGCAACTCAGCTGCTGCTTCAGGAGCGAGCCATGGCATTTCAGGTACGGTTTGTGGGGTGTGCATTTCAGGTCCGTTCTTGTACCGAGCGGGATGCGGACCATTTTGTATGCGACGGAGCGATCGCAGCCGTATATCTGAAACCAGAACCAGCTCAATGTGTTCCGCGCCTAACCAAGCAATATCTTTACTGCGCAGGAGGACTTAAAAAATGCCCAAGAATCGTTCACGCCTCTCTGCCTTCAGCCCACCCGATCTAGGTAATTATGCCTCGGGTGTATCCCGTTTATTAAATACAACGTGTCATTTTCTAGTCTCCTTACTAGTCACTTTTGTGCACACCGAGCTTTGATATACGGGGATATGTTTCATCAAAATGTGTTTGTGGATGGATGCATGTATATATGGGGCACGTACCTACTCTGGGGCAAGGCTTACCTTGGCATATTTCACTGAGGTAAGGCTTACCTCGCCTTGGCCTATTTCACTGAGGCAAGGCGTACCTTGGTCGATTTCACTGAGGCAAGGCTTATCTTCGCCTATATCACTGAGGCAGTATTCGTTGTGAGAGGTGATGGTGCAGTAAAAGGTCTGACTCACGCCGTGCGCCTTGCTCGTGCCTCCCGGCCGTTCCCTCCCTGGGGGAAGTCTTTTGCAGAGCACTTTACCTGTAAGGGTGGGGTGTCCCGTGATTGATTGGCTGATGGCGGCAGACAAACCGCGTGTGCTCTGATTTCAACACCCCCTTCTGATCCCTCTCTTTTGCCCGCTTGGTAGGTCAGCAGCAAGACTGCTGCTGTTTTTCTTTCATCCCTACTTTTCACTCTTGAACAGCTCTTTGCTCAAATATTTCAGCTCTTTTCCACGTCTTTCCACTGCTTTCCCTCGGTGCGTTCCCTGCTTCATTTGTCGTACATAACGCTCAGATATTCTGAGGTTTGGGCTAAAGAGGGAGACGATGAAGCTTCTGTGATGTCTGAAGCATGCATGGGTCTTCCCCGCTGCCTCTCCACTTGAATCTGATGCATTATCAGCACGCAGCAGTTGTCTAGATGGCTAAGCACCCCGAGACGAGATTTCGGGTTTAAGAGGGAGATGATGAATGTGATATCTGAGCATGCATGGGTCTTCCCCGCTGCCTCCTGTCCAATCATCAGAACGCAGCAGGCAGAGGGGTTCAGGGGAGGGGGGAGGGGCGCAGGGCGGGAGAACGGGAAGCATTTTCTCGTTCAATCTCCCTCTCATGCTTTTCTTTCTCTTTTCTTGCGCCTCGCTGTCTCTGCCTCTGCTCTGTTTGGCTGGTAGTGGCGAATGGAAGCCCATGCGCGCTGTGATTGGCTATCACTTTATCCACGCCATCTGATCCCTCTAGCCATATTTCTTAAGGGCGCGCTAAAGATAAGCACATGCTCCTGCCCTTATATCAATGCTTTATCAGATCAGGGAGTTCACCTGTTGAACTTGGTCCCTATTCGCCCTGTTAACCCGCCCTTCCTCAGGGAATAGGGGGGGGAGCAAACGGAAAGGAGTTTCCCTCGTTCAAACTCGTTCCTCTCTTTTGTTTTCAGTTCTGATCACCAAACAGTCGAACCAGTCGCATGTTGCCGCACAAGCTAGCTGGGGGAACGAGCGTCAGAGGGAAATGATGAGATGAAGCAGGATCTGAGTCATGCATGGGCTTTCCCCGCTGCCGCCTGTTCATTTAGCAGCACGCAGCAGGCATAGGGGTTCAGGAAGGGGATACCGATGGGGGAAGAAAAACGGGAAGAATTTCTTCGTTCAATCTCTCTCTCTTACATTCTCTTTCCTCCTTTCCTGAGTCTCGCTGTCTCTGCCTCTGCTCTGATTGGCTGGTGGTGGCGAATGGGAGCCGATGCGCGCTGTGATTGGCCATCAGTCAACCCCCCCTGATCCCTCTAGCCCATAATCTTAAGGGTGCGCTTAAGATAATCACATGCTCCTGCCCTTGTATCAATGTTTTATAGATTAGGGAGTTCACCTGTTGAACTTGGTCTCTATTCGCCCTGTAAACCCGCCCTTCCTCAGGGAAGAGGCGGGAGAGCAAACTGGAAGGAGTTTTTCGTTCAAACTCTTTCATGCTCTCGTTCCTCTCTTTTGCTTTCAGTTCCTAATACCAGTCAGTCAAAACAGTTGCATGTTGCCGCACAAGCTAACTGGAGAGCTGAACTTCAGAGGGAAATGATGGAAATTGACCCCATCTGAGTCATGTATTGGCGGGCTATCGCTGCCTCCTGTTCATTCAGCAGCACGCAGCAGGCAGAGAGGCTCAGGGAGGGGAGAGCGATGGGGGAAGAAAAACGGGAAGAATTTCCTTGTTCAATCTCTCCCCCTTACATTCTCTTTCCCCTTTTCCTGGGTCTCGCTGCTTCTGCCTCTGCTCTGATTGGCTGGTGGTGGCGAGCCGATGCGTACTGTGATAGGCAATCAAGACACGCCGAGGCCTGATCCCTCTAGCCCTTAATCATAAGGGCGCTTTTAAAACATACAGATGTTTCTGAGCCTATATCATTGGTTTATTAGCAAGTTCACCTATCGAACTTGGCCCTTTGGCACCCTCTTCTTTCGCCCCCTTGTTTTTTGCCCGCCCACCTGCCATGACATATGAGTCGTTTCTGAAATTCACCTGTTGTCTTCGCTTCGTTTCCTCTCTGAGCATGCACATGCATCGAATTCATACTTGATGTCCATTGAGTCATTGCGAGTGTTCTTTTGGCCCCCTGTGCATTCACCCACTTTCCTTCTGTGACTCTAAGTTGTCTCTGTGCACATCCGCACTCATTGTTTTCCCTTTGCGCTTCTGTAAGTGTGCCTCAGAAGCGCTTGTGCGATTCTTTCATGAGCAATCATATTGGACTGAATCAATAAGTTCCTTACTGAATGGCAGAGGGGGGAATGATGAAAGCATAAGTACTCTGACCATCGCTAGCCGTGCTTGCAGTCACATTTCCAAGCAGACAGGAGCAGCAGGCAGTGGGTTCCAAGTGAGGGAGAAGGGAACATGAGAGAGAACGGGAAGAATTTTCTCGTTCAATCTCTCTCATACTCCCCCTCCTCCTCTCTTGATTCTTTCTGTCTCTGCCTCTGCTCTGATTGGCTGTTGGCCGCCGGTACAGCTGGCTGATCTGATTGATCTAACCGGCCGGTTTTCTGACCCCTCCTGCTCGATTGTTGAATGAGTACAACTGTAGATGAATGCGTTAAATTGGAGAACATGTAGACAAAGCTCAAATCGCTCATATGTATGCGTGCGTTGGGAAATCAGAGAACATGCCTGCCTCGTATCTGGTGTTTTATGATACAATAAGACATCAGTTTCTTTCTTTTCTTTCCTTTCTGCTCTTCCTTCTCCTGTAACTGCACGACCACAACTCCCCGCTTCCAGCTCTCCCTTTCCCCTTTCTCTGTTTGCCTCCTCTTACTTCCACTCCATTCGTTCGTCTGGTCCACTCTCTCCTTTCAATCCTCACATCACATTCACTGGAAAAGACATCAGTGCAACAACCTTGAAGCTCCTCTTGCTTACTCCACGCTCGTATTTGATCCTTTCCTTACCCAGTCCTCTCTCCCTTCCACTCCTGTCCTTACTTCCATTCTGCTCCTCCCTGGCTCCCCTCTTGCCTGTCTGTCCACAGTTCGTCTGTCCACTCCCCTGTCTGTCCACAGTTCGTCTGTCCACTCCCCTGTCTGTCCACAGTTCGTCTGTCCACTCCCCTGTCCGTCCGCCCATCCGTCCGTCCCCACGCCCTTCCACCTGCCCATCCGTCTCCATCCCTCTGTTTGCCCGTCTATCCCTTTGGAGAGGGCCCCAGTGGCATGTTCTTGGAAGTTTCCCATGCTCCACATTCGCAACCTCTCCCATATCAGCACCCCTCTCAGAGTGCCGTCACTTGTGCTCTCCTTCTCTCTCTGTGCCACACGGCATGTACAGAGCGAGAGGAGCAATGGGCGGCAGTGGCAGGGATGGGGATGGGGTCCTGCTGAACCAAGGCGCCCACCTGTGCTCAGTCATGCACAGGCAGGGAGACTGTGGGATCCACATTCTAAAGACATGCTTGAGACCCCTTGAAGTTCTCCCTTATGTGCCCAGTCAACCCCATACCCCGAAGCGTTAGGGTTTTGACGTGCCTCAAAACCTAGAAAGCATCCATGCTCCAGTATTCCTCTCCTGTGCTGAGGCATTAGCAGGCAGGGAGACTGGGACTCACACTAAGGGCGTGTTCCTACGCTCTTATCAGGCATACCTCTTGTCAGCCTTGCCTGGTAAAAGTAGCGAGGGTTTCTGGGTTCTGGGATTTTTCAGTGTGTGTTGACGCGAGCTTGATAAGGGGAGGGCCTGATCAGGGGCCGTAGGAACACGCCCAAAGGCCTTCACGTTCTAATCAGCAATTGCTAACCCTTCTTTCCCATCCCCCTTTCTTCCTTGCGACAAACCCTTGAATTCCATTCCACCAGGAGAGCTTCAGTCGTTGTTGAGACCAAAGGACGATCCGCATGACTGTCAAGAGACGTAAATATGTTTTTCCTGAATGCTCTCAGGTACACTCAAAATGTGAAGTCTATGTTTTGAGTGCATGTACAAGATTATGTGTTTTGGCATTCTCATGTACTACCCTTTGAGCAACGGTGAATCCGTTTGAACCAGATCGCGTCTAATCGGGCCTGGTGGCTTTGGAACATTTCCAGTCATGCATTCGTGTCGTTGACGTAGATTTGAGTGGCATTACTTCCATTACAGGGCTGATGTGGCATAACATCCAATCACGAAAGGTTGAAAATGTATTCTCGTCCACTTGGCCAGCAAGGAAGCTATCCCAGCCCGCTGACTGGTCCCGCCCGTTTCGAGCATTTTCCGTCCACAAAAGCTCCAACCTTTTCCGTTCAAAATCACAACGAATTCAGTCGATGAGAGCTTGTTGACCAGACCAAGCCAGTACCCTAGGGAGAATAGCTTGGTGCAACCGAAACCGCTAGCATTGGCTAGCATATTGGCATGCTTTAGTGTGTCGGTTACTCTACCACATCATCTGTCCAGTGGCGGGAGATTGCCGCGTTAACGAGTCGCCAGACACCCGTACAATAGGACTCTTCTTTTGTAGACAGCTCTAATCGGAAATCGAAGTTTAGATTCGCGCACCGCCAGTTGTGCAACCAGATTGAAATAAATCGCACTGGAGTTAAAGCTTTTCAAGTAGTGCACGCATCATGGTAGTCAAGTAACTCCCCTGGCCCTTCAGTCTGTGCACCGATAAGAGCTTAATGCTGTAACGAGTACGTTCGGAGACCTCGTTGCGGGCAGGCATCACATGGATCGCCGCGGGGGATCCCTAGATCATCACGGTGCGCCTCTCCTCGGGAATTCCCAACCGTCGGATCGAACTGGCGCCGGTGGGGCGTATCCGCACCATTCATTCCCCCGATGGGGATCTCAACCGCAGATTCACAATTCCGGCTACCGTAGGATTCAGGAATTCGGCGGGGAAAGAGGAGGAACCGGGGTAGGAGCGGGGAATGGAGGAGCAGGTACTGGTACGAGGCGAGGGGGATTTACCCGGCATAATTCGTGGGGCGGGATGTTTCGATTGAAGCACTCTCAGTCGCATACGAACCTCATGGCGGCGCCGCTCCCCAAGTGCCTCACGTTCTGGCAGCTCATCCCGCTAGGTAGTATGCTTCATGAGTTCCGCCATGGGATCACATAAGTGTTAGAGGGCCCTTGCTGTCGTAGGGCCTTAATCCATCCCGCCAGGTTAGCTTCAGTCCATCTCTGTATCCGATCCCAAACCAGCCCTCTCGCGGTCCGGTTTGAGCTTGATCTGTGTTGAGCGGCGGACGTGGGGAGTCTGGCCGAAGAAAGGTGCCTGGAGGGAGATCAACTGTCTGATCTGCGCTGATCTGTTTTGAGCGGTGGGAGGGAGGGGTGGGTTCTAAGAAAGATTCGTAGATCTCCCGCCGAAGAGGTGGGTTCAACGATCTGGATGCGCGGGCGTGTACGTGCGCGTTTGTTAAGCTCTGAGATCTAAGAAGGATGGAGCAGCAACCCCACTGGGCTACGAATCAGTTTCACCTCAGAACCTGCAGTTCATTTGCAGCCTCAGATCGTGTCTTCTCCTTGCACCCCTCTCCCACCTGCAACAGGAGTGGGATCAACCATAGGCGCGGGATTGTACGTGCTGATAGGCACAGTAGCACAGGAGAAGGCCTTTACCAGCGGTTCAGTTTCTGCCCCCCAAAACGCGGCATTCCCTTTCCTTCCTACCGCAGGAGTGGGATCAACGATTGGTGCTTGAGTGTACGTTCTCATTGGCACAGTGCGCAGGAGAAGGCCGGGGCAGCCCTCCCCCTCTTCCTCTTTTGAGGCGCCTCAAAACTTTTGACTTTTGAGGCGCATCAAAAGACATTGGCACAGTGGCACAGGAGAAGGCCGGGGCAGCTCTGCCCCTCTTTCTCATAGCAGGCATTTTCAGCTTGTGCTCCCTCAACACATGCCATGCCACTCTCTTTCACCCGTCACCCACAACAGGAGTGGGGTCAACCATAGGCGCGGGCGTGTACGTGCTGATAGGCACAGTGGCGCGGGAGAAGGCTGGGCCGGCGCTGCCCCTCTCCTTCCTCATAGCAGGCGTGGCTGCGGGCTTGGCTGCTCTCTGCTACGCTGAGCTTGCTAGTCGCTGCCCCTCTGCTGGCAGTGCCTACCACTACGCGTACACGACAGTCGGAGAAGTGTGAGTGTGCTTGGGGCGTGTGGGAGAGCTGTAGAATCGCTGTGCCTGCGGGCTTGGATGCTCTCTGCTACGCTGAGCTTGCTAGTCGCTGCCCCTCTGCTGGCAGTGCCTATCATTACGCGTACACCACCGTGGGGAAGGTGTGAGTGTGTGTGAGTGGTATGGGGGAACGGGGAAGGTGTAAGTGCAGTGCAGACGGCTAGGCAGGCGATTCACCCTCCTCCTAATAGCAGGCGTGCCTGCGGGCTTGGCTGCTCTCTGCTATGCGGAGCTCGCAAGTCGCAGGCCCTATGCTGGGAGTTCCAACCACTACGCTTACACCACCGAGGGGGGACTGTGAGTGGAATTGGGGATTGCTGCCCGTCTGCCAGGTCTGCTGAGGAGTGTTTCCTCCAGCAATAGCCGGAGGTTAATGAATGATGACGCTTGGTTCGGCTTCAAGCCGTCTCTCTGTTGTCCTCTCTTTCTGGAAACACCAGGGTGGCATGGCTCCCTGGTCGCTTGGGCGCTCATCCTCGAGTATTCCGTGGGTGGGGTAGCAGTAGCAGTGGGGCAGCAGTAGCAGTGGCTCGAGGCATGCCTCTCACACAGTCACCACAGTCTCGATGCGTCTCTCTCTTCTCTTACCCTCTCCTGATGCCTGGACTGGACCCACCAGGGTGGCATGGCTGGCTGATCCGCTGGGCGCTCATCCTCGAGTATTCCGTGGGTGGTGCAGCAGTAGCAGTGGGGCAGCAGTGGGCTTGACTCGACGCATGCCTCGCACACAGTCACCACAGTCTTGATGCGTCTCTCTCTTCTCCCCTCTCTTGCTGGCTTGTCTTTCAGGGTGGCATGGCTGATCGGCTGGGCATTCATTCTCGAGTTTTCCGTTGGTGGGGCAGCAGTGGCAGTGGCTTAAGGCATGCCTCACACACAATCTGCGCAGTCTTGATGCGTCTCTCTCTTCTCCCCTCTCTTGCTGGCTGGTATTTCAGGGTGGCATGGCTGATCGGCTGGGCGCTCATTCTCGAGTATACCGTGGGTGGGGCAGCAGTGGCTCGCGGCATTTCACCGAACCTGGTAACCCTGCACAATCAGGGGGGGGCAATTTCGCAAGGTTTTGGCAATGTTTTGTGCATTCAGCTATGCATGCAATCTTTCATTCATGCCTGGTTTGTTAATGCTTATAAGGAGACAGACCGAACGACAGACAGCACGTCTTGCCTCAACTCAACTCTGGCCTGCCTGCCTACCTGTCTGTAAATGCCTATGCATTTCCAAATTCATTCTATTGTCTCTCACTTCCCCACGGCCCCCAACCACCTGTTCAGGCAACGGCATTGGGAGGGCCAGACAGCTTACCGTTCATCCTGGCTCGCTTGCCTGTCCCAGGCACCAGTGTGGTCCTGGATCCCTGTGCTGCCATCATGGTGGCTGCAGTGACGGCACTGCTGTCGGCCGGCATAAAGGAGGTGAGACAGGCATGCATAACAGCAGGTGTGGTTACTGACCAGGTTCTCAAGTGAGTGTGTGGGTACAGCAGCACGTGGGTGTGTGGCTTGCATGCCTGTCCCGGGCACAAGTGTGGTCCTGGCTGGATCCATGCGCTGCCCTCATGGTGGCTCTCGTCACTGCGCTGCTGTCTGCCGGCGTTAAAGAGGTGAGGTAGCAGCACGTGGGTGTGTGGCATGTGGGTGTGTGGCACGTGGGTGTGTGACACGTGGGTGTGTGACACGTGGGTGTGTGGCACGTGGGTGTGTGGCACGTGGGTGTGTGGCACGTGGGTGTGTGGCACGTGGGTGTGTGGGCACGTGGGTGTGTGGCACGTGGGTGTGTGGCATGTGGGTGTGTGGCACGTGGGTGTGTGGGCACGTGGGTGTGTGGCACGTGGGTGTGTGGCACGTGGGTGTGTGGCACGTGGGTGTGTGACACGTGGGTGTGTGGCACGTGGGTGTGTGGCACGTGGGTGTGTGGCACGTGGGTGTGTGGCACGTGGGTGTGTGGCACGTGGGTGTGTGGCACGTGGGTGTGTGGTGCACGCGGGTGTGTGACCTGCCTGTCCCAGCCTTCCAGGCACCACTATAGGGTTGGATCCCTGTGCTGCCATCATGGTGGCTGCGGTGACACTACTGCTGTCTGCCAGCTTCAAGGATGTGCGGTAGCAGCACGTGGTGTGTGGCTCGCCTGCCTCTCCAAGCCTCCCAGGCACCTCGTGGTGTTGGATCAATCCCTGTGCTGCCCTCATGGTGGCTCTCGTCACTGTGCTGCTGTCTGCCGGCATAAAGGAGGTGCGTTGAGAAGTATGAGGCAAAGTGGTATAGGCAGGCAGAGGAACTATGTCTTCAAAAGGCACCACTATAGTGTTGGATCTGTGCGCTGCCCTCATGGTGGCTCTCGTCACTGCGCTGCTATTGGCCAGCATAAAGGAGGTGCGTTGACTGTAATGAGGAAGAGTGCTATGGTATAGTGAATCTGTTTTTTGAGATTGAAAAAAAAACAGAGGTGCGTTCACAGATATGAGGCAGAGTGCTCTGGTATAGGTGGAGTGTAGCACCACCTGGGCATGTGGCATGTGAGTATGTGACACGTGGGCTTTAACCGTCTTCTGTTCAATATCCTCTTTTTCGTTTATCTTCCCGATAGAGCACCACAGATGGGGAAGAAAGTATCGATTGAGATGGTTCTGTTCGTGTGTGTCTGTCTGTTTTCTTCACTTTCCTTTTCCTCCTTACGTTGCAACATCCCTACGCTCTGTTTCTGCTCTTGCCTTGTAGAGCGTCAATTTCCAGATGGGGATGAAGTGGTAGGGGAATCAACTCTGAAAATCGGAACTTGTTTCTTGTACTGTCAAACGAGATTCAGGAAGGTGCTGAGCTGGCAGCAGGGGCATTGGCACACGCGATGGTGACATCAACATCCAGCGTTGCTGACACGGCGGCCGTCCCTGCTGCCAGCTCAGCACCTTCCTGAACCTCACTTGACAGCACAAGAGACAAGTTCCGATTCTCAGGACAGTGGGTACTTTGTTGGTTGGATGCCTAACCATGTGATTGCACTGCTTCACTTAAGTGTCCCTCTATTCTGCTTCTGTTCAATAACCCCCTCGTCCGCTTCCGCTCTTGCCCTTGCAGAGTGCCAATTTCCAGATGGGGATGACAGTAGCGAATATGATTATACTGCTGTTTGTCGCAGTGGCGGGTGCATGGATAGGATTTACCCATGGATGGCCAGGGTACAAGGAGTCTTCAAGGTGGGTGATTAGGATGCAGTAATTTTGGGGGGATATGGGTGCTGCTGTGGGTGCTTGTGCTGTGGGTGCTTGTGCTGTGGGTGCTTGTGCTGTGGGTTTTTGTGCTGTGGGTTTTTGTGTTGTGGGTTTTTGTGTTGTGGGTTTTTGTGCTGTGGGTTTTTGTGCTGTGGGTGCTTGTGCTGTGGGTTTTCGTGTTGTGGATTTTTGTGTTGTGGGTTTTTTTTGCTGTGGGTTTTTCTGCTGTGGGTTTTTGTGTAGTGGGCATTTGTGCTGTGGGTTTTAGTGTTGGTGGTAACCTGTTACAATTCCTTTGACTCGAATCCATACCCTATGTGCCCTCCTCACCTCCCCTCCATGTCCCTCCATGTTTTGAGTCGTCTCAAAATCCCTTCATGAGTCTCAAAATCCCTTCATGAGTCTCAAAATCCCTTCATGAGTCTCAAAATCCCTTCATGAGTCTCAAAATCCCTTCATGAGTCTCAAAATCCCTTCATGAGTCTCAAAATCCCTTCATGAGTCTCAAAATCCCTTCATGAGTCTCAAAATCCCTTCATGAGTCTCAAAATCCCTTCATGAGTCTCAAAATCCCTTCATGAGTCTCAAAATCCCTTCATGAGTCTCAAAATCCCTTCATGAGTCTCAAAATCCCTTCATGAGTCTCAAAATCCCTTCATGAGTCTCAAAATCCCTTCATGAGTCTCAAAATCCCTTCATGAGTCTCAAAATCCCTTCATGAGTCTCAAAATCCCTTCATGAGTCTCAAAATCCCTTCATGAGTCTCAAAATCCCGTCATGATTCCTGTCATTCAAACCCTCACCTCAAGTGCACTTCACCTCCCTACCATGTGTTGCCATGCAAGCTCAGACCCTTACCATTCTAGTTTTGAGGCGCCTCAAAACTAGACTTCAACTCCCTACCATGTGTTGCCATGCAAGCTCAGACCCTTACCATTCTAGTTTTGAGGCGCCTCAAAACTACACTTCACCTCCCTACCATGTGTTGCCATGCAAGCTCAGACCCTTACCATTCTAGTTTTGAGGCGCCTCAAAACTACACTTCACCTCCCTACCATGTGTTGCCATGCAAGCTCAGACCCTTACCATTCCGTTCTGTGCCTCCAAGCCCTTGGGTGGCAAAATTCATACTTTTTCTTTGTTTTCCCTTTCCCTGAGAGTGTGTTTAACCACTTACCTTTCCTTCTTTGCTCTCACTCCCACTTTATGAGCCATTCGTTTTGCCCTCCTTCCCCTGCTTCTCCCCTGTCTCTCCTCGCCCTTTCTATTCCAGCTACCTACCATTCGGTGTGTCGGGATTGCTGGGAGGAGCTGCAATGGCCTTCTTCTCGTACATTGGATTCGACACCGTTGCCAGCACAGCAGAGGAGGTATGCTGAGTTAACTTGAGGGTAGTAGCGTGTTCTTTACTGTAAAACCGAGACCACTGCTACCTCTCACATGACTTGTTTTCTTTCTTACACTGGATCGTTTGGCATGCGTGACAGTGAAGCAGAGCCACTGTTAACCGTTTCGTGTATTTGTTTTCAAGACATCGATCAACCTGTTAGCGTTTTCAGTTTGTTCTATTTCCGTGTTTGATTGATACTGGTGAAGCACCGTCATTTGAGTCGACTCAGAAGTCACCTTGTTTTTGTTCTTAAAAAACCTCTCGTCTGCCACAGGTGAAGCACCCTCAGAGGGACCTGCTGCTGGGAATAGGCCTGTCGCTGGCATGCTGTGGTGCTCTCTGCATGCTGATAACGCCACTCTACCTGCTCATACTTACCTTTCTCCGTTCCCCATACATACTCTCCCGTCCCCCATTCCCTATATGCAGGTGAAGCACCCTCAAAGGGACCTGCCTCTGGGCATTGGGCTTTCCCTGACCTGCTGTGGCGCGCTCTACATGGTGATAGCGGCAAAGTACCTGCTCATACTTACCTGTCTCCATTCCCCGTGGTGCCTCCCCCTTCCTCTATGCACAGGTGAAGCACCCTCAAAGGGACCTGCCTCTAGGAATAGGCCTGTCACTCACATGCTGTGGCGCTCTCTACATGGTGATAGCGGCGGTGCTGGTGGGGTTGACTCCGTTTGACCGCATTGACCCGGACACGCCCATGGCTCAGGCGTTTGACACCTACCATCTTGACTGGGCCAAGTGAGTGAGGGAGTGTGCACTTTGGATGTGCGAGATGCAGTCGTATGCGGTAATAGTGCAGTGCTGGTGGGGTTGACTGCGTTTGAATGCATTGACCCGGACACACCCATGGCTCAGGCGTTTGACACATGCCATTTGGATTGGGCCAAGTGAGTGGGAGAGGCAGGGTGTGAAGGAGGGGCGGTGCTGGTGGGGTTGACTCCGTTTGACCGCATTGACCCGGACATCACCCATGGCTCAGGCGTTCGGCACCTACCACCTTCACTGGGCCAAGTGAGTGAGGGAGGTGGTCTGCGGGAGTGAGTGAGCGAGTGCGCACGTCATATGTGCAAGATACAGCTGTTTAAATCTTGAACGATGTGCTCGTATCACGTATCTGCGCATGTGTTCATACCTTACATGTGCTTGTATCGCAGGTACCTTGTAACAGGGGGTGCGCTAGCAGCGCTCTCCACTACTCTCCTCGGATCACTACTACCCCAGGTAGTTGCCTCCTGCATATCGCCTGCTGCTTCAGGTGGTTTCCAGGTGCTTTATGTGATTTCAGGTGCTTCAGACGTTTTTCACCTGCTTCCATTGGTGAGCACCTGCACTCGAGGTGAGCGTCGTGGATCCGGTTTCTCTACCGGCGCAACAGCATGGGCAGTGTGGACGGATAGTTGGTTATGCCGCCATGGAGCGAGAGAAGAGGAAAGCGGTGAATTCTCTTGCTCCTTGGTGGCATAAACAACTGTTTCTCCACACTGCCCATGTTGTTGCGCCGGTAGAGAAATCGGATCCACGACGCTCACCTCAAGTGCATGTGCTTCCCCATCCATCGGTCTGATGATGATGGCGCGGGACGGCCTCCTCCCAGCCTGGTTCGGCCGCATTGACAAGACCACGGGAGTGCCTCTCAACGCGACCATGGTTCCCCTGTCCTCCCTTTTGCCTTGCCCCCTCACCCCACAGCCACGCATACTCATGGTCATGGCTCGCGACGGCCTCCTCCCAGCCTGGTTTGGCCGCATTGACAAGGCCACGGGAGTGCCGCAGAACGCGACAGCTGTCACCGGGCTATTGGCCGCCGCCATGGCGTTTGTGCTGGATATCGGACAGCTGTCGGGCATGGTGGGTGTGGGGAAGGGAGGGGAGGGATGGGGGGATCGGAGGCATGAGAGCATGGGGAGCGTGCTGCCATGGCTCACATGGGCTAGTGGCCGCTGCTATGGCGTTTGTGCTGGATATTTGGGCAGCTGTCAGGCATGGTGGGTGGGGTTGGGGGTTGGGGAAGAGTGGACTGTGGGTGAGCCTTGAGGAGTCAGGCGTTTGTGCTGGATATCGGCAGCTGTCAGGCATGGTGGGTTGGAAGGGGGTGGAGGGAGGGGAGCATGGTGAGAGGGGGGCGTAATCATGGCATGGTTTTCATAGTCATCTTGTTTATTCTTACCTCTTCTTCCTTCCGACCCTCCTCACCTTCACCACTGTCAGCCTCTCAGTCCTCATCCTTCAGCCTCTCAGTCCTCATCCTTCCGTGATTGATAATCCGCCTATCTCCTCCCTTTCTCTCGCACTCCTCTCTCCCTGTCTGCCTCCCCCGTGCTAACACCAGGTCAGTGTCGGCACCCTTCTCGCACTCACCACCGTCAGCCTCTCAGCCCTCATCCTTCATTGATTGACACGCTTTCTTCAGCCTGTTGGTGTACATATGTTTGATATTCTTTCTCCCGTCCTCCTCTGCTCACTTTCGCCTCCACTCCTCCTCTCTCCCTGTCTGCCGCCCCCATGCTAACACCAGGTCAGTGTCGGCACTCTCCTTGCCTTTACCACTGTCAGCGTCTCAGTTCTCATCCTTCACTTATTGCAACTCTGCTCCCCCTCTCCTCCACTCCCTCTCTCTCCCTTTCCTACTTCCACTCACACCAGGTCAGTGTCGGCACCCTTCTCGCATTCACCACTGTCAGCCTCTCAGTCCTCATCCTTCGCTACACCCCTCCCGCCTCTCCTCCCACCCCTCTACCCTCCTCACACCCCCTTCACTCCCCTCCTCCTCTTCTTCCTCCCACAACCAGCTTTACCTCCCCACATCTTCCTCCTCTCGCCCCTTACCAGCCTACGCGTTCTCCCCCCCAACCCGACCCCAGTATATAACATCCTCCCTTCCAACTGCCGCCGCAGGGGCGGGTTTTTTTGTCTCTTCCCCTCTCCCGGTTGGCCAATCCAGTGTGTTCCAGCACATGGGCTCGCCGGACAGCCTGGGCACATCTCCAGCCGTTGAAATCCGATCCAACGGCCAGCTGCAGTCCGTGTTTTCGCTCACTCCCAACTCGTTTCAAGCACCGCTGCTGGCTCGATTGCTTGAAGAAAGGGCGGGAGAGGGGGAGGGGGGGGCGGAGGGAGGGGATGAGGAAGAGAGGGAGGAAGAAAGACGAAATGAGGAGGAGGAGAGTGAGGAGGAGGGAGGGGATGAGGAAGGGGAGGAGGACGGAGGGGAAGAGCAAGAAGAGGAGTTGGATTCTCAGGAACCAAAGCAGCAGCACCATACGGCAAACCTTTTCACCGCATGCAACACCACAGTATCGAGAGGAATGGGTGATGAAGCTACTGTTGACATTGCCACTGAGAGCAACACTTCAGGAGCCAGGAAACAGAATTCTGCTCCCCCCAATGCTATCACGCCTTGTACAGTCACTGCTCCGGCCACCACCGCTGCTACAGCCACTGCTACAGCTGCTGCTACAGCCGTCACTGCACCCGCATCCCACAGACGCCTGGCCTCGCGAGCCATCATCGCCGTCTCGCTGGGAGCCCCGCTCCTTGGCGCTGCCGCTGCTGCTGCTGCAGCTTCTGCTGACCTCACAATCACAACAATGTGAGTAACGACCTCCCACTCTCCACTCCACTGCACCCACATCACACAGACTCCTGGCCTCTCGAGCCATCATCGCTGTCTCACTGGGCGCTCCTCTCCTTGGCGCTGCTGCTGTTATGTCTTCGCCCTCTGCTGACGTCTCCAGTTCCGAGTGAGTGGTAACGCCTTCCCTCTCGCTCTCTACTGAGCTGCTCATTGTGAGTAACAGTTCTCCTCCTTCTGCTCTGGCTTCGCCCTCTGCTGACCTCTCCTATTCAGACTGAATGGTAACGTTTTCCCTCTCTACACAGCTTGTGGGGGTAAGAAGTAGAGTCACTGCTGCAGACATGTCAACTTTTGAGGCGTCTCAAAAGTCCTCTTTACACAGCTTGTGGGGGTAAGAAACGACTTTTGAGGCGCCTCGAAACTTGTGGGGGTAAGAAACGACTTTTGAGGCGCCTCAAAACTTGTGGGGGTAAGAAACGACTTTTGAGGCGCCTCAAAACTTGTGGGGGTAAGAAGTAGAGTCACTGCTGCAGACATATCAACTTGCTGCTACTGGATGCAGCACAGACTTTCCTTTTTGAAGGAACGTCGTTGCCTCGATTTCCAATCATTGCTGCGGACATGATTTCCAATCATTGCAGAGGTCAGCAGCACATCTGCAGCGACCATGCACAGTACACATCTGCAGCGACCATGCACAGTAGCATCCTGTGCCACAATGCCAGCTCCCACTGCGGCTAGTTTTGAGGCGTCTCAAGACTGTGCATAGGCGCATAAGAAACCAGCTGCCACTCGTGTTATTTCTCCTCTGCCCCCTGTCCCATTTCTTCTCTCCCACGCCCCCTCTCCCTGCTCCCTACTGTCTCCTACCGTATCCTCTGTCCCTTATCCTCTCCCCTGTCCCTTCTACCTCCTCCCTTCCCTCCCACCAGCTGGTCACCTCTCCTACTGTTCTCTCTGGGCAGCCCATTGTTCCTCGGAGGGGCGGCAACGCTTGGATGTATCAACGAGGACGAAGGAAGGCACCAGTTCGGATCAGCAGGAGGTGAGGGGGATTACAAACTCGTATCCAAAATCAACTTTCCAGGATTTCATGAGTCGCTTTTGCAGTGCCTTTCCCACTCTTGCATCGTTTACTTCCCCACTCTTGCATCGTTTACTTCCCCACTCTTGCATCGTTTACTTCCCCACTCTTGCATCGTTTACTTCCCCACTCTTGCATCGTTTACTTCCCCACTCTTGCATCGTTTACTTCCCCACTCTTGCATCGTTTACTTCCCCACTCTTGCATCGTTTACTTCCCCACTCTTGCATCGTTTACTTCCCCACTCTTGCATCGTTTACTTCCCCACTCTTGCATCGTTTACTTCCCCACTCTTGCATCGTTTACTTCCCCACTCTTGCATCGTTTACTTCCCCACTCTTGCATCGTTTACTTCCCCACTCTTGCATCGTTTACTTCCCCACTCTTGCATCGTTTACTTCCCCACTCTTGCATCGTTTACTTCCCCACTCTTGCATCGTTTACTTCCCCACTCTTGCATCGTTTACTTCCCCACTCTTGCATCGTTTACTTCCCCACTCTTGCATCGTTTACTTCCCCACTCTTGCATCGTTTACTTCCCCACTCTTGCATCGTTTACTTCCCCACTCTTGCATCGTTTACTTCCCCACTCTTGCATCGTTTACTTCCCCACTCTTGCATCGTTTACTTCCCCACTCTTGCATCGTTTACTTCCCCACTCTTGCATCGTTTACTTCCCCACTCTTGCATCGTTTACTTCCCCACTCTTGCATCGTTTACTTCCCCACTCTTGCATCGTTTACTTCCCCACTCTTGCATCGTTTACTTCCCCACTCTTGCATCGTTTACTTCCCCACTCTTGCATCGTTTACTTCCCCACTCTTGCATCGTTTACTTCCCCACTCTTGCATCGTTTACTTCCCCACTCTTGCATCGTTTACTTCCCCACTCTTGCATCGTTTACTTCCCCACTCTTGCATCGTTTACTTCCCCACTCTTGCATCGTTTACTTCCCCACTCTTGCATCGTTTACTTCCCCACTCTTGCATCGTTTACTTCCCCACTCTTGCATCGTTTACTTCCCCACTCTTGCATCGTTTACTTCCCCACTCTTGCATCGTTTACTTCCCCACTCTTGCATCGTTTACTTCCCCACTCTTGCATCGTTTACTTCCCCACTCTTGCATCGTTTACTTCCCCACTCTTGCATCGTTTACTTCCCCACTCTTGCATCGTTTACTTCCCCACTCTTGCATCGTTTACTTCCCCACTCTTGCATCGTTTACTTCCCCACTCTTGCATCGTTTACTTCCCCACTCTTGCATCGTTTACTTCCCCACTCTTGCATCGTTTACTTCCCCACTCTTGCATCGTTTACTTCCCCACTCTTGCATCGTTTACTTCCCCACTCTTGCATCGTTTACTTCCCCACTCTTGCATCGTTTACTTCCCCACTCTTGCATCGTTTACTTCCCCACTCTTGCATCGTTTACTTCCCCACTCTTGCATCGTTTACTTCCCCACTCTTGCATCGTTTACTTCCCCACTCTTGCATCGTTTACTTCCCCACTCTTGCATCGTTTACTTCCCCACTCTTGCATCGTTTACTTCCCCACTCTTGCATCGTTTACTTCCCCACTCTTGCATCGTTTACTTCCCCACTCTTCCCCACTCTTGCATCGTTTACTTCCCCACTCTTGCATCGTTTACTTCCCCACTCTTGCATCGTTTACTTCCCCACTCTTGCATCGTTTACTTCCCCACTCTTGCATCGTTTACTTCCCCACTCTTGCATCGTTTACTTCCCCACTCTTGCATCGTTTACTTCCCCACTCTTGCATCGTTTACTTCCCCACTCTTGCATCGTTTACTTCCCCACTCTTGCATCGTTTACTTCCCCACTCTTGCATCGTTTACTTCCCCACTCTTGCATCGTTTACTTCCCCACTCTTGCATCGTTTACTTCCCCACTCTTGCATCGTTTACTTCCCCACTCTTGCATCGTTTACTTCCCCACTCTTGCATCGTTTACTTCCCCACTCTTGCATCGTTTACTTCCCCACTCTTGCATCGTTTACTTCCCCACTCTTGCATCGTTTACTTCCCCACTCTTGCATCGTTTACTTCCCCACTCTTGCATCGTTTACTTCCCCACTCTTGCATCGTTTACTTCCCCACTCTTGCATCGTTTACTTCCCCACTCTTGCATCGTTTACTTCCCCACTCTTGCATCGTTTACTTCCCCACTCTTGCATCGTTTACTTCCCCACTCTTGCATCGTTTACTTCCCCACTCTTGCATCGTTTACTTCCCCACTCTTGCATCGTTTACTTCCCCACTCTTGCATCGTTTACTTCCCCACTCTTGCATCGTTTACTTCCCCACTCTTGCATCGTTTACTTCCCCACTCTTGCATCGTTTACTTCCCCACTCTTGCATCGTTTACTTCCCCACTCTTGCATCGTTTACTTCCCCACTCTTGCATCGTTTACTTCCCCACTCTTGCATCGTTTACTTCCCCACTCTTGCATCGTTTACTTCCCCACTCTTGCATCGTTTACTTCCCCACTCTTGCATCGTTTACTTCCCCACTCTTGCATCGTTTACTTCCCCACTCTTGCATCGTTTACTTCCCCACTCTTGCATCGTTTACTTCCCCACTCTTGCATCGTTTACTTCCCCACTCTTGCATCGTTTACTTCCCCACTCTTGCATCGTTTACTTCCCCACTCTTGCATCGTTTACTTCCCCACTCTTGCATCGTTTACTTCCCCACTCTTGCATCGTTTACTTCCCCACTCTTGCATCGTTTACTTCCCCACTCTTGCATCGTTTACTTCCCCACTCTTGCATCGTTTACTTCCCCACTCTTGCATCGTTTACTTCCCCACTCTTGCATCGTTTACTTCCCCACTCTTGCATCGTTTACTTCCCCACTCTTGCATCGTTTACTTCCCCACTCTTGCATCGTTTACTTCCCCACTCTTGCATCGTTTACTTCCCCACTCTTGCATCGTTTACTTCCCCACTCTTGCATCGTTTACTTCCCCACTCTTGCATCGTTTACTTCCCCACTCTTGCATCGTTTACTTCCCCACTCTTGCATCGTTTACTTCCCCACTCTTGCATCGTTTACTTCCCCACTCTTGCATCGTTTACTTCCCCACTCTTGCATCGTTTACTTCCCCACTCTTGCATCGTTTACTTCCCCACTCTTGCATCGTTTACTTCCCCACTCTTGCATCGTTTACTTCCCCACTCTTGCATCGTTTACTTCCCCACTCTTGCATCGTTTACTTCCCCACTCTTGCATCGTTTACTTCCCCACTCTTGCATCGTTTACTTCCCCACTCTTGCATCGTTTACTTCCCCACTCTTGCATCGTTTACTTCCCCACTCTTGCATCGTTTACTTCCCCACTCTTGCATCGTTTACTTCCCCACTCTTGCATCGTTTACTTCCCCACTCTTGCATCGTTTACTTCCCCACTCTTGCATCGTTTACTTCCCCACTCTTGCATCGTTTACTTCCCCACTCTTGCATCGTTTACTTCCCCACTCTTGCATCGTTTACTTCCCCACTCTTGCATCGTTTACTTCCCCACTCTTGCATCGTTTACTTCCCCACTCTTGCATCGTTTACTTCCCCACTCTTGCATCGTTTACTTCCCCACTCTTGCATCGTTTACTTCCCCACTCTTGCATCGTTTACTTCCCCACTCTTGCATCGTTTACTTCCCCACTCTTGCATCGTTTACTTCCCCACTCTTGCATCGTTTACTTCCCCACTCTTGCATCGTTTACTTCCCCACTCTTGCATCGTTTACTTCCCCACTCTTGCATCGTTTACTTCCCCACTCTTGCATCGTTTACTTCCCCACTCTTGCATCGTTTACTTCCCCACTCTTGCATCGTTTACTTCCCCACTCTTGCATCGTTTACTTCCCCACTCTTGCATCGTTTACTTCCCCACTCTTGCATCGTTTACTTCCCCACTCTTGCATCGTTTACTTCCCCACTCTTGCATCGTTTACTTCCCCACTCTTGCATCGTTTACTTCCCCACTCTTGCATCGTTTACTTCCCCACTCTTGCATCGTTTACTTCCCCACTCTTGCATCGTTTACTTCCCCACTCTTGCATCGTTTACTTCCCCACTCTTGCATCGTTTACTTCCCCACTCTTGCATCGTTTACTTCCCCACTCTTGCATCGTTTACTTCCCCACTCTTGCATCGTTTACTTCCCCACTCTTGCATCGTTTACTTCCCCACTCTTGCATCGTTTACTTCCCCACTCTTGCATCGTTTACTTCCCCACTCTTGCATCGTTTACTTCCCCACTCTTGCATCGTTTACTTCCCCACTCTTGCATCGTTTACTTCCCCACTCTTGCATCGTTTACTTCCCCACTCTTGCATCGTTTACTTCCCCACTCTTGCATCGTTTACTTCCCCACTCTTGCATCGTTTACTTCCCCACTCTTGCATCGTTTACTTCCCCACTCTTGCATCGTTTACTTCCCCACTCTTGCATCGTTTACTTCCCCACTCTTGCATCGTTTACTTCCCCACTCTTGCATCGTTTACTTCCCCACTCTTGCATCGTTTACTTCCCCACTCTTGCATCGTTTACTTCCCCACTCTTGCATCGTTTACTTCCCCACTCTTGCATCGTTTACTTCCCCACTCTTGCATCGTTTACTTCCCCACTCTTGCATCGTTTACTTCCCCACTCTTGCATCGTTTACTTCCCCACTCTTGCATCGTTTACTTCCCCACTCTTGCATCGTTTACTTCCCCACTCTTGCATCGTTTACTTCCCCACTCTTGCATCGTTTACTTCCCCACTCTTGCATCGTTTACTTCCCCACTCTTGCATCGTTTACTTCCCCACTCTTGCATCGTTTACTTCCCCACTCTTGCATCGTTTACTTCCCCACTCTTGCATCGTTTACTTCCCCACTCTTGCATCGTTTACTTCCCCACTCTTGCATCGTTTACTTCCCCACTCTTGCATCGTTTACTTCCCCACTCTTGCATCGTTTACTTCCCCACTCTTGCATCGTTTACTTCCCCACTCTTGCATCGTTTACTTCCCCACTCTTGCATCGTTTACTTCCCCACTCTTGCATCGTTTACTTCCCCACTCTTGCATCGTTTACTTCCCCACTCTTGCATCGTTTACTTCCCCACTCTTGCATCGTTTACTTCCCCACTCTTGCATCGTTTACTTCCCCACTCTTGCATCGTTTACTTCCCCACTCTTGCATCGTTTACTTCCCCACTCTTGCATCGTTTACTTCCCCACTCTTGCATCGTTTACTTCCCCACTCTTGCATCGTTTACTTCCCCACTCTTGCATCGTTTACTTCCCCACTCTTGCATCGTTTACTTCCCCACTCTTGCATCGTTTACTTCCCCACTCTTGCATCGTTTACTTCCCCACTCTTGCATCGTTTACTTCCCCACTCTTGCATCGTTTACTTCCCCACTCTTGCATCGTTTACTTCCCCACTCTTGCATCGTTTACTTCCCCACTCTTGCATCGTTTACTTCCCCACTCTTGCATCGTTTACTTCCCCACTCTTGCATCGTTTACTTCCCCACTCTTGCATCGTTTACTTCCCCACTCTTGCATCGTTTACTTCCCCACTCTTGCATCGTTTACTTCCCCACTCTTGCATCGTTTACTTCCCCACTCTTGCATCGTTTACTTCCCCACTCTTGCATCGTTTACTTCCCCACTCTTGCATCGTTTACTTCCCCACTCTTGCATCGTTTACTTCCCCACTCTTGCATCGTTTACTTCCCCACTCTTGCATCGTTTACTTCCCCACTCTTGCATCGTTTACTTCCCCACTCTTGCATCGTTTACTTCCCCACTCTTGCATCGTTTACTTCCCCACTCTTGCATCGTTTACTTCCCCACTCTTGCATCGTTTACTTCCCCACTCTTGCATCGTTTACTTCCCCACTCTTGCATCGTTTACTTCCCCACTCTTGCATCGTTTACTTCCCCACTCTTGCATCGTTTACTTCCCCACTCTTGCATCGTTTACTTCCCCACTCTTGCATCGTTTACTTCCCCACTCTTGCATCGTTTACTTCCCCACTCTTGCATCGTTTACTTCCCCACTCTTGCATCGTTTACTTCCCCACTCTTGCATCGTTTACTTCCCCACTCTTGCATCGTTTACTTCCCCACTCTTGCATCGTTTACTTCCCCACTCTTGCATCGTTTACTTCCCCACTCTTGCATCGTTTACTTCCCCACTCTTGCATCGTTTACTTCCCCACTCTTGCATCGTTTACTTCCCCACTCTTGCATCGTTTACTTCCCCACTCTTGCATCGTTTACTTCCCCACTCTTGCATCGTTTACTTCCCCACTCTTGCATCGTTTACTTCCCCACTCTTGCATCGTTTACTTCCCCACTCTTGCATCGTTTACTTCCCCACTCTTGCATCGTTTACTTCCCCACTCTTGCATCGTTTACTTCCCCACTCTTGCATCGTTTACTTCCCCACTCTTGCATCGTTTACTTCCCCACTCTTGCATCGTTTACTTCCCCACTCTTGCATCGTTTACTTCCCCACTCTTGCATCGTTTACTTCCCCACTCTTGCATCGTTTACTTCCCCACTCTTGCATCGTTTACTTCCCCACTCTTGCATCGTTTACTTCCCCACTCTTGCATCGTTTACTTCCCCACTCTTGCATCGTTTACTTCCCCACTCTTGCATCGTTTACTTCCCCACTCTTGCATCGTTTACTTCCCCACTCTTGCATCGTTTACTTCCCCACTCTTGCATCGTTTACTTCCCCACTCTTGCATCGTTTACTTCCCCACTCTTGCATCGTTTACTTCCCCACTCTTGCATCGTTTACTTCCCCACTCTTGCATCGTTTACTTCCCCACTCTTGCATCGTTTACTTCCCCACTCTTGCATCGTTTACTTCCCCACTCTTGCATCGTTTACTTCCCCACTCTTGCATCGTTTACTTCCCCACTCTTGCATCGTTTACTTCCCCACTCTTGCATCGTTTACTTCCCCACTCTTGCATCGTTTACTTCCCCACTCTTGCATCGTTTACTTCCCCACTCTTGCATCGTTTACTTCCCCACTCTTGCATCGTTTACTTCCCCACTCTTGCATCGTTTACTTCCCCACTCTTGCATCGTTTACTTCCCCACTCTTGCATCGTTTACTTCCCCACTCTTGCATCGTTTACTTCCCCACTCTTGCATCGTTTACTTCCCCACTCTTGCATCGTTTACTTCCCCACTCTTGCATCGTTTACTTCCCCACTCTTGCATCGTTTACTTCCCCACTCTTGCATCGTTTACTTCCCCACTCTTGCATCGTTTACTTCCCCACTCTTGCATCGTTTACTTCCCCACTCTTGCATCGTTTACTTCCCCACTCTTGCATCGTTTACTTCCCCACTCTTGCATCGTTTACTTCCCCACTCTTGCATCGTTTACTTCCCCACTCTTGCATCGTTTACTTCCCCACTCTTGCATCGTTTACTTCCCCACTCTTGCATCGTTTACTTCCCCACTCTTGCATCGTTTACTTCCCCACTCTTGCATCGTTTACTTCCCCACTCTTGCATCGTTTACTTCCCCACTCTTGCATCGTTTACTTCCCCACTCTTGCATCGTTTACTTCCCCACTCTTGCATCGTTTACTTCCCCACTCTTGCATCGTTTACTTCCCCACTCTTGCATCGTTTACTTCCCCACTCTTGCATCGTTTACTTCCCCACTCTTGCATCGTTTACTTCCCCACTCTTGCATCGTTTACTTCCCCACTCTTGCATCGTTTACTTCCCCACTCTTGCATCGTTTACTTCCCCACTCTTGCATCGTTTACTTCCCCACTCTTGCATCGTTTACTTCCCCACTCTTGCATCGTTTACTTCCCCACTCTTGCATCGTTTACTTCCCCACTCTTGCATCGTTTACTTCCCCACTCTTGCATCGTTTACTTCCCCACTCTTGCATCGTTTACTTCCCCACTCTTGCATCGTTTACTTCCCCACTCTTGCATCGTTTACTTCCCCACTCTTGCATCGTTTACTTCCCCACTCTTGCATCGTTTACTTCCCCACTCTTGCATCGTTTACTTCCCCACTCTTGCATCGTTTACTTCCCCACTCTTGCATCGTTTACTTCCCCACTCTTGCATCGTTTACTTCCCCACTCTTGCATCGTTTACTTCCCCACTCTTGCATCGTTTACTTCCCCACTCTTGCATCGTTTACTTCCCCACTCTTGCATCGTTTACTTCCCCACTCTTGCATCGTTTACTTCCCCACTCTTGCATCGTTTACTTCCCCACTCTTGCATCGTTTACTTCCCCACTCTTGCATCGTTTACTTCCCCACTCTTGCATCGTTTACTTCCCCACTCTTGCATCGTTTACTTCCCCACTCTTGCATCGTTTACTTCCCCACTCTTGCATCGTTTACTTCCCCACTCTTGCATCGTTTACTTCCCCACTCTTGCATCGTTTACTTCCCCACTCTTGCATCGTTTACTTCCCCACTCTTGCATCGTTTACTTCCCCACTCTTGCATCGTTTACTTCCCCACTCTTGCATCGTTTACTTCCCCACTCTTGCATCGTTTACTTCCCCACTCTTGCATCGTTTACTTCCCCACTCTTGCATCGTTTACTTCCCCACTCTTGCATCGTTTACTTCCCCACTCTTGCATCGTTTACTTCCCCACTCTTGCATCGTTTACTTCCCCACTCTTGCATCGTTTACTTCCCCACTCTTGCATCGTTTACTTCCCCACTCTTGCATCGTTTACTTCCCCACTCTTGCATCGTTTACTTCCCCACTCTTGCATCGTTTACTTCCCCACTCTTGCATCGTTTACTTCCCCACTCTTGCATCGTTTACTTCCCCACTCTTGCATCGTTTACTTCCCCACTCTTGCATCGTTTACTTCCCCACTCTTGCATCGTTTACTTCCCCACTCTTGCATCGTTTACTTCCCCACTCTTGCATCGTTTACTTCCCCACTCTTGCATCGTTTACTTCCCCACTCTTGCATCGTTTACTTCCCCACTCTTGCATCGTTTACTTCCCCACTCTTGCATCGTTTACTTCCCCACTCTTGCATCGTTTACTTCCCCACTCTTGCATCGTTTACTTCCCCACTCTTGCATCGTTTACTTCCCCACTCTTGCATCGTTTACTTCCCCACTCTTGCATCGTTTACTTCCCCACTCTTGCATCGTTTACTTCCCCACTCTTGCATCGTTTACTTCCCCACTCTTGCATCGTTTACTTCCCCACTCTTGCATCGTTTACTTCCCCACTCTTGCATCGTTTACTTCCCCACTCTTGCATCGTTTACTTCCCCACTCTTGCATCGTTTACTTCCCCACTCTTGCATCGTTTACTTCCCCACTCTTGCATCGTTTACTTCCCCACTCTTGCATCGTTTACTTCCCCACTCTTGCATCGTTTACTTCCCCACTCTTGCATCGTTTACTTCCCCACTCTTGCATCGTTTACTTCCCCACTCTTGCATCGTTTACTTCCCCACTCTTGCATCGTTTACTTCCCCACTCTTGCATCGTTTACTTCCCCACTCTTGCATCGTTTACTTCCCCACTCTTGCATCGTTTACTTCCCCACTCTTGCATCGTTTACTTCCCCACTCTTGCATCGTTTACTTCCCCACTCTTGCATCGTTTACTTCCCCACTCTTGCATCGTTTACTTCCCCACTCTTGCATCGTTTACTTCCCCACTCTTGCATCGTTTACTTCCCCACTCTTGCATCGTTTACTTCCCCACTCTTGCATCGTTTACTTCCCCACTCTTGCATCGTTTACTTCCCCACTCTTGCATCGTTTACTTCCCCACTCTTGCATCGTTTACTTCCCCACTCTTGCATCGTTTACTTCCCCACTCTTGCATCGTTTACTTCCCCACTCTTGCATCGTTTACTTCCCCACTCTTGCATCGTTTACTTCCCCACTCTTGCATCGTTTACTTCCCCACTCTTGCATCGTTTACTTCCCCACTCTTGCATCGTTTACTTCCCCACTCTTGCATCGTTTACTTCCCCACTCTTGCATCGTTTACTTCCCCACTCTTGCATCGTTTACTTCCCCACTCTTGCATCGTTTACTTCCCCACTCTTGCATCGTTTACTTCCCCACTCTTGCATCGTTTACTTCCCCACTCTTGCATCGTTTACTTCCCCACTCTTGCATCGTTTACTTCCCCACTCTTGCATCGTTTACTTCCCCACTCTTGCATCGTTTACTTCCCCACTCTTGCATCGTTTACTTCCCCACTCTTGCATCGTTTACTTCCCCACTCTTGCATCGTTTACTTCCCCACTCTTGCATCGTTTACTTCCCCACTCTTGCATCGTTTACTTCCCCACTCTTGCATCGTTTACTTCCCCACTCTTGCATCGTTTACTTCCCCACTCTTGCATCGTTTACTTCCCCACTCTTGCATCGTTTACTTCCCCACTCTTGCATCGTTTACTTCCCCACTCTTGCATCGTTTACTTCCCCACTCTTGCATCGTTTACTTCCCCACTCTTGCATCGTTTACTTCCCCACTCTTGCATCGTTTACTTCCCCACTCTTGCATCGTTTACTTCCCCACTCTTGCATCGTTTACTTCCCCACTCTTGCATCGTTTACTTCCCCACTCTTGCATCGTTTACTTCCCCACTCTTGCATCGTTTACTTCCCCACTCTTGCATCGTTTACTTCCCCACTCTTGCATCGTTTACTTCCCCACTCTTGCATCGTTTACTTCCCCACTCTTGCATCGTTTACTTCCCCACTCTTGCATCGTTTACTTCCCCACTCTTGCATCGTTTACTTCCCCACTCTTGCATCGTTTACTTCCCCACTCTTGCATCGTTTACTTCCCCACTCTTGCATCGTTTACTTCCCCACTCTTGCATCGTTTACTTCCCCACTCTTGCATCGTTTACTTCCCCACTCTTGCATCGTTTACTTCCCCACTCTTGCATCGTTTACTTCCCCACTCTTGCATCGTTTACTTCCCCACTCTTGCATCGTTTACTTCCCCACTCTTGCATCGTTTACTTCCCCACTCTTGCATCGTTTACTTCCCCACTCTTGCATCGTTTACTTCCCCACTCTTGCATCGTTTACTTCCCCACTCTTGCATCGTTTACTTCCCCACTCTTGCATCGTTTACTTCCCCACTCTTGCATCGTTTACTTCCCCACTCTTGCATCGTTTACTTCCCCACTCTTGCATCGTTTACTTCCCCACTCTTGCATCGTTTACTTCCCCACTCTTGCATCGTTTACTTCCCCACTCTTGCATCGTTTACTTCCCCACTCTTGCATCGTTTACTTCCCCACTCTTGCATCGTTTACTTCCCCACTCTTGCATCGTTTACTTCCCCACTCTTGCATCGTTTACTTCCCCACTCTTGCATCGTTTACTTCCCCACTCTTGCATCGTTTACTTCCCCACTCTTGCATCGTTTACTTCCCCACTCTTGCATCGTTTACTTCCCCACTCTTGCATCGTTTACTTCCCCACTCTTGCATCGTTTACTTCCCCACTCTTGCATCGTTTACTTCCCCACTCTTGCATCGTTTACTTCCCCACTCTTGCATCGTTTACTTCCCCACTCTTGCATCGTTTACTTCCCCACTCTTGCATCGTTTACTTCCCCACTCTTGCATCGTTTACTTCCCCACTCTTGCATCGTTTACTTCCCCACTCTTGCATCGTTTACTTCCCCACTCTTGCATCGTTTACTTCCCCACTCTTGCATCGTTTACTTCCCCACTCTTGCATCGTTTACTTCCCCACTCTTGCATCGTTTACTTCCCCACTCTTGCATCGTTTACTTCCCCACTCTTGCATCGTTTACTTCCCCACTCTTGCATCGTTTACTTCCCCACTCTTGCATCGTTTACTTCCCCACTCTTGCATCGTTTACTTCCCCACTCTTGCATCGTTTACTTCCCCACTCTTGCATCGTTTACTTCCCCACTCTTGCATCGTTTACTTCCCCACTCTTGCATCGTTTACTTCCCCACTCTTGCATCGTTTACTTCCCCACTCTTGCATCGTTTACTTCCCCACTCTTGCATCGTTTACTTCCCCACTCTTGCATCGTTTACTTCCCCACTCTTGCATCGTTTACTTCCCCACTCTTGCATCGTTTACTTCCCCACTCTTGCATCGTTTACTTCCCCACTCTTGCATCGTTTACTTCCCCACTCTTGCATCGTTTACTTCCCCACTCTTGCATCGTTTACTTCCCCACTCTTGCATCGTTTACTTCCCCACTCTTGCATCGTTTACTTCCCCACTCTTGCATCGTTTACTTCCCCACTCTTGCATCGTTTACTTCCCCACTCTTGCATCGTTTACTTCCCCACTCTTGCATCGTTTACTTCCCCACTCTTGCATCGTTTACTTCCCCACTCTTGCATCGTTTACTTCCCCACTCTTGCATCGTTTACTTCCCCACTCTTGCATCGTTTACTTCCCCACTCTTGCATCGTTTACTTCCCCACTCTTGCATCGTTTACTTCCCCACTCTTGCATCGTTTACTTCCCCACTCTTGCATCGTTTACTTCCCCACTCTTGCATCGTTTACTTCCCCACTCTTGCATCGTTTACTTCCCCACTCTTGCATCGTTTACTTCCCCACTCTTGCATCGTTTACTTCCCCACTCTTGCATCGTTTACTTCCCCACTCTTGCATCGTTTACTTCCCCACTCTTGCATCGTTTACTTCCCCACTCTTGCATCGTTTACTTCCCCACTCTTGCATCGTTTACTTCCCCACTCTTGCATCGTTTACTTCCCCACTCTTGCATCGTTTACTTCCCCACTCTTGCATCGTTTACTTCCCCACTCTTGCATCGTTTACTTCCCCACTCTTGCATCGTTTACTTCCCCACTCTTGCATCGTTTACTTCCCCACTCTTGCATCGTTTACTTCCCCACTCTTGCATCGTTTACTTCCCCACTCTTGCATCGTTTACTTCCCCACTCTTGCATCGTTTACTTCCCCACTCTTGCATCGTTTACTTCCCCACTCTTGCATCGTTTACTTCCCCACTCTTGCATCGTTTACTTCCCCACTCTTGCATCGTTTACTTCCCCACTCTTGCATCGTTTACTTCCCCACTCTTGCATCGTTTACTTCCCCACTCTTGCATCGTTTACTTCCCCACTCTTGCATCGTTTACTTCCCCACTCTTGCATCGTTTACTTCCCCACTCTTGCATCGTTTACTTCCCCACTCTTGCATCGTTTACTTCCCCACTCTTGCATCGTTTACTTCCCCACTCTTGCATCGTTTACTTCCCCACTCTTGCATCGTTTACTTCCCCACTCTTGCATCGTTTACTTCCCCACTCTTGCATCGTTTACTTCCCCACTCTTGCATCGTTTACTTCCCCACTCTTGCATCGTTTACTTCCCCACTCTTGCATCGTTTACTTCCCCACTCTTGCATCGTTTACTTCCCCACTCTTGCATCGTTTACTTCCCCACTCTTGCATCGTTTACTTCCCCACTCTTGCATCGTTTACTTCCCCACTCTTGCATCGTTTACTTCCCCACTCTTGCATCGTTTACTTCCCCACTCTTGCATCGTTTACTTCCCCACTCTTGCATCGTTTACTTCCCCACTCTTGCATCGTTTACTTCCCCACTCTTGCATCGTTTACTTCCCCACTCTTGCATCGTTTACTTCCCCACTCTTGCATCGTTTACTTCCCCACTCTTGCATCGTTTACTTCCCCACTCTTGCATCGTTTACTTCCCCACTCTTGCATCGTTTACTTCCCCACTCTTGCATCGTTTACTTCCCCACTCTTGCATCGTTTACTTCCCCACTCTTGCATCGTTTACTTCCCCACTCTTGCATCGTTTACTTCCCCACTCTTGCATCGTTTACTTCCCCACTCTTGCATCGTTTACTTCCCCACTCTTGCATCGTTTACTTCCCCACTCTTGCATCGTTTACTTCCCCACTCTTGCATCGTTTACTTCCCCACTCTTGCATCGTTTACTTCCCCACTCTTGCATCGTTTACTTCCCCACTCTTGCATCGTTTACTTCCCCACTCTTGCATCGTTTACTTCCCCACTCTTGCATCGTTTACTTCCCCACTCTTGCATCGTTTACTTCCCCACTCTTGCATCGTTTACTTCCCCACTCTTGCATCGTTTACTTCCCCACTCTTGCATCGTTTACTTCCCCACTCTTGCATCGTTTACTTCCCCACTCTTGCATCGTTTACTTCCCCACTCTTGCATCGTTTACTTCCCCACTCTTGCATCGTTTACTTCCCCACTCTTGCATCGTTTACTTCCCCACTCTTGCATCGTTTACTTCCCCACTCTTGCATCGTTTACTTCCCCACTCTTGCATCGTTTACTTCCCCACTCTTGCATCGTTTACTTCCCCACTCTTGCATCGTTTACTTCCCCACTCTTGCATCGTTTACTTCCCCACTCTTGCATCGTTTACTTCCCCACTCTTGCATCGTTTACTTCCCCACTCTTGCATCGTTTACTTCCCCACTCTTGCATCGTTTACTTCCCCACTCTTGCATCGTTTACTTCCCCACTCTTGCATCGTTTACTTCCCCACTCTTGCATCGTTTACTTCCCCACTCTTGCATCGTTTACTTCCCCACTCTTGCATCGTTTACTTCCCCACTCTTGCATCGTTTACTTCCCCACTCTTGCATCGTTTACTTCCCCACTCTTGCATCGTTTACTTCCCCACTCTTGCATCGTTTACTTCCCCACTCTTGCATCGTTTACTTCCCCACTCTTGCATCGTTTACTTCCCCACTCTTGCATCGTTTACTTCCCCACTCTTGCATCGTTTACTTCCCCACTCTTGCATCGTTTACTTCCCCACTCTTGCATCGTTTACTTCCCCACTCTTGCATCGTTTACTTCCCCACTCTTGCATCGTTTACTTCCCCACTCTTGCATCGTTTACTTCCCCACTCTTGCATCGTTTACTTCCCCACTCTTGCATCGTTTACTTCCCCACTCTTGCATCGTTTACTTCCCCACTCTTGCATCGTTTACTTCCCCACTCTTGCATCGTTTACTTCCCCACTCTTGCATCGTTTACTTCCCCACTCTTGCATCGTGAACTTCCCCTCTCTTGCATCGTTTACTTCCCCACTCTTGCATCGTTTACTTCCCCACTCTTGCATCGTTTACTTCCCCACTCTTGCATCGTTTACTTCCCCACTCTTGCATCGTTTACTTCCCCACTCTTGCATCGTTTACTTCCCCACTCTTGCATCGTTTACTTCCCCACTCTTGCATCGTTTACTTCCCCACTCTTGCATCGTTTACTTCCCCTCTCCAGGTTTCCACTGCCCCTGGGTGCCGTGGCTTCCCCTTGCCAGCATTCTTGTCAACGTTTATCTCATGGCCAACCTTGGGTGAGTACGAGTCAACCAGGTCAAACCGAGTCAACCAGAGTCAACGCCCTTCTCCATCGCTGTTGGGTGCTTCCTTCACAGCAAGTCAGCCAGAGTCAACGCCTTTCTCCCTGGGTGCCGTGGCTGCCCCTTGCCAGCCAGCGTCCTTGTCAACGTGTATCTCATGGCCAACCTGGGGTGAGTACGAGTCAAGTCAAGCAGAGTCAATGCCTTTCTTCCATTGTCAACGTGGCTGCATTCCTCTTCATGGCTCGCTATAGGAGCACTCGTTTACCTCGCATACGGCCTGCGCCACAGCGCTCTGGATCAAGCCCAGAGTAACTCCTTGTTCCGTCTCTGTGTTTCCCCTCAGCCTACAGCCTGCACCACAGATCCCAGGAGCAACCAAGCCCACGTGCCTGGCCTCTTTCCGTCCTCCCATTCCCCTCCCTCCCTCTCTCCCCAATCACCCCCAGCGCCACCACATGGCTGTATTCCTCCTCCTGGCTCGCTATAGGAGGACTTATTTGCCTCGCATACGGCCTGCACCACAGAGCCCTGGATCAAGCCCTCAGCCCTTCCTCCCCTCTCCCTGCACCACCACGTTTACCTTGCATACAGCATTCACCACAGCATTCACCACAGCATTCACCACAGCATTCACCACAGCATTCACCACAGCATTCACCACAGCATTCACCACAGCATTCACCACAGCATTCACCACAGCATTCACCACAGCATTCACCACAGCATTCACCACAGCATTCACCACAGCATTCACCACAGCATTCACCACAGCATTCACCACAGCATTCACCACAGCATCCAACCCCCTCTTCTCTTCCTCCCATTCCCCTCCCCCTATCCTTCCCCAACCCCCCTCTTCTCTTCCTCCCATTCCCCTCCCCTATCCTTCCCCAACCCCCTCTTCTCTTCCTCCCATTCCCCTCCCCCTATCCTTCCCCAACCCCCTCTCTCTTCCTCCCATTCCCCTCCCCCTATCCTTCCCCAACCCCCTCTTCTCTTCCTCCCATTCCCCTCCCCCTATCCTTCCCCAACCCCCTCTTCTCTTCCTCCCATTCCCCTCCCCCTATCCTTCCCCAACCCCCTCTTCTCTTCCTCCCATTCCCCTCCCCCTATCCTTCCCCAACCCCCTCTTCTCTTCCTCCCATTCCCCTCCCCCTATCCTTCCCCAACCCCCTCTTCTCTTCCTCCCATTCCCCTCCCCCTATCCTTCCCCAACCCCCTCTTCTCTTCCTCCCATTCCCCTCCCCCTATCCTTCCCCAACCCCCTCTTCTCTTCCTCCCATTCCCCTCCCCCTATCCTTCCCCAACCCCCTCTTCTCTTCCTCCCATTCCCCTCCCCCTATCCTTCCCCAACCCCCTCTTCTCTTCCCCCCCTCCCAGCGCCACCACGTGGCTGTACTCCTCCTCATGGCTCGCTATAGGAGGACTCGTTTACCTCGCATACGGCCTGCACCACAGCGCCCTGGGTCAAGCCCACGCGCCTGGCCCCCGTGTTCTTGATGCCTCAAAGCGCACTGCTAGCTGGTGGAACCTGGGCACGCCATTTGAGGAGTGGGTGGTGAAGCAGACGCTCAAGCAGGCACGGGTGGGGCAAGGCCAAGGCAGATAGACAGAGAGCAAGGCAGACGCTCAGGCAGGCACGGGTGGGACAAGGCTGATAGACAGAGAGCAAGGCGTGTGGCTGTGAGCAGACATACCCTGGGTCCTCGCATTGCAGGGTACTCTTGAGAATTCTCAAAAATGCCCTGCTAGGTCCTCGCGTTCTCGATGTTTCCAAGCGGCCTGCTAGCTGTTTGAAGAGTGGGTGGTGAAGCAGTCGCACAGTCAGGCAAGCAGGCAGGCAGGCAGGCAGGCAGGGAGGGGCGAGTGCTAAGGGAACAAGGCGTGTGACTGAGGTGGCGCAAGAAAATTGGTGCGAGGGGAGAGAAGGGAAGGAGGAGGGGGAATTGGTGCAAGGGGAGGGAGGGGCAGCAGAGGGGAGTGGTACGAGAATCATCAACGGTACAATGTGTTTCATTACTAGCTGGACCTGGTTCCATCTCTTGTAAATATCGTTACAACGTGACTGGTGGTAATCGTCAACAAATTTCCAAGCATTACTGTTTCTCGCAATACGCACTTGATATGAAGTGTTCTTTTGCATGTGTGCGAATCTTAGTAGCAGGTGTGATGTGACACCCTTGTCTATACACATGTACAGTTCAGATTGCAATGAAAAAAGCGCACGAACTGCAATGTTATTTCTAATGGATTGTAATATGACAAGATAGCTACACTCATCTGGCCACACCGTTACAACTAGGACACAACACCAACCCATTCTCGTTACACACATCACACTCGATAAATCTACCCCCACCACTACCAGCACCACCACCCCCAGAAGCTACCTTCCTGCTCCCATGGCAATGGCTGCACGGAACAAATCGCACATCCCCACAACTCCTACACACACTCCCACCAGGACCAGCAGAAGGACCACCAGCAGCAGCAACACGCCGACCGCTGGCCGCTACAGCCGCGCCGCCGCCCGCCGCCTTGAGCCAGACGACCAGGGCGTCTAGCGCCCCCTCCTCGTACAACTGTAGCACCGCCTCTGTGCCGCCCACGTGCCGCCCGCGGACGAATAGCTGCGGGACACGTGGCATGTCGCCCGCGAATAGGAGCAGCAGCTCGTCCTGATAGGCTGGGTGTAGCGCCACGTCACGCTCCTGGAATCGCAGGTGAAGGCTCTGATTGGTTGGAAGCGAGTGAAGAAGGGTGGGGGAAGCAGGGGGTGGGAGGGTAAGGGTGTGAGTGAATCAATAGCAGCAGCAGCTCGTCCTGATAGGCTGGATGTAGCGCCACGTCACACTCCTGGAATCGCAGGTGAAGGCTCTGATTGGTTGGAAGCGAGTGAAGAAGGGTGGGGGAAGCAGGGGGTGGGAGGGTAAGGGTGCAAGTGAATCAATAGCAGCAGCAGCTCGTCCTGATAGGCTGGATGTAGCGCCACGTCACACTCCTGGAATCGCAGGTGAAGGCTCTGATTGGTTGGAAGCGAGTGAAGAAGGGTGGGGGAAGCAGGGGGTGGGAGGGTAAGGGTGCAAGTGAATCAATAGCAGCAGCAGCTCGTCCTGATAGGCTGGATGTAGCGCCACGTCACACTCCTGAATGCGCAGATGGAGGCTCTGATTGGTTGCGAGGCGAATGGGGGAAGGGTGCGAGAAAGGGTGGCGGAAAAGGGAGAGGGGGTGAGGTAGGGTAGGGAGGGAGTTGCATGCATATCCACTAGCAGCAGCAGCTCGTCCTGATAGGCTGGATGCAGTGCTCCGTCACACTCTTGAAATCGCAGATGGAGGCTCTGATTGGTGGGAAGCACGTTGGGGGAAAAGTGGGAAAATCGTTGGGGAAAAGGGAGGGGGAAAGGCAGGGTGGGGAAAGGGGAGATGGGGTGATATATGGGGGGAGGTTGCGAGGAAATGGAATAGCAGCAGCAGCTCGTCCTGATAGGCTGGATGCAGCGCCACGTTACACTCCTGGAAGTACAGATGGAGGCTCTGATTGAATGGAAGCGAATGAGAAAAGGGTGGGGTAATAGGGGAAGTTTGGAAGGGGGGGGGGGGGGGGGGGGGGGGGGTGGGGGGCATGTATATCAATCAGAAGAAATGCCACGTCACGCCCTTGGAAGCACAACTGGAGGCTCTGATTGGTGGGGGAAGGGGGAAGTGGGGTGAGGTGGGGAGGGGAATTGATGTTTGAGATGCCAGAATGGTTGGCGACTCTGATTGGTGGGATGAGGGAGAAGGAGGTGGGGAGGTGGGGGATGTATGGTTCCTACCGGCTGCAAAAAAAAAAAAAAAAAAAAAAAAAAAGGGAAAGAGCAGCGCGTTTGATACACAGCCGTGCTAAAAAATTACCTAGCAGCTCCCTCACAGCTCCTCCCTTCCCTGGCAGCTCCTCACGCCCTACCTCTCTCTTCCCAACATGTGCTCGCATATTCACGCAGTCAGCATGAGTCTTCCTGACGGCCTACAGCTACATGTGTCACATACAGCATCACCAGCTCCTCACTCCCAGTCGCCTCCCCCCCCCCCCCCCCCCCCCCCCCCCCCACACACCATATGCAAGTCCTTCCACACACGCATATGCAAGTCACCACTCACCTTGAGGAGTGCTCTCATCTTCACACAGTCAGCATGAGTCTTCCTAACCGCCTCTAGCGACGTCATTTAAACCACCACCAGCTGCTCCCCTCCAGGCGGGCAGATCACCACAAACCAACTCAGCTCCCGCTGCAAGCACTCCGCTGCTATCCCCCCGCCACTGCAACCCTCTTACCTTGAGGAGTGCCCGCATCTTCACGCAGTCAGCGTGGGTCTTCCTGACGGCTTCAAGGGAAGTCACATAAACCACCACAAGTTCCTCCCCACCGGGCGGGCAGTTCACCTCGAAACGACTCAGCTCCCGCTCCAAACACTCCGCTGCTATCCCCGCCACTGCTGCCAGCGACCGCTCTGCTGCTATCGAGGCTGCTTGTATGGGATCGCTCTCAGGAGCGAAGGAAGGATCGCTCACAGGAGCAGAGGAGGGGTTGCCAGCACGAGCAGAGGAGGGGTTGCCAGCACGAGATGCATCTGTACGTCGCTCTGCCATGGCCTGTCTCTGCTGTGCCGATACCAGTGGCTCGTTTTGACGATCGGCTGAAACGCCCGTTTGAGGCGCATGAGAAGAGAGTCCATCCCTGTGACTATAACTAATATCATCACCACGACCACCATCATAATCATCGCCACCACCACCACCACCACCACCATCGCCATCATCAGCACACAGCTGCAGCAGCTCCTCTAATGCCTCCATATCCACATCATCCTCGTTATAGTGGCGCCTCTCCGATTCGTTAAGCTGCTGAAACGGACGCTCCGAGTGACCGGTTACCCCCTCCAAGGCGTCAGCATTATCCCCTCTCTCCCCTTGGTCACTCTCCCTTGTGTCACTCTCCCTACTTTCACACGCCAAAGTACCCGTTACAGCACCTCGAGCATCGCTATCCAAAGTAACGGACTGAATCTCTTCTGACCGAATCTTCTCCCTTTCTGAACGCACATCCCTCTGCTGCTGCACTGAGTACGTTCCTCCCTCAAAATCACTCGCTCCTGCTCCTTCTCCTACTAGTCCCCTTCCTCCTACGTCTCCTGCCCCACGTCCCTCCGCCGCTTTACATCGCTCAGCACCGTTTCTCTCTCTATCCTCCTCCCCTGGTGCCTCTAGCCTCCCTTTTTCCGTTTCTCTTTCCACCAGTTCGTCTCCCAACGCCTTACCCCACTCCCCCTCCTCCTCCCCCAACGCCAACTCAGTTCCTCCCACTCGCCCCCCTCCCTCTCCCACTCGCCCCCCTCCCTCTCCCACTCGCCCCCCTCCCTCTCCCACTCGCCCCCCTCCCTCTCCCATTTCCTCCCCTTCCTCCTCCTCTCCTTCTACCTCCTCCCCATCACCCCCCTCCTTTTCCCCCCCTTCCTCCCCATCATCCCCCTCCCCCAACCCCGCTAGTAAATCACCCATATCAATCCCCCCTTCATCCCCCTCCCCTTCCTCCTCCTCCTCCTCCTCCTCCTCCTCCATCCAACACCCCTTCCAAATCAATCACATTCCCATCTTCGTTATAACCACCTCCGAAAGAATCACCCTCCGCTCTCCTCTCTACCCCACTCCCCTCTCCTCTCCTCCCTTCCGACCCCAAACCACCCTCCCAATCCTCCCCGCGAACCCTAAAAGAGGGTAAACCCAGTAATCCCCCCATTCCAGGTGCCACATCCCCTAGCTCTGGCCGCTGCAGCAGCAGCGCGGCAGGGTCTGGAGTGGCGTCGTCAGCCTTCATACGCGCTATAGCCTCCTCCACTGGATCGTCTAGAACTACCATCGGGAGAGGGAAGGGGAGAGGGGGAGGGTCTGAAGAGGAAACAGCGATGGGGGTGTTGGGGATGCTAGACGCTGCTGTCACTGGTGCTGCCGCTGGTGCTGTCGCTGGTGCTGCCGCTGGTGCTGCCGCTGGCGCTGCCGCTGGTGCTGCCGCTGGTGCTGCTGCTGGTGTTGCGCCTGCTGCTGTTGCTGCTGCTGCTGGTGCTGCCACGGGTGCAGGTGCAGACACTGCTGATGGTTCCGATGGTCGTGCTGCTATTACTGCGCCTACTAGTTTCTGGGAAGGAGTTACTAAGGACTGCTGCCGCGTGTTGCCCTGCTGTTGAAACGGGACCGCGGCTCCGTTATTAGCTGCTCCGTTAATTGTCGCAGCTTCGGGATGATGTCCTGCACCGTTTGTACGCGATATGCAGCACCCCATGGCTGCTTATTGGGGTGACAACGCACTCCGCTGGTTCAAGCCTTCCCTTTACCGTTTCAACGCGGCTCGATCATATACTCGCTACAATATCTCTCTCATTCACTGGCAAGTTTCACGACAACTGAAGGCCCCTAGAGTCTTAACTCTGGAAAATACAGTTTCTGACAGCGAAGGTTGGGCAGCATATGGAATCATTATATACATCCGCTAGTAGGACAATGCTAACGAGTTTTCAGGACCCCAGAACTGAATATATACACCTGAAAACCAAGGGTGTGCAGCATGAAAAGACTCCAGAGTGCGCTCGGTGTGAAAACAAGCGACGGTGCTCAGAATCTCACGTTTCTCACGTAAGACTATTCGTCGTCTCTTGAGCTATTAGGAGGATTAGAACCAAGTGCGAGTATGAGTTATGATAATACGACTAAATCGATTCGCGGTTCTTTAAGCATCTCAAACAGGCTCGCAGTTAATACGCGGCTCAATCGACATGGGAACGCGGAAAGCGCATAACGGCTTGAGAGTGTGTGCTTATAACTCAGCACCTTACTTCGGGAGTCAGGAAGGGAGCTAGGACATAATTACCTAAAAACCTTGTGCGTGTTTTGAGACAAGAATGGAAGGATCTGTCAATCTGACAAACGATAAAGTTTGACAGACGCGACGCGGTTATGTGCGTTCCGACACGCCCAAGAAAGACGACTTTGTCGGAAGTCAGGATATATGCGATATGAGGTCTCCAATATCACGTGTGAAACTCACACACTCCGTTAGCACAGAAACCCACGGAGTTTGATACTAGCAAATAATCTTGTGCTTTTGAGCTGAAACCGACGCAATTGAATACGACGAATACACTTTTTCTCATGCTATAATCCAGACAGAAAACTAAAAATCGTATGACCAATACGAAACACCAAACAGAAACTCCTGATCACTTATTTTATATCCAGCTAACGTCGTTCTGATACCATTTCCTAAGGTTGGCAATCACCACCACTTGCCCGCACTTGAACCACCTGTTCCCCTACCTGCACCTCAGGCCTCCCTCGACTTGCTCTCTCCCTCCGCCTCTTCCTCTTTTCACCACTCCCCACCTCATTTCCCCCCTCCCCTCTCCCTTTCTCTGCCCTCTCCTCCCTCACTCCCTCACTCTCCAACCTCCCACTCCCTTTTTCGACAGTCTTGGGCGGTTTCAGCTTCCCAATCTTCACCCCTGCCAGCCCTTTCCTTGCCGTCTCCCACGCTGCAGCTGATACTGGTCCTTTTCTCTTCTCTTGTCTCTGCTGTGTATCAGAACCTCGCTCCTGTGTTGTGCTGCTACTGCTGTTGCCACTCATGCCGCCCGCACTGTCCTCCCCGGGCGGCACACCAATGATGACGCCCAACCCAAGGCACATGTCGCCATCATAGAAGGCAGCAAACTGGCCGGCAGCCAGGCCCTGGTCGTCCTGGGATAGAGTCAACAGCGCTGCCATTGGTGCTGCCTCTCCTGTTTCTGTTGTTGCTGCGACTGCCTCTCCTGCTGCTGTCAGAATCCCAGCCACTAACCACTGGGATAAAAGGGCTTGTTTGTGTAGCGGGTGAGTGCGCCCATAACCCCCCAGGCCGACGTGCCTGTAACCCTTCCCTAGGATCATTCGGGGATCACCAGTGGACCTCTGAC
This sequence comes from Closterium sp. Yama58-4, assembly GCA_947470075.1. NCBI lineage: Eukaryota > Viridiplantae > Streptophyta > Zygnematophyceae > Desmidiales > Closteriaceae > Closterium > Closterium sp. Yama58-4. The sequence goes on from CANIUD010000276.1 coordinate 308,898, forward strand.
ACCCCCCCGCACTGGGATGCTCGAGGTGCACACACCGGGATTCGAACCCGAGACCTTCGCTCTGATACCATGTCAGAATCCCAGCCACTAACCACTGGGATAAAAGGGCTTGTTTGTGTAGCGGGTGAGTGCGCCCATAACCCCCCAGGCCGACGTGCCTGTAACCCTTCCCTAGGATCAATCGGGGATCACCAGTGGACCTCTGACAGCTGCTGCTTCCTCTCCTCCTGTTTCCGCTGGCGAATGGTTCATTGTATCTGGACGCATGGATGCTGGCAGTTCAGCAAAGTGTTAGAATAGTAGATGTGGGGCCTAGGCTTAGTAGCCTAGGCCCACACTAGGAGGTAGGTGGGTGCGCTCTAGAACTAGGAGTTAGGGTTTACGAAGGAGAATTGGAATGAAGAATGATGATGACTAGCAAGCAGCAGGACACACAAATAGCAAACCCTAAGGGGTTGTACTCACTATTGAGCACCCCACTGCAGGCTAGACAAATAACATTCTGACACACCCCCATAGCCAAAGTGGGGTGTAATCAGCAGAGCAAGCAAAGCAGTACAAGCTCAGGGTGGATCACGATGTCACCACACATTCTGAGCACAAGTTCAAGAAGCAATAGTTTATAATTTATGAGCAAAGCTAGAGGCAGTCACAGAGGGTAGGTGAGGAGGAGGAGGGCTGGCGAGAGGAGAGAAGAGTGGAGGCGACGGCTGAAGCTGCAGACACACGGGCAACAGACGGCACTAGTGCAACTCTAGTGGCTACCGGGAGCCAGAGGCCCCGGAATACAGGAGTAACAGGCTCGGCGGCTGATCAGCAGCGGCAGGAGCAACGGACCCACAGGCGACAGGTGCAACCGGCTCTCTGAGCTACCGGTGGCTATCAGAACCCCCGGAATACAGGCGCTGCAGACGACACGACGGCGGCCTCCGCTCAACCGCCCCCAACAGTCCCACACCCTTCGACACACACCCCTTGGTCCACCCTTAGCTCCACTCCCACATTACCCCCCTAGCGCCATTCCCCTCGGCTCCCACACATCCACCCCCCTCAGCGGCAGCTGCAGCTGTGGGAGACGAAGGAGGAGGAAGGGACGACGCACACGGAGCACCCCCATACCCGTCACCCCCACACTCTCCTGTCCAGGGGACGCAGGGGGGGGGGGGGGGGGGGGCAGGGGCGGCGGAACCGAACAGGGCGCACGAGAGCTCGGGCAGAGTAGAGAGCACGAGGGCGCGGGCTGCAGCAGGGCGCACGAGGGCGCGGGCAGCAGCAGGGCGCACGAGGCACAAGGCACGAGGCACGAGGCACGAAGCACAAGGCACAAGGCACAAGGCACAGGGCGTAGGTAGGTAGAGCGCACGAGGCACGAGGCACGGGGCACGAAGCACAAGGCACAAGGCACAAGGCACAGGGCGTAGGTAGGTAAAGCGCACAAGGCACGAGGCACAAGGCACGAGGCACGAAGCACAAGGCACAAGGCACAAGGCACAGGGCGTAGGTAGGTAAAGCGCACAAGGCACGAGGCACAAGGCACGAGGCACGAAGCACAAGGCACAAGGCACAAGGCACAGGGCGTAGGTAGGTAGAGCGCACGAAGGCGCGGGCTGCAGCAGGGCGCACGAGGGCGCGGGCAGCAGCAGGGCGCACGAGGCACAAGGCACGAGGCACGAGGCACGAAGCACAAGGCACAAGGCACAAGGCACAGGGCGTAGGTAGGTAGGTAGGTAGGTAAAACGAACACAGGCACGGCACAGCACAGCACGGCACGACACGGTACGGCACGGCATGGCACTGCACGGTATGGCTCGGCACGGGACACAACACGAGACACGAACGGACACGAGTAGCAAGGGGACGTACGAACAAAGGCGGGCAAACTCCAGGGGCGGCTGCTGCAGTGGCGGGCTGCTCCAGGGGCGGCTGCTGCAGTGGCGGGCGGCTCCAGGGGCGGCTGCTGCAGTGGCGGGCTGCTCCAGGGGCGGCTGCTGCAGTGGCGGGCTGCTCCAGGGGCTGCTGCTGCAGTGGCGGGCGGCTCCAGGGGCGGCTGCTGCAGTGGCGGGCTGCTCCAGGGGCGGCTGCTGCAGTGGCGGGCTGCTCCAGGGGCGGTTGCTGCAGTGACTGGCTGCTCCAGGGGCTGCTGCTGCAGGCTCGGCAGCGGCAACTGCTGCAGGTAGAGCGGCGGCTGCTGCTGTAGGCTCTGGCGGCGGCTGCTGCTGCAGGCTCTGGCGGCGGCTGCAACTGCAGAGCGGCGGCGGCTGCTGCTGCTGGTAGAGCGGCGGCTGCTGCTGCAGGCTCTGGCGGCGGCTGCTGCTGCAGGCTCTGGCGGCGGCTGCAACTGCAGAGCGGCGGCGGCTGCTGCTGCTGGTAGAGCGGCGGCTGCTGCTGCAGGCTCTGGCGGCGGCTGCTGCTGCAGGCTCTGACGGCGCCCCGCGGGTCCCGCAGGGGGCGTCGCGACGAGCAGGGGCGACGCCCCGCGGGTCCCGCACGGGCGTCGCGACGAGCAGGGGCGACGCCCCGCGGGTCCCGCACGGGCGTCGCGACGAGCAGGGCGACGCTGCGCGGGTCCCGTACGGGCGTCGCGACGAGAAGGGGCAGCACCCAGGGGGCGCCGCGACGAGTAAGGGCGACGCCCCGCGGGTCCCGCACGGGCGTCGCGACGAGCAGCAGGGAGGGCAGCGCGCAGGCCCCCCCAAGGACGCTTCGACGGACGGGATAACCGCCGCGCGCCCCGAGCGCGCGGCGGGCAGAAGAAGCCGCCACGTGTTCGGAGCGCGTGGCGGGAAGAAAATGCAATGCCGCGCACCACGGGGCGCGCGGCGGATAGTACGACAGCGGAAGGAGTTGGTGGGCCCGATGAACTAGGCGGCAGGATCTCGCCGGCTCTAGATACCATGTTAGAATCGTAGGTGTGGGGCCTAGGCTTAGTAGCCTAGGCCCACACTAGGAGGTAGGTGGGTGCGCTCTAGAACTAGGAGTTAGGGTTTACGAAGGAGAATTGGAATGAAGAATGATGATGACTAGCAAGCAGCAGGACACACAAATAGCAAACCCTAAGGGGTTGTACTCACTATTGAGCACCCCACTGCAGGCTAGACAAATAACATTCTGACACAAAGTGCACTGAGCAGGGGTAGAACTGGGGGCCATTGCGGACCTGGGAGAAGAGACGGGGGAGTCGGGGAGCATATGAGGGGACAGGGGGGAAAAGGGGATGTAAAGAGGTTTTGGAGTCAGGGAAGCGAGAGCTGCAGAGAGGAAAAGGATGCGCATCTGCTCTCACCCTTCAACTGATTCCTGGTGGGCCATTTGTGGGGGGAATGCAGCACCTGCCACGGCACACACAGGTGCCTGCTCAACCTGCCTTGTCTTGTGTGCAATGGTAGGTGCTGGCTAGATCCCAAATGGGTCGTTAAGTCACAAGTTCACTTGCACTCGCCACCCTGCTTCCTACTAAACCCCACCCACCCGAAACTGCCAGGAGGACTTGGCTGGCGAGAGGCAGGTGCAGGGGCCCTTGGTTGGTCGTTACCGAGGCTCTCACCATGCATCTCATATGTGGTCGTTTGGTCAAAGAAGGGCTGCACTCTCCCCGCTGCGTCCAGCTGAACCCGCCCACCCGGAACTGCCGGCGAGACTTGGCTGGCGAGTGGTGGGTGGGTGCTGCCTTGCTCCCTGCTCTCACCCTTCCTGCTTGCTCTCACCTTGCATGTCAGGTTTGGTCGTTTGATCAAAGGAGGGCTGCACTCCCCTCCCTATGTCCAGCTGAACCCGCCCACCCAGAACCGCCCCCGACACCTGCCTGGTGAGTGGTGAGTGGCTGCTCTCACCCTTCCTGCTTGCTCTCACCTTGCATGTCAGGCTTGGAGAGTTGAGACCCTTGCAAGAATCTCAAAGGCTCTCACCTTGCAAGCGAGGTTGGGTCGTTCCGTCAAAGGAGGGTTTCACTCGCCATCTTGAGTCCAGCTGAACCCCCCCGCCCAGAACTGCCGGCGGGACTTGGCTGGCGTGTGTGGTGGGTGGGTGCTGCCTTACTCCCTGCTCTGCTGGGGTTTCTGAGGCTCTCACCTTGCAAGTGAGGTTGGGCCGTTCACTCCGAGGAGGGGTGCACTCCCCTCCCAATGTCCAGCTGAATCCCCCCACCCAGAACTGCCGGCAGGATTTGGCTGGCGAGTGGTGGGTGGGTGCTCCTTGGTCCCTGTGCTCACCTTGCATGTCATATTTGGCCTTTCACTCAAACAAGGGCTACACTCCCCTCCCAGCGTCCTGCTGAACCCGCCCACCCAGAACTGCCAACGGGACTTGGCTGGCGATTGGTAATCCCGAGACACAAAGACCGTGTTGGTGGCTGTGTCCTTGGCAACCACGTACCTGACGATGGGGGGTGGAGTGAACGGGGATAAAGCAAGGGAGTAGGAACCACACATTAGAATAGACCTGTTGGAACATCTTGGCTGGCGAGTGGTAGTCTCGCGAGACAAAGACTGTGTTGGTGGCCGTATCCTTGGCCGCTACATACCTGACGATGGGGGAATAAAGGGGGGAAGAGGGGAACCACACATTGGAACAAAACTGCCGCCGGGACTTGGCTGGAGAGTGGTAGTCATGCGATACAAAGACTATGTTAGTGGCCGTGTCCTTTGCCACCACGTACCTGGTGAGTGGGGGGTAGGGGAATGAGGGGAGAGTGTGGGACCATCAAAGTGATGAAGAGGACTGTGTGGGTGACCTGCGACTGGTAGTCAAGCAATACAAAGACCGTGTTGGTGACGGTGTCCTTAGCCACTACATACCTGAATAGAGACGGTGGGGGGAGGGGAGGAGGGGGGAAACGGAGGAAGAGTTGAATGATGGGGAGCTTGAAGAACTGCCAGCAAGACACGGAGGGGGAGTGGTAGTAGTCTCGAGAGACAAAGACCGTGTTGGTAGCTGTGTCCTTAGCCACCACGTACCGTGTGCACCCCAGGGCAGGGCCTCGCCGCCATGTGTTTGTGTGGGTGCGTGCGTTCGTGCGTGCGTGCGTGGGTGGGTGGGTGTGTGCGTGTGTGTGTGTGTGTGTGTGTGTGTGTACGCGTGCGTGTGTATGTGTGCAAGTGTGTGCATGTGTGTGTGTGTATTTGTGCGTGTGTGCGCGAGTGTACGTGTGTGTGTGCGTGTGTGTGTGTGTATGTGTGTGTGTGTGTGCGTGTATGTGTGTGTGTGTGTGTGTGTGTATGTGTGTGTATGAGGGGGGTGGATGGTTGCGACCCCGACCATTCCCGACTCGGGGCTCATCTGGTTGCGAGCAGACACGCTGAGAGGACTAAAGAAGATCGGCCCTCCTTGATTGCTGTATATCGGTAGTATAGTTGGAAACAGGTTTTACACACACACCCGAACACGATCACAACTAGCAAGTGTATGCGCCCTTTCCTGTGCCAAAGCCAACATTCCCGTCCCGACTCGGGGCTCATCTGGCTGCGAGCAGACGTGCTTCGGGGGCTGAAAAAAGATCGGCCCTCTATGAATGTTGTACGGTAGGATAAAGTCGGATAAATTTGGATAGGGGGGACATAATTTACACACTCAAGCACCAGCCTGTCTGCGCATTCTTCTGTGCCAAAGCCACCAAACCCGATTCAGGGCTCATCTGGATGCAAGCAGATGTGCTGAGAGGGTTAACGAAAATTGGCCCTCCATCAGTGATTGCTGTACGATGATGTTGAATGTTGGATAAGGGGAATACTACGCAACCAAGCTTCAATCTGACCGCCAAATCCACTATTTTGGGCTACGAGCAGACGTGCTTCTAAGGCTAAAGCAGATGGGCCCCCTAGTTTGTGATACAATAAAGAATGCTTTGTAGTCGTTTTGTTTAATCATGTGTTATGCAAAATCGAGAACCGTATTATTATGGGCGTCTCCAGATTAAGAACTCCATATAAACCACTTGTGTCAAGAATCTTCTCACTCATTAACGAGTACAATTGCCACCAAGCGCCAAACACAGCTCCATGCTTCTATCCCTCGAAGGATTCCATTCCCTGTTCCCATCCCTACCTACATCAATAATTGAAACCAATAGATTATGCGTAGAAGAGGAGAGTAGCCAGCATGGTGGTGAAGAGGCCAATGGATATGCTCGCAGGAGATACGAGCGATCCTGTAACGGGAAAATAGTGGGAGAAAATGAACTTGTGGATTTAGGACATCCAGCAATGTAGGTTAAACCTACATTCCTTTCGTGGACATTGTTTTATCCAGGTAAAAGTAAGGGTTAAAAAATGTGGTGCCTACCAGCATGCTTGGTTGCGGAACTACGGCCGCGATTCTGTCTAGGTTTAATGTAAGAAATAGGGTGCCTAGTAACAACAGCCACGGAACCTACCAGTAGGCTTAGGTGCTGGCGGAGCGGCCTGTTTAAAACCCGAAGCCTGAATTACAAATTTGAGTCAACGCTAGGTTCGGGTTGGGCTCGGTTTGGTTTGGGTGAGGTTTGTAAGAATTGCGAAAGTTGCGAGCTAGCGAAAAAAAAAAAAAAAAAAAAAAAAAAAAAAAAAAACGACAACCTGAGGTCTGGAGCAGAGTGAGAAAATGCAGGACAGAACAGCTAACAACTCATTCTCTCGCTGTTAGATTCTGACCATCGCACACCACTAGGGTTTTTTAGTGAACACATTTCAGACAACCTGAATTAGTAGGTGCAGCGCATATACGCAATCGAAGGGAAACGCAGGCGCAAGATGCGAGTGTCAAGCACGGAAAAAATGGGCGTGAGGAGATGAGAAATTAGCACTTTGCCGACCTCGCGACCCTCGACCGTCGCCCTCGCTTTCTCCGCCCACCACCCTCGCCTCGCCCGTCGCCCTCGCCGCCCCGCCGCCCGTCGCCCTCTCTTCCTCCGCCCGTCGACCTCGCTTTGTCAAACATTATATATGTTGCGTTTGTTAGGCTACAGTGGGTTAGCCTATATGGGGTACACAATTCTAGGGTTTGCTATTTGTACTGATTTCTCTGTTAGTTCAATCATTCCAGTCCGTTCATTCTGACATGGTTTCAGAGCAGGTCCTTCGCTAGGACCGTTCTTAGGGCCCACCGCTACCTACCTACCTACCTACCTACCTACCTACCTACCTACCTGCGCCTTAGAGCGCCTCGGTTCTTACGGCCCCTTAAGGCCTCGCGCCCTCGTGCGCCTTTCCCCACCGCGCGCGCGACCCGCTAGCTACCCGCGCGCGGGTCCTTTTTTTTTCGCGCGCGCGGCTCTGTTTCTTGCGCGCGCGGCCCGCTAGTTGCGCGCGTGGCCCGCTAGTCGCCCGCACGCGGCCCGTCAGCCCTTCGCGCGGCCCCTGCTGCTCGCGCGCGCCCCGCCGTGGCCCCGCAGGCCCGCAGCTCGCTGCCGCAGCTGCCGCCCGCCCGTCACCCGCAGCCGCCCGTACGCCACTGCCGCTGCCGCTGTCGTACGCTGCTGCCGCTGCTGCTTGCGCACCGCCCACTGTCGCTGCCGCTGCTGTGCCGCCGCCACTGCCGCCCGTGCGCCGCTGCCGCTGCTGCACGTGCGTTACTGCCGCTGCCGCCGCCGCTGCAGCTCCCGCCCGTGCGCTCGCTACCGCTACTCCCGCCGCCCGCTGCAGCTGCCGCCCGTGCGCTACCGCCGCTGCCGCCCGTGTGCTGCTACTGCGGCCGCCATTACCGCGCTCACTGCCGCTACTGCCCGTGCGCCAAAGCCGCTGCCGCCCGTGCGCCATTGCTGCTGCCGCCCGTGCGCCACTGCTGCTGCCGCCCGTACGCTACCACTCGTTTGCCGCTGCTGCCGGCCCCGTTGACACTGCCCACAGTCTCCCAGCGGCCTCGTTCCTACTGTTTACCTTATACCTACTACTACCGCTCGTGTGCCACTACGGACAGTCGACCCGCCCGCGCCTTGCCTAGCGGCCCCGCCGGCCCCGTTGACCCTCCGCACACCTTTCCAGCGGCCTGATTCCTACTGCTACTGTCACTATGGCTAGTCCGCCAGTTCTAGCTTTCGATGCCGAGGGCCGTCCAGTGAAGTTCGAAACCTGGCTCGATGACCTGCACCTGTTCCTACAGCTCACTGCCAAGGAAGATATCTCACTGTACGACCACGCCCTAGGCCATGCCACTGCCCCTGACTCGACTGCTGACAGCACTCTGCGTTCCCAGTGGCAGACCCGTGATGCGCACACTCGCTTTGCTATTCGCAACTCCCTGCCGCTAGACGAGCGCGAGCACTTCGGGCAGTGCAAGACTGCTAAGGACCTCTACACCGCTGTAGTTGCCCGCTACTCCTCACCCGCTTCTGCCACGTTAGGCCGCCTCACTCTCCCCTACCTGTTCCCCGACCTAGCCTCCTTTCACACTGTCGCAGACCTCATCACCCACCTTAAGACTAGTGAGGCCCGCTTTCGCGCTGCTATGCCTGCCGAGTTTCTCACTAGCAACCCCCCCCCCGCTCTGGATCACTCTCTACCACATCGTCACCCGCCTCCCTGACTCTCTGCGCGCAGTCAGGGACCACTTCCTCTCTCGCTCCCCCACTGAGCTCACTGTTGCCCTCCTCGAGAAGGAACTGCTTGCAGCCGAGGCGAGCATAGTCGCTGTAGGCACCTCTCGTGGCGACCCCCGCACCCCGTTCTTTGAGGGGTGTTCCCCTTCCCCCCTCCTCCCCTCTGTCGCCTCTGCTGCTGCTGTCGACCTTCTTGGTGCTGAGAAGGTCGGGACCGCGTCTGCTTCGAGCGGGCGCCGCAGGAACAAGGGCGGCCGGGGTGGGGGTGGCGGCGGAGGAGGTGGGGGTGGAGGCGGTGGGAGTGGAGGCGCGGCTGGGGAGACTAGTGGCGGCAGTGGGGGAGGAGACAGCAGCGGTGGGAGTGGTGGTGGAGGCGGCAGCGGAGGCGGAGGTGGTCGTGGCGGCGGCAGGGGTGGAGGTGGCCGAGGCGGTGGCGGTGGCGGTGGTGGTCGTGGAGGCACTGGCGGAGGACAGAGTCAGCAGCCCGCCCCGACGCTTCAGGCCGCCCGTGAGTGGTATGCGCAGCGTAGCGTTACCTGCACGTACGTCATTCGCACAGGTGACCGCGGCGGCCAGCAGTGTGGGAGGCCGCACCCCACGCAGCGCTGCTTCGCGCGCCTTAACGACGCGTGGCGCACTCAGTTTCCTGCTGCCACTGAGCTGCCGCGCTGGGCTGATCTGGAAAAGAGGGGTGTTGATATTTGGGCTTTAGACTTTGATGCTATTCTCACTGCCATGTATGCGATGTCTATTAGTGGAGAGGGTGCTCAGTACTTGCGTGTTCCGCCCGACCCGGGCATTCAGGCCAGTCCGGCTGCCGCTCTAGGTGCTAGTGCGTCTGCTCCCACAGGTCCTGGTGAGGCCGCTGCTCTAGGTGCTCGTGCGTCTGTGCCCCCTGGTACTGAGTCGACTGCAGCACTGCACACCTTCACACTGGACTCAGGTGCTTCTCGCTCCTTCTTTCGTGACCGCACTGTCCTTGAGCCACTCGCTCGGCCAGTTGCTGTCTCCCTTGCTGACCCCTCTGGGGGTCCGGTCATTGCGACCTCCTCCACTGTCCTTCCTTGTCCGGCGGTCCCGTCCGGCACGCTGTCAGGTCTCTACCTCCCCTCGTTCTCTACGAACTTGGTGGCAGGTAGTGCGCTCCAGGACGGGGGTGTTCACCAGTTCACCCCTGCCTACGAGCGCGTGACACATTGCACGTGTGCTCGGACGGGTCGCCACCTGGCTACCTTCACTCGGGAGCCGGGGTCGGACCTTTACACACTGACCACTGTGTCCCCTCAGGTAGCTGCGTCTGCGTCTGCATCTGCGTCTGCGTCAGGTCAGCTGTCCGCCCCCTGCTCGTGTCGCTCTCTGGCGCATGAGACTGTCCTTTGGCACCACCGCCTTGGTCACCCGTCTGTGCAGCGCCTTCGAGCCATGCACAAGCGGGACCTTGTTGCTGGTCTTCCCAGGGTGCTCCCTCCCCTTCCTGACTCGCCTGCTCCTCCCTGTATTCCCTGTGTCGAGGGACGGCAGCGCGCCGCTCCTCACTCCTCCTCCTTTCCCCCGACGACTGCTCCCTTGCAGACGCTCCACATGGACGTGTGGGGCCCAGCCCGCGTCCGTGGTCAGGGTCAGGAGAGGTACTTCCTGATTGTTGTTGACGACTTCTCGCGCTACACCACGGTCTTCCCTTTGCGCACCAAGGGTGACGTCCCTGATGTCTTGATCCCTTGGATCCGCAGATCTCGTCTCCAGCTCCGTGAGCGTTTCCGCTCCGACTTCCCTGTCCTGCGTCTGCACTCTGACAGAGGTGGGGAGTTCTCCTCTGGCCTATTGGAGGCCTTCTGTCAGCAGGAGGGCATTGAGCAGTCGTACACGCTTCCGGACTCTCCACAGCAGAATGGGGTTGCTGAGCGCCGCATTGGTCTGGTCATGGAGGTCGCCCGTACCTCCTTGAGCCATGCGGCTGCCCCCCATTTTCTGTGGCCGTTTGCAGTCCGATACGCTACGCATCAGCTCAACCTCTGGCCCCGTATCTCCTTGCCGGAGACTTCTCCGACACTGCGTTGGACGGGAGAGGCTGGCGATGCGTCGCGTTTTCGGGTCTGGGGATCCCGAGCTTTTGTCCGCGACACGTCCGCGGACAAGCTCTCCCGTCGCGCTGTCCCCTGCGTCTTCCTTGGCTTTGTCCCGGACGCCCCTGGTTGGCAGTTCTACCACCCCACCTCGCGGCGTGTCCTGGCCTCTCAGGACGTCACTTTTGACGAGTCCGTCCCCTACTACCGCCTCTTCCCCTACCGCACTGCCCCGCTCCCCCCCCCCGCCTCTCTTCCTCGCTCCAGGTGCTGAGGTACCAGACCCCCTCCCCCCTCAGGGTGCCGCTCCCTCAGGTGTGTCCCAGGTAGACCCGGGTGAGCCTGTCGAGGTAGCTGTTGACTCTCGTCCTGCTCGGGGTGCTGAGCCTGGGGGTGCTGCGTCTGGGGGTACTGAGCCTGGGGGTGCTGCGTCTGGGGGTGCTGAGCCTGGGAGTGCTGAGTCTGGGGGTGCGGAGCCTGGGGGTGCTGAGCCAGGAGGTGCGGAGCCTGGAGGTGCGGAGCCTGGAGGTGCTGAGCCTGGGGGTGCTGGGTCTGGGGGTGCTGCGTCTGGGGGTGCTGAGCCTGAGCGTGCTACACCTGGAGGAGCCCTCTCCTCCCAGCAGCTGCAGGAGAGGTACCTCGAGTACTGCCGCCTCCGGAGAGGTGCTGCTGGAGCTCGTCCCGGTACTTCCCCTCCTACCCAGGAGCTCCCCCCCATTCAGCAGATCTGCGAGTGGTACGCACGGCGCTGCAGTCTTCGGAGTGGTGCTCCTGGTGCTGCGGACCCTGGGGGTGGCGCTGCTGCTGGTGCTGAGGACCCGGGCGCTGGAGCTGCTGCTGGTGCTGCGGACCCGCCTGGTGGAGCTGCTGCTGGAGCTGAGGACCCGGGCGGTGGCGCTGCTGCTGGTACTGAGGACTCGGACGGTGGAGCTGCTGCTGGACCTGAGGACCCGAGCGGTGGCGCTGCTGCTGCTGCTGAGGACCCGGGCGTTGGAGCTACTACTGGTGCTGAGGACCCGGCTGGTGGAGCTGCTGCTGGTGCTGTTGACCCGGCCGCTGGAGTCTCCTCTGCTTCTGGAGACGCTGCGCGGCCGCGACCGTACTTCGTACCGCTCCTTCAGCAGGTTCTTGGGCAGGCTCCTCCTCCTTGTCCTCCTCCCTCCGTAGAGTGTCCTCTGCCTGTCCAGTCGCAGTCACAGTTACCGCCTACCTCGCCTCTCCCTGCTCCCTCTCCTTACACTGGTCCCACAGGAGGTCTTACAGAGCGTCGTGAGCCTGAGTCTCGTCTTGCGTCGCCTGTTCGTCCTGCTCGCACTGGTAGTCGTGTCCGTCGTGAGCGTCCTCCTCCTGTCCCAGGCACTCACTACATGACTCTGCGTCCCTCTACTGCTCCTTAGCGTGTCCCTCTACCGTCTCCTCCCGCGTCTTCTTTGCCTCACGTTCCGGACCCTGAGTCTGACCGGTACCGTGCTGAGCACCCTACTGTCACGCGTCTCCTCGCTACTGTTGTCACTGACCCTACCTTTGAGTCCTCGACTGCGTCTGCTCTGGTCGCTGAGTTGGTTGACTTTGCTGCTGCCTGTCGTCTAGACTACACTGCTAGCCTTGTTGCTGAGTCTGAGTCTGTCTGTCCTCCGTCCGTTGGGGGTGAGTGTGCTCTTGGCACGGACGTCCTTGAGGACAGACAGGAGGAGTTCCAGTGTCTTGCTGCTGCTTTGCCCCGTCTCGTGTCCTTGCTAGTTGCCCCTGAGGGAGACCCGGATGCACCAGACATCCCGACCCCACGCACTTACGCTGAGGCGATGGCGGGTCCCTACTCCTCTCAGTGGCAGACAGCCATGGACGCCGAGATGGCTTCCTGGAAGTCCACACGCACCTACGTCGACGAGGTTCCCCCTCCTGGGGCGAACATCGTCAGTGGCATGTGGATTTTCAGGGTGAAGCGGCCGCCGGGTTCTCCGCCTGTCTTCAAGGCGCGTTACGTGGCTCGAGGCTTCAGTCAGCGAGAGGGAGTTGACTTCTTCCAGACCTTCTCCCCCACCCCGAAGATGACTACTCTTCGGGTGCTGCTGCACATAGCCGCTCACCGCGACTACGAGCTTCACTCACTTGACTTCAGCACTGCTTTCTTGCAGGGCAGCCTGCACGAGGAGATCTGGCTGCGCTGCCCACCTGGCTTCACTGGGTCGTTTCCTCCTGGTACCCAGTGGAGGCTTCAGCGGCCGGTCTACGGTCTCCGCCAGGCTCCGCGTGAGTGGCACGACACACTGAGGACTACACTTGCGGCTCTTGGGTTCGCGCCTTCTACAGCTGACCCGTCGCTGTTCCTGCGCACCGACACTTCGCTGCCGCCGTTCTACATCCTCGTGTACGTCGACGACTTGGTCTTTGCCACTGCTGACACTGCAGGACTCGCCTACGTGAAGTCGGAGCTGCAGAGGAGACACACGTGCACAGACCTGGGTGAGCTGACAAGCTATCTTGGCTTGCGGATCACCCGGGACAGAGCACGGCGCACCATCACCTTGACTCAGTCACACATGGTGCAGCAGGTTCTCCAGCGCTTTGGCTTCACGTACTCCTCGCCTCAGTCCACTCCTCTGCCTACCAGTCACTCGCTCTCAGCTCTGCCTTCGGATGAGTCCGTAGAGCCGAGTGGCCCGTATCCAGAGCTTGTGGGCTGCCTCATGTACCTGATGACCTGCACTCGACCTGACCTTGCATACCCTCTTAGCATCCTTGCATGCTATGTCGCTCCTGGCCGTCACAGGAAGGAGCACATGGATGCCGCTAAGAGGGTGTTGCGCTACTTGTGCAGTACGTCGGGCATGGGGCTTGTGCTTGGAGGGCGAGACCGAGTTGTGCTCACAGGGCACTCAGACGCTTCTTGGGCAGACGACCAGGCCACTCAGCGGTCGTCTCAGGGTTACACCTTCAGCCTTGGCTCTGGCTCAGTTTCTTGGCGCTCTACACGCTCTTCTTCTGTTCTCGGCTCCAGTTGCGAGGCTGAGATCTACGCTACAGCCATGGCTGCCCAGGAGCTACGCTGGCTGACCTACCTGCTGACTGACCTCGGAGAGCCGCCTCGTTCTCCTCCAGTACTGTACGTCGACAACAAGGCTGCCATTGCCTTGTGTGAGGAGCACAGACTGGAGCACAGAACGAAGCACATCGCCCTGCGGTACTTCCTTGCTCGAGAGCTGCAGCAGCGCGGTCAGCTTTGTATTCGCTACGTGGCCACTGAGGCCAACACTGCTGATGTGTTCACCAAGGCGCTTCAGCCTCGTGACCATCAGCGCTTCTGCACTCTACTAGGCCTTGTGCCTACTGGACCTCACTTGCTTACCTCTTGACTTTGCTTGTACTGTGATCACTATATATATCTATACCTGCATGTTTACTCTTGCTAGGTTGTGATCACTGTATCTCATGCTTGTCAGAAATAACTGAGCAGGAATGGATTGAACTAGCACATAGTTTGGTACAAGTAGGAAACCCTAACTTTCAGTACCCCCTAAGGTGTAACCCACTACAGCCTACATAATATAAGCATGCAATGTTTGACACACCCCCATAGGCGCAGTGGGAGACAACCACAGGGTCACAAGACCAGTCAAAGCAAAGCAAAGCAAGCTCAGGGTGGATCTCAAGGATTCCACACAAATTTCGAGCACAAGCAAGCGGTCACAAGACCAGTTCACATGTAGGTTTATAACAAAGCAAGAGATACAGTGATCACAACCTAGCAAAAGTAAACAAGTAGGCATATATATATAGTGATCACAGTACAAGCAAGGTCAAGAGGTAAGCAAGTGAGGCCCAGTAGGTACAAGGCCTAGCAGAGTGCAAAAGCGCTGATGGTCACAAGGCTGAAGTGCCTTGGTGAACACATCAGCAGTGTTGGCCTCCGTGGCCACGTAACGCAGACAAAGCTGACCACGCTGCTGCAGCTCTCGAGCAAGGAAGTACCGCAGAGCGATGTGCTTCGTTCTGTGCTCCAGTCTGTGCTCCTCACACAAGGCAATGGCAGCCTTGTTGTCGACGTACAGCACTGGAGGAGAACGAGGCCGCTCTCCGAGGTCGGTCAGCAGGTAGGTCAGCCAGCGTAGCTCCTGAGCGGCCATGGCTGTGGCGTAGATCTCAGCCTCACAACTGGAGCTGAGAACAGAAGAAGAGCGAGTAGAACGCCAAGAAACTGAGCCAGAGCCAAGGCTGAAGGTGTAACCCTGGGACGACCGCTGAGTAGCCTGGTCGTCTGCCCAAGAAGCGTCTGAGTGCCCTGTGAGAACAACCCGGTCTCGCCCTCCAAGCACAAGCCCCATGCCCGACGTACTGCACAAGTAGCGCAACACCCTCTTAGCAGCATCCATGTGCTCCTTCCGGTGACGGCCAGGAGCGACATAGCGTGCTAGGATGCTAAGAGGGTATGCAAGGTCAGGTCGAGTGCAGGTCATCAGGTACATGAGGCAGCCCACAAGCTCTGGATACGGGCCACTCGGCTCTACGGACTCATCCGAAGGCAGAGCTGAGAGCGAGTGACCGGTAGGCAGAGGAGTGGACTGAGGCGAGGAGTACGTGAAGCGGAAGCGCTGGAGAACCTGCTGCACCATGTGTGACTGAGTCAGGGTGATGGTGCGCCGTGCTCTGTCCCGGGTGATCCGCAAGCCAAGATAGCTCGTCAGCTCACCCAGGTCTGTGCACGTGTGTCTCCTCTGCAGCTCCGACTTCACGTGAGCGAGTGCCGCGGTGTCAGCAGTGGCAAAGACCAAGTCGTCGACGTACACGAGGATGTAGAACGGCGGCAGCGAGGTGTCGGTGCGTAGAAACAGCGACGGGTCAGCAGTAGAGGGAGCGAACCCAAGAGCCGCAAGTGTCGTCCTCAGTGTGTCGTGCCACTCACGTGGCGCCTGGCGGAGACCGTAGACCGGCCGCTGAAGCCTCCACTGGGTGCCAGGAGGAACTGACCCAGTGAAGCCAGGGGGGCGACGCAGCCAGATCTCCTCGTGCAGGCTGCCCTGCAAGAAAGCAGTGCTGAAGTCAAGAGAGTGAAGCTCGTAGTCGCGGTGAGCGGCTATGTGCAGCAGCACCCGAAGAGTAGTCATCTTCGGGGTGGGGGAGAAGGTCTGAAAGAAGTCTACTCCCTCTCGCTGACTGAAGCCTCGAGCCACGTAGCGCGCCTTGAAAACAGGCGGAGAACCCGGCGGCCGCTTCACCCTGAAAATCCACATGCCACTGACAATGTTCGCCCCAGGAGGGGGAACCTCGTCTACGTAGGTGCCTGTGGACTTCCAGGAGGCCATCTCTGCGTCCATGGCTGTCTGCCACTGAGAGGAGTAGGGACCCGCCATCGCCTCTGCGTAAGAGCGTGGGGTCGGGATGTCTGGTGCATCCGGGTCTCCCTCAGGGGCAACTAGCAAGGACACGAGACGGGGCAAAGCAGCAGCAAGGCAGTGGAACTCCTCCTGTCTGTCCTCAAGGACGTCCGTGCCGAGGGCACACTCACCCCCGACGGACGGAGGACAGGCAGACGCAGACTCAGACCTAGCGACAAGGCTGGCAGCGTAGTCTAGGCGACAGCGAGCAGCAAAGTCAACCAACTCAGCGACCAGAGCAGACGCAGCAGAGGACTCAAAGGTCGGGTCAGTGACAACTGTAGCGAGGAGACGCGTAACAGTGGGACTGGCAGCACGACGGGAGTCAGACTCCGGGTCAGGAAGAGTAGGAAGAGAGGACGCAGGAGGAGACGGCAGCGGGACACGCTGCGGAGCAGTGGAGGGACGCAGAGTCATGTAGTGAGTGCCAGGGACAGGAGGAGGACGCTCACGTGGGACACGACGACCAGTGCGAGCAGTACGAATAGGCGACGCAGGACGAGACTCAGGCTCACGACGCTCTGTAAGACCTCCTGTGGGACCAGCATAAGGAGAGGGAGCAGGGAGAGGCGAGGCAGGCGGTAACTGTGACTGCGGCTGGACAGGCGGAGGACACTCTACGGAGGGAGGAGGACAAGGAGGAGGAGCCTGCCCAAGAACCTGCTGAAGGAGCGGTACGAAGTACGGTCGCGGCCGCGCAGCGTCTCCAGAAGCAGCAGGGACACCAGTGGCAGCCCCAACGCCCGAGTCCTCAGCACCAGCAGCAGCTCCAACGCCCGGGTCCTCAGCACCAGTAGGAGCTCCAACGCCCGAGTCCTCAGCACCAGCAGCAGCGCCACCGGTCGGGTCCTCAGCACCAGCAGCAGCTCCAACGTCCGGGTCCTCAGCACCAGCAGCAGGGCCACTGGTCAGGTCCTCAGCACCAGCAGCAGCGCCACCGGTCGGGTCCTCAGCACCAGCAGCAGCTCCAACGCCCGGGTCCTCAGCACCAGCAGCAGCTCCAGCCCCCGGGTCCTCAGCACCAGCAGTAGCTCCAGCGTCCGGGTCCTCAGCACCAGCAACAGCACCACCGCTCGGGTCCGCAGCACCAGGAGCACCACTACGAAGACTGCAGCGCCGCGTGTACCACTCGCGGATCACCTGAATGGGGGGGAGCTCCTGGGTAGGAGGGGAAGTACTGGGACGAGCTCCAGAAGCACCTCTCCGGAGGCGGCAGTACTCGAGGTACCTCTCCTGCAGCTGCTGGGAGGAGAGGGCTCCTCCAGGTGGAGCACGCTCAGGCTCAGCACCCCCAGACTCAGCACCCCCAGGCTCAGTACCTCCAGGCTCCGCACCTCCAGGCTCCGCACCTCCAGGCTCCGCACCTCCAGGCTCCGCACCTCCAGGCTCAGCACCCCCAGGCTCCGCACCTCCAGGCTCAGCACCCCCAGGCTCAGCACCCCCAGACGCAGGACGCGAGTCAACAGCTACCTCGACAGGCTCACCCGGGTCTACCTGGGACACACCTGAGGGAGCGGCACCCTGAGGGGGGAGGGGTTCTGGTACCTCAGCACCTGGAGCGAGGAAGAGAGGCGGGGGGGGGAGCGGGGCAGTGCGGTAGGGGAAGAGGCGGTAGAAGGGGACGGACTCGTCAAAAGTGACGTCCTGAGAGGCCAGAACCCGGCGCGAGGTGACGTGGTAAAACTGCCATCCAGGCGCGTCAGGAACAAAGCCAAGGAAGACACAGGGAAGAGCGCGACGGGAGAGCTTGTCCACAGACGTGTCGCGGACAAAAGCTCGGGATCCCCACACCCGGAAACGCGACGCATCGCCAACCTCTCCCGTCCACCGCAGAGTCGGGGAAGTCTCCGGCAAGGAGACACGGGGCCAGAGGTTGAGCTGATGCGCAGCGTACCGGACCGCAAACGGCCACAGAAAGTGGGGAGCAGCCGCATGGGTCAGGGAGGTACGAGCGACCTCCATGACTAAGCCAATGCGCCGCTCAGCAACCCCATTCTGCTGTGGAGAGGCCGGAAGCGTGTACGACTGCTCAATGCCGTGCTCAGCACAGTAGGCTGCCAGGAGGTCGGAGGCAAACTCACCACCTCTGTCAGAGTGCAAGCGCAGGACAGGAAAGTCCGAGTGAAAGCGCTCGCCTAGCTGGAGACGGGCTCGGCTGATCCAGGGGATCAAAACACCAGGGACGTCACCCTTGGCGCGCAAGGGGAAGACCGTGGTGTAGCGCGAGTAGTCGTCAACAACTATCAGGAAGTACCTCTCCTGACCCTGACCACGGACGCGGGCTGGGCCCCACACGTCCATGTGGAGCGTCTGCAGGGGAGCGGTCGTCGGGGGAAAGGAGGAGGAGTGAGGAGCGGCGCGCTGCCGCCCCTCGACACAGGGAATGCAGTCAGGAGCAGGGGAGTCAGGAAGGGGAGGGAGCACCCTGGGAAGACCAGCAACAAGGTCCCGTTTGTGCATGGCCCGCAGGCGCTGCACAGACGGGTGACCAAGGCGGTGGTGCCAGAGGACGGTGTCGTTCGCCAGAGAGCGACACGAGCAGGGGGCGGACAGCTGACCTGACGCTGACGCAGACGCAGCTACCTGAGGGGACTCAGTGGTCAGTGTGTACAGGTCAGACCCCGGCTCTCGAGTGAAAGTAGCTAGGTGACGGCCCGTCCGAGCACATGTGCAGTGAGTCACACGCTCGTAGGCAGGGGTGAACTGGTGAACACCCCCGTCCTGGAGCGCACTACCTGCCACCAAGTTCGTGGAGAACGAGGGGAGGTAGAGACCTGAGAGCGTGCCGGACGGAACCGCTGGACACGGAAGGGTGGTGGAGGAGGTCGCAAGGACCGGACCCCCAGAGGGGTCAGCAAGAGAGACAGCAACCGGCCGAGCTAGAGGCTCAAGGACAGTGCGGTCACGAAAGAAAGAGCGAGAAGCACCTGAGTCCAGTGTGAAGGTGTGCAGTGCTGCAGTCAACTCAGTACCAGGGGGCACAGACGCACAAGTACCTAGAGCAGCAGCTGCAGTAGTACCTGTGGAAGCAGACACACTAGCACCTAGAGCAGCAGCGGGGCTGGCCTGAATGCCCGGGTCGGGCGGAACACGCAAGTACTGAGCACCCTCTCCACTAATAGACATCGCATACATGGCAGTGAGAATAGCATCAAAGTCTAGTGCCCAAATATCAACACCCTTCCTGAGCAGCTCAGCCCAGCGCGGCAGCTCACCCCCACCAGGAAACTGGGTGCGCCACGCGTCGTTGAGGCGGGCGAAGCAGCGCTCCGTCTGGTGCGGCCCCCCACACGTCTGGCCAGTGCGGTCACCTGTGCGAATAACGTACTGGCAGGTGACGCTGCGCCGCGCATACCACTCACGGGCGGCCTGAAGGGTCGGGGCAGGCTGCTGACTCTGACCGCCCCCCGGGCCTCCACGACCACCACCCCCTCCGCCTCCGCCCCGGCCACCTCCACCCCTGCCGCTGCCACGACCACCTCCGCCTCCGATGCCACCTCCGCCCCTGTCACCACTCCCACCGCCGCTGTCACCTCCACCACTGCCGCCACTAGCCTCTCCAGTCGCACCTCCACCGCCACCACCTCCACTCCCGCCTCCTCCGCCACCACCCCCACTCCTGCCACTCCTGCCCCTGCGTCGTCCGCCTGAAGCAGACGCAGCCCCGACCTTCTCAGTACCAAGGAGGTCGACAGCAGCAGCAGAGGCGACAGAGGGGAGGAGGGGGGAAGGGGAGCACCCCTCGAAGAAGGGGCCGCGGGGGTCGCCACGAGAGGTGCCTACAGCGACGATACTAGCCTCGGCTGCAAGCAGTTCCTTCTCGAGGAGGTCTACGGTGAGTTCAGTGGGGGAGCGAGAGAGGAACTGGTCCCTGACAGGGCGCAGAGAGTCAGGGAGGCGGGTGACAACGTGGTAGAGAGTGATCCAGAGCGGGGGGGGGTTGCTAGCGAGGAACTCGTCAGGCATGGCAGCGCGAAAGCGAGCCTCACTAGTCTTAAGGTGGGTGATGAGGTCTGCGACAGTGTGAAAGGAGGCTAGGTCGGGGAACAGGTAGGGGAGAGTGAGGCGGCCTAGCGTGGCAGAAGCGGGTGAGGAGTAGCGGGCCACTACAGCTGTGTAGAGGTCCTTAGCAGTCTTGCACTGGCCGAAGTGCTCGCGCTCATCTAGTGGCAGGGAGTTGCGAATAGCAAAGCGAGCGTGCGCGTCACGGGTCTGCCACTGTGAGCGCTCAGCTGGGGGGGCAGTAGTGAGTGGGGCGGTCGCATGGCCGAGAGCGTGGTCGTACAGAGTAATATCTTCCTTGGCAGTGAGCTGTAGGAAAAGGTGCAGGTCATCTAGCCAGGTTTCGAATTTGACCGGACGGCCCTCGGCGTCGAAAGCTAGAACAGGAGGACTAGCCATAGCGACAGCGGCAGTAGTAGAAGCAGTAAAGTCACTGAAAAGGCGTGCGCAGGGTCAGCGGGGCCGGTGGGGCCTACGGACTGTAGTGGCGCACAAGCAGCAGTAGTAGGATCTGCAGTAGTAGCAGGATCTGCAGTGGTGCACAGGCGCAGCAGGCGGCAGCGAGAGCCGGCGCAGCAGGGGCGGGCTCAGCAGCGGTGATACGCGGGCGGCGGCGGGCGCAGCAGCGGCGGTGCGCGGGCGGCGGCGGGCTCAGCAGCGGCGGTGCGCGGGCGGCTGCGGGCTCAGCAGCGGCGGGCCGGTAGCAGGCAGTGCGCGGGCCGCGCGGGCCGTATGTGAGCTGTGCGGGCAGCGTGCGGGCCGGCGGCGGTCAGCGCACGAGCCGCGCAGGCTCAGCGCGGGCTGCGCGGGCTGCGTAAGCGGGTCGCGGGCGGCTCGCGGGGGTTCGCGGGCAGGTCGCGGGCGGTTCGCGGGCGGCGTGACGGGGCCGATCGGGGCGCTAAGGGGCGACGCGACGGGGGCCGTGAGAGGCCGCTAGGAAAAAAAAGTTCGACGGGGCCGCAGGGCCGCTAGATCGTGCTAGATCGACGGGGCCAGCGGGGCCGGAAACAAGCGAAGGTAAGCAGGTAGGTAAGTCGGTGGGCCCTAAGAACAGTCCTAGCGAAGGACCTGCTCTGATACCATGTCAGAAATAACTGAGCAGGAATGGATTGAACTAGCACATAGTTTGGTACAAGTAGGAAACCCTAACTTTCAGTACCCCCTAAGGTGTAACCCACTACAGCCTACATAATATAAGCATGCAATGTTTGACAATGCTCTGTTATAAACCTGCATGTGAACTGGTCTTGTGACCACTAGCTTGTGCTCGGAATTTGTGTGGTATCCTTGAGATCCACCCTGAGCTTGTTGTTGCCTTGCTTTGCCTTGACTGGTCTTGTGACCCCTAGGTCTCCCCCACTTTGCCTATGAGGGTGTGTCAAACATTATATATGTTGCGTTTGTTAGGCTACAGTGGGTTAGCCTATATGGGGTACACAATTCTAGGGTTTGCTATTTGTACTGATTTCTCTGTTAGTTCAATCATTCCAGTCCGTTCATTCTGACACGCTTTCCTCCGCCCGTCACCTTCGCTTCCCCCGCCCGTCGCCCTCGCTTCCCCTCCCCATCGCTCACCTCGTCATCCTCTCCTCTCCCACCTAGCATTGCGTCGACGCCGTTCTCATTCCCGTCGTCCATGCCTACTCCCCTCTCTCGCGCCGACGCCCTGGTTTTCCACCCCGCCGCCTTCTCTCCTCTTCCCATTCGAACACCTATTGTCCCTTCAATCGCCGCTGCGTCCTTTTTGCGGAGGCCACTTTCCACCTTCTCACTATCCGTTTTCAGTCGCATCATCTCCCAATCCGCCCACGTCGCAACTTGCATTCTAATTCACGTCTTTCTCAGTTTCCCTCCCTGATTGCGCTCAGTTCCCCCCCCAATTGCGCTCAGTTTCCCCCCCCCCCTTGATTGCGCTCAGTTTCCCCCCCTGATTGCGCGCAGTTCCCCCCTCCCCCCCCCCCCGATTGCGCTCAGTTTCCCCCCCCAAGTGCGCTCAGTTCACCCCCCCGATTGCGCTCAGTTTCAACCCCCCCCCCCGATTGCGCTCAGTTCCCCCCCCCCCCCCCCCCCCGATTGCTATTTTGTCGTCTGTCGAACGTTCTGTGTGTCGCAGGTGTGTGCAGCAGACCCATCAAGAACTCAAGGATGAGTTTATGGTGAAGAACCAGAGCCTTGGTTTCAAGATTCAAGTGATCTCGAAGCCCGCGAAAAGGGTACACTTCAAGATAGTGAGAATAGTTACATTACTTTGTGTAACATTTCACTTGGTGTAGGCCCCCCCCGATTACGCTCAGTTTCCTTCATGAATGTCCTCCATCACCCCCCTGGTTCCCCTGTTCTCCCCCCCTGGTTCCCCTGTTCCCCCTCCCTGGTTCCCCCGTTCAGCCCCCCCTCTGGTTCCCCTGTTCCCCCCCCCCTGGTTCCCCTGTTCCCCCTCCCTGGTTCCCCTGTTCCCCCCCTCCTGGTTCCCCTGTTTCCCCCCCCTGGTTCCCCTGTTCTCCCCCCCCTGGTTCCCCTGTTTCCCCCCCTGGTTCCCCTGTTTCCCCCCCCTGATTCCCCTGTTCCCCCCCCCCCCCCCCTGGTTCCCCTGTTTCCCCCCCCCTGGTTCCCCTGTTCCCCCCCCCCTGGTTCCCCTGTTTCCCCCCCCTGGTTCCCCTGTTCCCCCCCCCCCCCTGGTTCCCCTGTCCACCCCCTTCTTGCCTTCCACGCTGTCTAGGCCAGCATCCTTCCCGCCTACACTCTTCTCCCTGTTCCTCTCTCTTCTTACCGCCTCCTCTTCTTCTTATTGCCTTCGCCAAGCCCGACTGTCCTCCTCTTTCCCCCCCTGTCCTCCTCTCTCCCCGCCTGTCCTCCTCTCTCCCCCCCTGTCCTCCTCTCTCCCCCCCTGTCCTCCTCTCTCCCCCCCTGTCCTCCTCTCTCCCCCCTGTCCTCCCTCTCCCCCTGTCCTCCTCTCCCCCCCCTGTCCTCCTCTCTCCCCCTTTTTATCATCCCTTCCTCACTCCTCCCATCCGTTCCTCGCCTCTCTCATCCCTTCCTCCCTTCTCTCACCCCTTCCTCCCCTCTCTCATCCCTTCTTCCCCTCTCATCCCGTCCTCCCCTCTCTCATCCCTTCCTCCTCTCTCTCATCCCGTCCTCCCCTCTCTCATCCCTTCCTCCCCTCTCTCATCCCTTCCTCCCCTCTCTCACCTCTTCCTCCCCTCTCTCATCCCTTCCTCCCCTCTCTCATCCCGTCCTCCCCTCTCTCATCCCTTCCTCCCCTCTCTTTTCCTTTTTCAACCCTGTTATTGTCTTCAACAGGCATGTAACTCGAAGAGCTGGGGTGGTTTCACGACCCTGTGACTCTCCTGCATTCCCTCCCTTCCCTGTTTCTTATTTCCCTCTCCAGTCCTTCCCACCTTCCCCCCCCTCCTCTTCGTGAGCTTTGCTTTGCAGCATGGAGCAACCCAGTACGATTTGATTCCATTTGAGGCTGCTGTGTGTCCTCATTGTGACATCCAACGGCATATTACAACATGTTGATACTGTACTCAAGTCGCTGTTCATGCTGCTGTTATGGTAGCCTCTGTTAGTTTTCTTTGTAACCCGTTTCACAGTAGACTAGTATACAAATCAGGCGATAAGATGTACACGTTTAGACCCACATATATTTTATTTGAGATGTTAATACACATGACATAAGCATGCAGTATCAGGATAAAAGACAAGCTAGAGCTATTGCTCTATTCTTGTGTGTTTCCATTTAGCTGTCCCTTTTGCAATGAGGCTCGTCTGGGCCTTCGAGATGCTGAAAACAGGAGCAAGAGAAGGCAGCACGTCCATGCAGGTCGTCTGGGCCTCTGTCATGCTCGCCTGGGATGGTGCGGGGTGAGGGGATAGGACAGGGCGGGGTGAGGGGATAGGACAGGGCGGGGCGAGGGGATAGGACAGGGCGGGGTGAGGGGATAGGACAGGGCGGGGTGAGGGGATAGGACAGGGCGGGGTGAGGGGATAGGACAGGGCGGGGTGAGGGGATAGGACAGGGCGGGAGGGGATGGGGAGAGGACGGATGGGAAAAGGATGGATGGGGAGAGGAGGGATGGGGAGATGAGGGATGGGGAGATGAGGGATGGGGAGGTGAGGGATGGGGAGATGAGGGATGGGGAGATGAGGGATGGGGAGGTGAGGGATGGGGAGATGTGGCATGGGGATGAGAGGGATGATTCGGGAGTATGGAGAGGAGGGGTGTGCGCAAAGCAGAGCACAGCACAGCACCGCAGAGCCCCAGAGCAGCGCAGTGCACCGCATCTCGCGTAGCTCTGCACAGCAGAGCATAGAACCGCACCGCACACAGCCGCACAGCAGAGCATGTTGTGTTGTGGCTCACCTGTAGCACGAGCACAGCAGCAGCTGTAGCACGTGCTTCCGGTTGTCCCTGCAGAAGAGGGTGAAGGGCCGGGAAGGGGGGAAAACAGGGTAGAGGGGGCTGGGGGGAAACAGGATCGAGGCTATGGAGGGAAATAAGGGAGAGGGCGATTGGGAAGGGGAACAGGGGGAACTTGTTGAGACGGAATGGAGTGAGTCGGAAAGGGGTGAGGAGGAGATGGGGTGGGGCGGACTGGGGTGGGGCGGAATGGGGTGGGGCGGAATGGGGTGGGGCGGAATGGGGTGGGGCGGAATGGGGTGGGGCAGAAAGGGGTGGGGCGGAATGGGGTGGGGCGGAATCGGGTGGGGCGGAATGGGGTGGGGCGGAAATGGTGCCTCCCACGGTGTCGCGGCACCCTAACTCAGCACGACGACTCGCCCCCACTCCTCCACCTCGCGTCCACCCCATCCCTGAGGGCAAAGGATGGGATGGGGTTGACGGGGATGGTGACTCGGGGAGGGGCACACAGGGCGGGTTTCCGCATCATTTACAGCAACAGCAGCAAGGATAGGGAGGTGAGGGATGGGGAGGTGAGGGATGGGGAGGTGAGGGATGGGGAGATGAGGGATGGGGAGGAGAGGGATGGGGATGTGAGGGATGGGGAGGAGAGGGATGGGGAGGTGAGGGATGGGGAGGAGAGGGATGGGGAGGTGAGGGATGGGGAGATGAGGGATGGGGAGGAGAGGGATGGGGAGGAGAGGGATGGGGAGGAGAGGGATGGGGAGGTGAGGGATGAGGAGATGAGGGATGGGGAGATGCAGCATGGGGATGAGAGGGATGGGGAGGTGAGGGATGGGAGATGAGGGATGGGGAGGTGAGGGATGGGGAGGAGAGGGATGAGGAGGTGAGGGATGGGGAGGAGAGGGATGGGGAGGTGCATGCGCTGCATGCGCTGACTCTAGCTCTAGAGTGAGGCGGAAAAGGGTGAGAAGGAGATGGGGTGGGGCGGAATGGGGTGGGGAGAGAGTGAGCGAAGGCGACGGGAGGGGGGTGAGCGTGGGCGACGGAAGGGAGTGAGAGCGTGCGACGTACCGGCAGTGAGCGTGGGCGACGGATGGGGAGAGAGCGTGCGCGACGGGGAGGAGTGAGCGTGGCGACGAGAGGGAGTGGGCGTGGGCGACGGATGGGAGTGAGCATGTGCGACGGAGGGGACCGTTGCGGCGGGAGGGAGTGAGCGTGGGCGGCGGAAGGAGATTGAAAGGGAGTGCGCGGCGCGGGCGGCAGCGTGCGACGAGAGGGAATTGGCCGTGTGCGACGAGCGGAGGTGAGCGTGTGCGACGGAAGAATTGCGCGAAGGCAATGGAAAGGGAGTGAGCGTGGGCGACAGGAAGGGAGTGAGCGCGGGCGACGGAAGTGATTGAGAGTGGGCGACGGAACAATTGTGCGAAGGCGATGGGAAGGGAGTGAATGTGGGCGACGGTCTTGGGCGTGGGCAACGGAAGGGAGTGCGCGTGGGCGACGGAAGGAATTTGTAATCCGCGACGGAGGGAAGCGAGCGTGCGCGACAATGGGGATTGCGCAAAGGAGACGGGAGGGGAGGGAGCGTGCTCGTTCGAGCGAGGAAGCGTGAGCGATGGAGGGGAGTGCGTGTGTGGGACGGAAGGGGACCGAGTGTTCTCGTCGGGGAGAAGAAGCGAATGCGACGAAGTAGTTGGATAAAAACTTAGAAATGCGGACAGAGAGGACGCCGCGGCTATGAACAGGGGCGACATCGATGCGGTGGGCGATGGGGAGGTGCAACCAGGGCGACGATGAGCATATATGCATCCATGGGCACGGCTAGCTATGTCGATCGAGTGGAAACGTGCCCTAGAATCGCGGAAAGTTTTATCTGAGGCATTTACGGAATGGAGTAATAGTCCTAATGAGTAAGGCGGAAATAAGTGGCCTGGGGCTGGAATGGGGTTGGAGCCTAGCTGTTCTAAGCTATGGCTCCGGCTTTAGCTGATCAGACTAGGCAGTTTCGAACAACCTGAATTACATGTTTCCAGTTTGGTGTGCACACCTCGGCCAGAGTGGTTGCGCAGGAACCGAGCGACACTTCCTGAGCTGCCTGCGACTTCATCTAGTTTTGCAGGTGAACAGCTGGTAACCACCCTGGTTCGGGAGGGAAAGTGTTAACACCTCCCAACTTTTTTTGTAATTCAGGCTGCGGGTTTTAACGGTCACTGTTCCGTCAGGATTCACCGTGAATCCCAGCGTCCGAATCCCCCCCATGCCGCCAGTTCTGATGTTGAGCTCGCCGGGGAGCGTAATCCCGCCGCCTGCATTGACGGTTGTTCAGTCAGATGTGACTGTCCCGTTCGGATAGACGGTAAAACCGCCGGCAGATACAGATCCGTCTGCGTTCGTCGTCGGGGTGATCGTCTGACCGTCACCGTTTAGAATTGTGCCGTTCGGAAAGCAGTTGTGCCATTTACCGTCACGCTGCCATCCTCCGCGTCGGTTGAATAACCGTCACCGTTCAGGCGGCAAAGCCGCTGCGAGGAGCATAAGCATTGCGAGCACAAAGGGACGAGATGCCATGTCGAGCTAGTCCCAAATTCAGACATGCGAGAACAAAGGAGTGGCTTCTGTATGGCTAATGATGGATGAACAACGCAACGTATTGGCACTCTGCGTTGAGCTAACCGGCTATGCGAAATCGGTCTGTTTGCTCAAGGGACATCTGAATGAGAGATATTAGTATCGCGGACGGGCGCGTTTCGACGCCATCCCTATCGCACACGCAAGTGGTGAGGGTAGATTTCCTCGCTCCCTCCCCCTGTCCATCCCTCCCTCCATCTCCTCGATGCGGTAACGCTCCAGTTGCTTCCGCCAGTTCTGTAATGGCGCGCTTCCTTCCCCCTGTCAGAATGTTATTATCTAGCCTGTAGTGGGGTGCTCTGTAGCGAGTACAACCCAGTTAGGGTTTGCTATATGTATCCCAACTACTGCTAGTGAAAGCCCTCCTTTCTTCATTCTTGTTTCGCACTTCTCTCATTTTGACATGCTATCAGAGCAGGTCGACCCCCTTGGGTCGATCCTGTGGGTGGGCCCGCCACCTAACTGCTTCCGCTGCTGTTCTTCTTCTCACGCGCCTCGGGCGCGCGCCGTCTTCTTCCTGCCGTGCGCTCCGAGGCGCGCGGCGGTTTTCTGCCCGCCGTGTGCCTCGGGGCGCGCGGCGGTTTCCTACATGGCGCGCCCCCTCCCGTCGGCCCTCGCGTCGCCTCAGGGGACCCGCGCGCGCCCCTCGTCGGCGCTCGCTCTGCCCCGCGGGACCCGCGCGCCACCCCCGTCGACCCTCGCGTCACCCCCGGGGCCCCGCGCGCCACCCCTGGAGCAGTGCGCGACCCCCCCCCTGCCCCGTCACGGCGCCCTGGGGAGCCGCGCGCGGCCCCTCGCTGCCCCGTGGTGGCGCCCTGGGGGCCGCGCGCCGTCCCCCTCGCCGTCCCCCGCGCTCCTACCCCGTGTCACCCGTTTTAGGGTTTGGGGGTGAGGAGTGTGGGGGTGGCGGTTGTGGGGGTGCCGGTTGTGTGTGTCAGAATCCCAGCCACTAACCACTGGGATAAAAGGGCTTGTTTGTGTAGCGGGTGAGTGCGCCCATAACCCCCCAGGCCGCCGTGCCTGTAACCCTTCCCTAGGATCAATCGGGGATCACCAGTGGACCTCTGACACCCCCCCGCACTGGGATGCCCGAGGTGCACACACCGGGATTCGAACCCGAGACCTTCGCTCTGATACCATGTCAGAATCCCAGCCACTAACCACTGGGATAAAAGGGCTTATTTGTGTAGCGGGTGAGTGCGCCCATAACCCCCCAGGCCGCCATGCCTGTAACCCTTCCCTAGGATCAATCGGGGATCACCAGTGGACCTCTGACACCCCCCCGCACTGGGATGCCCGAGGTGCACACACCGGGATTCGAACCCGAGACCTTCGCTCTGATAACATGTCAGAATCCCAGCCACTAACCACTGGGATAAAAGGGCTTGTTTGTGTAGCGGGTGAGTGCGCCCATAACCCCCCAGGCCGCCGTGCCTGTAACCCTTCCCTAGGATCATCGGGGATCCCCAGTGGACCTCTGACACCCCCCCGCACTGGGATGCCCGAGGTGCACAGGCGCAGCAGGCGGCAGCGAGAGCCGGCGCAGCAGGGGCGGGCTCAGCAGCGGTGGTGCGCGGGCGGCGGCGGGCTCAGCAGCGGCGGTGCGCGGGCGGCGGCGGGTTCAGCAGCGGCGGTGCGCGGGCGGCTGCGGGCTCAGCAGCGGCGGGCCGGGAGCAGTGCGGGCAGCGTGCGGGCCGGCGGCGGTCAGCGCACGAGCCGCGCAGGCTCAGCGCGGGCTGCGCGGGCTGCTCGCGGGCTGCGTAAGCGGGTCGCGGGCGGCTCGCGGGGGTTCGCGGGCAGGTCGCGGGCTGCTCGCGGGCAGTTCGCGGGCTGTGCGCGGGCTGCGCGGGCTGGTCGCGGGCTGCGCAGGCGGGTCGCGGGCTGTGCGCGGGCGGTTCGCGGGCTGTGAGCGCGGCGCGCTGTGCGGTTCGCGGGCGGCGTGACGGGGCCGATCGGGGCGCTAAGGGGCGACGCGACGGGGGCCGTGAGAGGCCGCTAAAAAAAAAAAAAATTCGACGGGGCCGCAGGGCCGCTAGATCTTGCTAGATCGACGGGGCCAGCGGGGCCGGAAACAAGCGAAGGTAAGCAGGTAGGTAAGTCGGTGGGCCCTAAGAACAGTCCTAGCGAAGGACCTGCTCTGAAACCATGTCAGAATCCCAGCCACTAACCACTGGGATAAAAGGGCTTGTTTGTGTAGCGGGTGAGTGCGCCCATAACCCTCCAGGCCAACATGCCTGTAACCCTTCCCTAGGATCATCGGGGATCTCCAGTGGACCTCTGACACCCCCCCGCACTGGGATGCCCGAGGTGCACACACCGGGATTCGAACCCGAGACCTTCGCTCTGATAACATGTCAGAATCCCAGCCACTAACCACTGGGATAAAAGGGCTTGTTTGTGTAGCGGGTGAGTGCGCCCATAACCCCCCAGGCCGCCGTGCCTGTAACCCTTCCCTAGGATCATCGGGGATCCCCAGTGGACCTCTGACAGTGTGCACCGTTCCCTACTCCTCCTCCTCCTCCGTCTCCCGCTGCTGCAGCTGCCGCTCAGGGGGGTGGGTGTGTGGGAGCCGAGGGTTTAGGGTTTAAGGGGGGTGCCGTGGGAGTGGAGCTAGGGGTGCAGCAGGGGGTGTGTGTGAAAGGGGGGTGGGACAGTTGGGGGAAGTTGCGTGGAGGCCGCCGTCGTGTCGTTCGCAGCGCCTGTAGTCCGGAGCCGTCGTGCTCTCGGTAGCCCAGAGAGCCTTGCTGTGCCAGTCGCCCGTGGGTCCGTTGCTTCTGCCGCGCCGCAGAGCCTGTTACTCCCTGTAGTCCGGTGCCCTCATGCGCCGGTAGCCACAATGCCAGTCCTCCTGTTGCCCGTGTGTCTGCAGCTTCAGCCGTCGCCTCCCATCTTCTCGCCCCCACAGTCTCTCCTCCTCCTCACTTGCCCTCTGTGATAGCCTCTAGCTTTGCTTGCTTATTGTGCTGATTACACCCCACTTTGGCTATGGGGGTGTGTCAGAATGTTATTATCTAGCCTGTAGTGGGGTGCTCTGTAGCGAGTACAACCCAGTTAGGGTTTGCTATATGTATCCCAACTACTGCTAGTGAAAGCCCTCCTTTCTTCATTCTTGTTTCGCACTTCTCTCATTTTGACACCCCCCCCCTCTTGCTTGGAACTTGAAGCCATAGCCTGCTGCTGCAAAACACGCCGCTAATTTGACAAACACAATAGAATCTTGCATTTCCTTTCCTCCTTGCAAACAGCACCGACCGACAGGGGCTCCAACGAATTTTCCTGCCTCGTACGCCGAAAAATCTCGCAAGCTTCCCCGAACCGAACCCAAGCCCGTCTGTGCAGCTCACAACAACGGGGATGTGCTGCAATTTTTGCCGTTTGCCATTGTAAAACCCTGGTAAACATGCTTTGAGGCTGCAAACGGAACCAATCTTTCTGTACAATTCTGAGTCTCCTTGTTGCGGTTTTCGCTATGTTCCTTTGAATCACCCTCCTGACAATTCTGGTTGTGCTGTGCTACATGTACTTCGCTCGAATTCGTGAGGTTTATGAGGCGGTAAACTTCGGTGACTTGCGAACCAGTTTCTGCGAGCCTAAATGTTGTGGGCCTAAGCATCGGCGCCACAATAAACCGCATTCAAGCGAGCCAAATGTGTTGCGCGAGCTGTATACAAAATAAAAACTGTTCGAAAACTACAGATTATATAATCAGTTGTACGATTGATTCCGCATGTGCTTAGGGCGTGTTACATTTTTTTTTTTTAGTCATTTCGTCCGGACTATAATCCGTACAGCGTACTAATATCGCGTACGGACGGTTTTGGGGTGACGTTCGGACCGAGGCACATCCGAACGAGGAGAATCAATCTTTTTTCCAAATTCAAATTTCCAAACACTGTGGAATAGTAACAACTGTCACGACAACTCGCAATTTTCGCCCACCACAAATTGGCGGCTCGACCAGGTTGGGGTGTGCCTTCAACAACAGCGTCGTGAATCTTGAACCTTTGATACAAGAAGCCGTGAATGCCTCCCTACTCATTTTTGTCACGCAACATGTCTGCTCGTCAATACTTCAGAGTCTTGGGCCTACTATACCGTGGGTACCAACAATTTTTTGCCCGCGCCAACTATGAGCTCCTCGTGGCACAACTTCCGGTGCTTGCTGAAATTGCCGGAAACAATGAAGAGCATGAAATCATGCGGGATGACCGGGACAACCAGCGGGACCGATGGGACACTTTATTATTCAACATGCCTGAGCAAGTTTTTCATAAGAGTTTCCGTGTCAACAGGAGAGCATTCGATTACCTGGTTGACGCCTGGGTTAGTAAGCGCGGCGATCGGCGTAGACAGATCCCTGTCGAAACATGTGTAGCCATGGCGCTGGTTCATCTTGGGATCGGAGCGACATACCGCCAGATAGGCCTCCAGTTTGGTGTCGCTCCGCCACATGCAATGAGAATTATAAGATCGTTTATGCATTTCATCATACATGATCTCCTACCGCTATGGGTCGAATGGCCTACAAGAGAGCAGCTAGCAGACATGGCGGAAGATTTTTGCCTCGAAGGCGGGATACCAGGAATTGTAGGCGCCCTAGACGACACCTACATCAAATGTCGCGGATTCGGCAGGCTCAGGGAAGATTTCAAAAACCGTAAGGGCTTCTACTCCATAATTCTGCAACTCTGACGGACTTATATGGGACTACTTCGTTGGATACCCCGGGAGCGTCAATGATGCCCGGGTGTTTGCCAACTCTCCAGCGCGCGCACGAATCGAGGCAGGCGAGATAGGAGACTACATGCTTGTGTTGGATGCGGCGTATGGCCTGAGGAGCTACACGTGCGTCCCGTACCGTGCCCACCCTGGTCGGGAGCTGCCAGAAGCACACGACAAATGAAATACACAGCAAGCACGGCAGTGGATGGTAATTGAGCAGGTGAACGGCCGCCTGAAGGGCAAGTGGCGGATTCTCGATGAGAGAATGGAGTGCCACGCAAGGTTGGTTCCGGACACGGTCAGCACGTGCGTGGCGTTACACAATATCGAACTTACCCTTGGCTCGCGGGTTCGGTTGGGACCACCACGCGAGCGCAATAAATGGTGGTTATGGGGACCTGCTACGCGACTATGACTTACAGGGCCCGAAGTTCTCGGGTTTAGTCCTCAGCTTCGGATGATGAGGTGGGCGGCGGCGATCTACGCCTCCTGGCTCGTCGCGCTTCACGAAACGACTGCGCCACTTCCCGGGTGAGCATCTTGAACTCCTCCCACTGCTTGTCCTGCCGCTTGTGGAAAGAAGCCGTGATGTTGCTTGCTACCTCCTGCAGACTGACTATTTTCTTCTTTGCTGCTGCCTTCCGACCTTTCCTCCCGCTTCCCCCTTTGCCTTCCCCCTCGTTGTTGACCATGGTGTTGCTTGGGTACTGGTACCACGCGTGACGTGAGCAACCCTCCATCCCATCAGTCGATGGGCGCGCTCCCCAAGTCAGACGTCGCCAACGCACGGACAGGCCCGCCGTCGCATTGGAGAGATTTGAGTCGGGGAGACCATTCTCCGTAACGGCGGGTGGAGTAGGAGCATCGGGGCGGGGAATGGTATCAGGGGACAGACAAGTGCTGGTCGCGGGAGTATTCACCGTGAGCTGCGGGGCTGGATCCGCTTCGGTGTGTACGACTGGCGCGGCGGAAGGGGGTATGGTGTCGATGGAGGTCCTTGGGTTCCCGCGGGGTTAGCGGGCTGTGAAGCTGCGCGGGGGCGAGTCGGACGGGTCGTAGTAGTCTGTGTAGTGTTGGTCGCAGGTAGACGAGGTGGCGCGGACGCGATGGGTCCGGGTGGCACAGCAATGACTGGGAACCGGCGGTGCGCAGGAGGTGCGCCAGTCGCGGACTGCGGCGGTACGGTGGCACCTGCCGGTGGGAGACCAGTGCCTGCAAGTACAGGGGGGACGGCCGCGGGGCGCTCAACCCAGATCTCGTCCGCCACGTCATACCACGCCGGAAGGCCACGTGGGCGCCCCCCGCCAGAGTGATTGAAGCCGCGCTCCTTCCAGCGCCTCCAGGTATCTTTCAGTCGATGAAGCTTGGCCTTGATGGCAGCGCTGTCGTGACGCCACTCCGGACGACGACGCCTAAGCACGCCGTGCAGGAAAGGGTACCAACTCCTGCCCTGCTGCCCGGTCCTCCGAGTAATCTCATCCTGATTTTCGAGGAACGCCAGCAGCAGATCCCACTCCTCTTCAACGGACCAACGGTTGTTGGTTCTTCCATCCGAGCGACGAGAGGTGCCTGCTGTGGCGTTGGTAGGGGCAGTTTCCTCACCAGCGTGCAATTCTTCCTCTTGTCCAGGAGGAGGCGGACCGTCTGCCACCTCTTCGCCAAGTCCGTAGTCTTCAGTCTCGTCGTAGGCGTCACTAGGCGATCGGATGTGATAGCCCCACCAAGTAGGGTCGTCAATGTCGATGGGGTTCTGGGCCGTGGCTCCAGCTAGCGGTGGTACAGAGGGACCCGCTTGAACATTCTGCGACTCCTGAGTGTCAGGGACATTGGTGGTAGCTACATTTGTTGAAGGGGTGTTGCTGGGTGTAGAAGAGTTGCCGGGAGTGCGGGTAGGGTCAGTGTTGTCACCGAAGCCTGAGAAATCCATGATTGGCTATGACGCTCTCACCCAAATCTATATCGCATTTGTAGTTGGTTGGATTCACGAGTGCGAAGGTTCATGAAATTGCGCTTCGTACAATCTAGTGGCGGAGGTTTGTTGTGCGGGGCGCGGCGGGAAACCATCGGGCCGCACACCATCCGATTGGCTGTTGAAATTTCGCAGAAATATTTCGCCCGCCAATGAAATACGCGGTCCGTACATCCTGTCCACCTGACGGACTGTCACTGTCCGAACGATGGCATTTGGCGGGAAAGTGGAAAATGTTCCATCAGTGGTACAGACGAATGCGACGTCGCTCAACGACTTGCGAAAAACCTTGCGACGCTTTACGAAATTGGTAACCCTTTTTTGGTCCGGACTACCAGCAGTTCGGACCACCGAAACACGAAAATGTAACACGCCCTTACCTCTCCCGCATGTGTCCTCCTGTGCTTACCTCTCCCGCATGCCGCGATTGATTCCGCATTACCGCTCAACACAATCAGCTTGTCCAATTGCTAGCCAGTATCGGGGTCGGTGAATGTACCTCAAGATAGAAAGCAAGAGAACGCAACTGATTGTGGTGCATTAGCTTGCACGATACAATCAGTTATAGTACCCGTAAATTCATTAAAGCTTTAGGATACGGGGGCAACGGGCTCGTTATAGGTCATTCGACATATAGCCAATAATGTCTGCCTCTCAACGGCAGCAGCAGCGACGCCAGAGAAGGGACAATCGGCCACAGCCAGATCTGCGACTGATGCCACGTCATCCCGAGGTGTACGAGCCGTGCGACGACTCCTTCGCCCTCGCCGATGCCATCGCCGCGGACATCGCCCGCTCCTATCCGTCGCTTGCAACCTGCGCTAGCGACAACACTCCGCCATCCGACCAAGCCCTTCCGACATCGTCCATCTCACATAAACACCCCCCGTCCCCACCCGCACAGTCGCCCAGAACCTCCCACCCTCCTCATGCCCACATTATCTCCTCTGGCCGTCCGTCGTTCCCTGCTCTGGTTGTCGAGCTCGGTTCTGGTAGCGGCTTCGTCGTTACATCAGTGGCCCTCGTCCTCCGCACCCTCTCCGCTCCTTCTGCCCCCGCTGTCATCGCGTGCAGCAACAGTGCGGCCAGTGGTGCTGGCAGTGCTGATTCTGCTGGTGCTGACGGTAGGGATGCTAGCAGTGGTGCTGCTGCTGGTGCTGACGGTAGGGATGCTAGCAGTGGTGCTGCTGCTGGTGCTGACGGTAGGGATGCTAGCAGTGCTGATGCTGCTGGTGCTCACGGTAGGGATGCTAGCAGTGGTGCTGCTGCTCCTAGTGTTAGTGTCTCCCTTGCCTCTCTGGCCGCGTTTTTCGCGGTGGACATAAACCCCCATGCCGCGGACATCACCAGACAAACCCTAGCAGCCCACAACATTCCAGCGGACGTCCTTATATCGGATCTCGGATCGGCCCTTATACCGAGGATGGCAGGCCAAGTAGACATTCTCATCTTCAACCCGCCATACGTTCCCACTTCGCCGCAAGAAGTGCACCGTCCGGGAATCACGCAAGCCTGGGCGGGAGGGGATCGCGGGAGGGAGGTAATAGATCGAGCCTTGGAGGTTTCAGCAGAGCTGTTGTCCCCTAGAGGAGTATTTTACCTGCTTGTTGTGGCGGAGAATGACCCTGAAGAGGTGGTGAAGAGGATGAGAGGGTTGGGATTTGAAGGAGAGGAGCTGCTGAGGAGAGGGACGGAAGAGGAGGTTATAGTGGTGCTCAAGTTCTGGAGAATTTAATTTCTGTGTGAGGCGGCTGTTTCCCCATCTGCTGACAACTCTTCTCGAGCTGGTGACGTGGGAGGAGTGTCGTTTGGTAGATTCAGGACCGCAGCCAATGAGTTGGATCTGTCCGTCTGCCTTCACATCACACGCACCAGGTGTGTAGTCGACATGCTCTCTGGTGTTTGCACCCCCTTCACTCCCTCTCTGCCGCTGCTTTGCTTGCCTTTCTATCCTTCCCCTTCCCCGTTAGCCATCGCACGTCTCTGGCTTTCACCCACCAGGTATGAACACAGTACTGCTGTGTTACTTTGACCCACTCTCACTCGCTCCCTCTCCCCTCTGTGAGTGCCATTTCAACAATATGCGAATCCTGATGAAGCTGGCTTATCTAATGAACTTTGCAGGCTCTATCACAACCTCTCCCCATGTCGTGTTGATACGAAGGAGCAGCGTCCTTTTGCTATTGCAAGGTGAGTAACACTCCCATTTTTTAGCTGCATTATTGATTGATTTGATTAAAGCCCGAGGTCAGCATGGTAAATTTTCAAGTTATGTGAGGTTGAAATAGTCTTGGCGAAACCTTGAAAACAAGAATTTCGAGAATCAAGGCGGGGCGAAAGCGAAATTTGGGGGCGACCGAAATGGTGCTTGTCACGCAACTCTGCGGCAGCTGTTTCCGAAAATGTGCCAAAGTGCGACTGACACTGTGCTCGCCCAACACACCTTCATTCTCGTGAACAAAATCCTCATCCAGCTAGCGAGGACATATAACCAACCTAGTGAAGCCACCTCACCACTCCTGCTCACGCACCTATGAGTGGCTCAAGAAGTCGCGCCTCCCCTCCCTTCATCGAGCTCCTCCCTCGCCGCGCTTCCCTGTGTCGCGTTCCCCCGCCCATCGTCGCGCCACCCCCCGTCGCGCCACCCCCCGTCGCGCCACCCCCCGTCGCGCCACCCATCCTTTCGTCGCGCATCCTCTCGTGCCTCGCATCCTCTCGTGCCTCGCCTCCCGTCGTCGCGCCTCCCCTCGCCACGCCTCCTGTCCCATCGTCACGCCTCCGCTCGTTTCTGGGAACCTCACCTCGCCGCTTCTCCGCTCACTCGCCGCGCCTCCCCTGCCATCAGCGCGCCAGAACCCCCGTCATGCCTCTCTCCCACCTGCCCATCCCTTGCCCCCGCTTCCTTGCCGTTCCATTTCGTCTTGTTTTCTTCCCCTATATTTTTGCCTCTGCTTCCCCTCATTTCCCCCTCTCCTTCCCCTCATTTCCCCCTCTCCTTCCCCTCATTTCCCCCTCTCCTCCCCCTCATTTGCTCCCCTGCTTCCTCTCGTTTTCCCCCTGCTTCCCCTAATCCTCCCCCCTGGTTTCCCTAATTTTAACCTCCTGCTTCCCCCCATTTCCCCCTTTGCTTCCCCTCATTTCCGCCTCCGCTTCCCCTCATTCCCCCCTTTGCTTCCCCTCATTCCCCTTGCTTCCCCTCATTTTCCCTCCTTCCTCCCCTCAGTTCGCTCCCTGCTTCTCCTTTTTTCCCCGTCTTCTTGCCCTCATTTCCCTCCCTGCTTCACCTCTTTTCCCTCCCTGCTTTCCCTGTTTGTACCTGCTTCCACTCATTTCCCCCCTGCTTCCACTCATTTCCCCCCTGCTTCCACTCATTTCCCCCCTGCTTCCACTCATTTCCCCCCTGCTTCCACTCATTTCCCCCCTGCTTCCACTCATTTCCCCCCTGCTTCCACTCATTTCCCCCCTGCTTCCACTCATTTCCCCCCTGCTTCCACTCATTTCCCCCCTGCTTCCCCTCGTTTCATCTTCCTATTTCCCGCTTTCCCTCTCCTCCTCTTCCTATCTCCCCTCTTCCCTATCCTCCCTCTTCCTACTGTAAGTCCTTCTTTCCCTCTCACCCTCTTCCTATCTCCTCTCCTCCTTTCCCTCACCCCCCTCTTCCTATCCCCTTCCCCCTCTCACATCGTCCTATCTCCCCCTTTCCCTTTCCCCCCTGCTTCCCACTTCCCCCTCTTCCCTAACTCCCCTGTTTGACTTTGTTTCTTGTTCCCCCTCCCGATCCTTCGCATTCTCTCCCTCTCCCTGGCTATTGCAGTGGCTACACCGAAGATTTGTTTGACACAACAACTAGCCGAAGCCCATCATCCCATGCCATGCTCGTAGAGAAACCAGTTCCCCTCAAGCCTTTTTCAAGGCCTTGAGAAAGGTACAATCGGAAGTATTAGGATCATGCCCCTATCTACCCTTCTGACACTCTTTGTGTCCATGCATCTTCGAAGAATTTCTTGCACTGCAGAAACGTAAGTACATATTGTGCCTTTGAGATGGATATCTCCAACAGTAATACAGTATCGTCCTTGTATACAACACACAAGAAACAGGTGGTGTTGCGGTGCAAAGCATCGACTAGCTCTAGCTGCGCCTCAGCTTGCTCCTCTGCTTCACCACTGAAAATATGGGGAGTGGAGTAGGCAGAAGGAACATGGGGGAGGTGGTGTGAGGTGCCACGGGAGCAACTGCAGGGAAACACAAGCAAGCGCACATGATGAAAGCATGTATGGGGAGGCGGTGATGAGTGCACATGCATGGGAACTAGAGGGTGGAAGGTGAGGGGGAAGGGGAGGGCATGAATAGGAAGGGAAGGGTTGAGAAGGGATGGAGAAGGGAAGGGCAGAGTAGGGAGAGAAAGGCAGGGATGGGGAGGGCAGGTGGGAACAGGGCAGAGGGTGAGGGGAAGGAGGGCATGGGATGGGGGGAAGCAGGGCAGGGGATGGGGGGAAGCAGGGAAGGGGATGGGGGGAAGCAGGGAAGGGGATGGGGGGAAGCAGGGAAGGGGATGGGGGGAAGCAGGGAAGGGGATGGGGGGAAGCACGGCAGGGGATGGGGGGAAGCAGGGCAGGGGATGGGGGGAAGCAGGGAAGGGGATGGGGGGAAGCAGGGCAGGGTTTGGGGGGAAGCAGGGAAGGGGATGGGGGGAAGCAGGGAAGGGGATGGGGGGAAGCAGGGAAGGGGATGGGGGGAAGCAGGGCAGGGTTTGGGGGGAAGCAGGGAAGGGGATGGGGGGAAGCAGGGAAGGGGATGGGGGGAAGCAGGGAAGGGGATGGGGGGAAGAAGGGCAGGGGATACGGGTTAAGAGGGGATAGGATGGGCGGAAGCACGGCAGGGGATACGGGGAAACAGGGAAGGGAATGGGGGGAACGGGGGCAGATGCCGGGGAGAGAGCTGGGGGTTAGGAAGGATGGTGGGGAGCAGAGAGGGGTTCAAAACGCTGTTCGATTGGGGTGGCGGAGGCTACCACCTCTGTTCCTCCCCATCTGTCCCACCCCTTTGGAAGAAATGAGGGAGGTAGGACGGGCTGGAGATGGTGAGATGGGGAGAGGGAAAGAGGGGAAGAGCGGATGGAAACGCGGATGACGAGGGGAAGCGCGAGTGACTGGGAGGCAAGGGCGACGACGGGACGCGCGGGCGACGAGGGGAGGCGAGGGCGGCGAGGGTTGGCAAGGGTGATGGTGTTAGAATCTAGCAGCAGGAATGGATGAACTAACAGGATGCAGGAGTACAAGTAGTAAACCCTAACTAGGTTGTACCCCATATGGGCTACCCCACTACAGCCTAGACAATATGCAGCACATATAGTTTGACACACCCCCATAGGCAAAGTGGGGGAGAACAAGGGGTCACACGACCAGTCAAGAGAAGCAAAACAAGCTCAGGGTGGATCACAACGTCACCACGCATTCTGAGCACAAGCAAAGGGCCACTGGGCCAGTTCACATGCAGAGATATATATGCAGCAATAACAGTACAGTGATGGCTACCTAGCAAGAGCCAGCATGCATATATATATATATATATGTACAGATCACAGTACAAGCAGAGACTACAGCAAGTGTGGAAACGTAGGCACAAGGCCTAACAGAGTACAAAAGCGCTGATGATCACCAGACGGAAGTGCCTTGGTGAATATGTCAGCAGTGTTGGCCCGAGTGGCCACGTGGCGAAGACGAAGCTGGCCTCGCTGCTGCAACTCTCGAGCCAGGAAGTACCGCAGAGCAATGTGCTTCGTTCTGTGCTCCAGTCTGTGCTCCTCACACAAGGCAATGGCGGCCTTGTTGTCAACGTACAGCACTGGAGGAGAACGAGGCTGCTCTCCCAAGTCAGTCAGCAGGTAGGTGAGCCAGCGTAACTCCTGTGCAGCCATGGCGGTGGCGTAGATCTCAGCCTCACAACTGGAGCCGAGAACTGAAGTCGAGCGTGTAGAACGCCACGAAACTGAACCAGAGCCAAGGCTGAAGGTGTAACCCTGTGACGACCGCTGAGTAGCCAGGTCGTCAACCCAAGAAGCGTCTGAGTGCCCAGTGAGGACAACTGGGCTCGTCCCTCCAAGCACTAGCCCCATGCCTGATGTGCTGCACAAGTAACGCAGTACCCTCTTAGCAGCAGCCATGTGCTCAGGTCGGTGCCGACCAGGAGCCACGTAGCGAGCCAGGAGACCAAGAGGGTACGCGAGGTCAGGTCGAGTGCAAGTCATCAGGTACATGAGGCAGCCGACTAGCTCTGGGTAAGGACCACTCGGCTCTACGGACTCGTCCGAAGGTGGAGCTGAGAGCGTGTGACCTGTAGCCAGAGGAGTGGCCTGTGCTGAAGACCAGGTGAAGCCGAAGCGCTGAAGGACCTGCTGCACCATGTGTGACTGAGTCAAGGTGATGGTGCGACGTGCTCTGTCTCGGGTGATCTGCAAGCCAAGGTAGCTGCGCAGCTCACCCAAGTCTGTGCACGTGTGTCTCTTCTGCAGCTCCAACTTCACGTGGGCGAGAGCCTCAGTGTCAGCAGTGGCAAAAACCAAGTCGTCGACATACACGAGGATGTAGAACGGCGGCAGGGAAGTGTCGGTGCGCAGAAACAGCGACGGGTCAGCAGTAGAAGGCGCAAACCCAAGAGCCGCAAGCGTAGTCCTCAGTGTGTCGTGCCACTCACGTGGCGCCTGGCGGAGACCGTAGACCGGCCGCCGGAGGCTCCACTGGGTACCAGGAGGGAACGACCCAGTGAAGCCCGGGGGGCGGCGCAGCCAGATCTCCTCGTGCAGGCTGCCCTGCAGGAAAGCTGTGCTGAAGTCAAGAGAGTGAAGCTCGTAGTCACGGTGAGCAGCAACGTGCAGTAGCACCCGAAGAGTGGTCATCTTCGGAGTGGGGGAGAAGGTCTGGAAGAAGTCAACTCCCTCTCGCTGACTGAAGCCTCGAGCCACGTAACGCGCCTTGAAGACAGGCGGAGAACCCGGCGGCCGCTTCACCCTGAAAATCCACATGCCACTGACGATGTTCGCCCCAGGTGGGGGAACCTCGTCAACGTAGGTGCCTGTGGACTTCCAGGAAGCCATCTCTGCGTCCATGGCTGCCTGCCACTGAGAGGAGTAGGGACCCTCTATCGCCTCTGCGTAAGAGCGCGGAGTCGGGATGTCTGGTGCATCCGGGTCTCCCTCAGGGGCAAGTAGCGAGGACACAAGATGAGGTAAAGCAGCAGCAAGGCACTGGAACTCCTCCTGCCTGTCCTCAAGGACGTCCGTGCTAAGAGCACACTCACCCCCGACGGACGGAGGACAGACAGACTCAGACTCAGTA
This sequence comes from Closterium sp. Yama58-4, assembly GCA_947470075.1. Lineage (NCBI taxonomy): Eukaryota > Viridiplantae > Streptophyta > Zygnematophyceae > Desmidiales > Closteriaceae > Closterium > Closterium sp. Yama58-4. The sequence goes on from CANIUD010000276.1 coordinate 349,857, forward strand.
ACAAGACTGGCAGTGAAGTCTAGACGACAGGCAGCAGCAAAGTCAACAAGCTCATCGACAAGAGCAGACGCAGCAGCAGACTCAAACGACGGGTCAGTGACAACTGTGGCTAGTAGACGCGTGACAGTAGGGTGCTGAGCACGAAACCGGTCAGACGCAGGGTCCGGAACGTCAGGCAAAGAGGACGCAGGAGGAGACGGCAGAGGAACAGGCTGCGGAACAGAGGAAGGACGACGGACTACGAGGTGCGCGCTGGGGACAGCCGGCGGACGCGAACGAGGAACACGAGGACCGGTACGACCAGGACGAGCAGGCGAGACAGGACGCGACGCAGGCTCACGACGCACAGCAGGACTACCAGTCAGCTCAGCGTAAGGAGAAGGAGCAGGCAGCGGCGAGCCAGTCTGTAACGGAAGACCAGTAGACGACGGAAGAGTAAGAACCTGACGAAGAACAGAGGCAGACGGCGGCAGAGACGACGGTGACGGCGGAGCGAAGAACAGTCGTGTCGGCGCAGCTGCACCAGGACCAGCAGCTCCAGCAGCTCCAGTGCCTCCAGCAGCTCCAGTACCTCCAGCAGCTCCAGTACCTCCAGCAGCTCCAGAAGCTCCAGGCCCAGAGCCGACACCTCGAGTCCCAGGGTCTCCAACCTCTGTGTCTCCAGCAGCAGCACCCCCAGAACCAGCACCTCCAGTCCCAGGGTCTCCAACCGCAGGGTCTCCAGCAGTAGCACCCCCAGAACCAGCACCTCCAGCTCCAGGGTCTCCAACCTCAGCGTCTCCAGCAGCAGCACCCCCAGAGCCAGCACCTCCAGTCCCAGGGTCTCCAGCCTCAGTGTCTCCAGCACGAGCCCCTCCAGAACCAGCAACTCCAGCACCTCCAGTAGACAAAGGACCAGCACGACTCCGAGCTCCAGCAGCGCGACGCTGACGGCGACCGTACCAGTCCTGCAGCTGCTGTGGGGTGAGAGGCACACGGGGACGAAGGCGGCCACTCCAAGGAGACCGCGCAACAGCAGACTCAGAACCCTCAGCGCCCGCACCCCCAACGGCTCCAGAACCTCCGGTGTCAGTACCCTCAGCACCAGTACCTCCAGCGACTCCAGAACCTCCAGCGCGAGCACCCTCAACAGCTCCAGGACCTCCAGCTCCAGCGCCACCAGGACTAGGCCCTCCAGCAGCTCCTGAACCTCCAGTGCCAGCACCCTCAGTAGCTCCAGAACCTCCAGCGTCAGTACCGCCAAGCTCAGCACCCCCAGACCCCTCACACGCAGGCTCAGCACCACCAGGCTCTACACCCTCAAGCTCCGCACCCTCAGGCTCAGTACCCCCAGACTCAGCACCCCCAGGCTCCGCACCCCCAGGCTCCGCACCCCCAGCAGGACCACTCGCAGGAGGACCTGAGTCACCAGTGACCTCAACCGGCGCAGTCAAGGGAGGAGGGTCTACCTGAGAAACACCTGAAGGAGCAGGACCGGGAGCGGGGAGGGGGTCTACCTGGGGAGCACCTGGAGCAAGGAAGAGCGGCGGGGGGGGGAGCGAGGCAGTGCGGTAGGGGAAGAGACGGTAAAAGGGAACCGACTCGTCGAACGTGACGTCCTGAGACGCAAAGACACGGCGCGAGGTGGGGTGGTAAAACTGCCAACCAGGCGCGTCAGGGACAAAGCCAAGGAAGACACAGGGAACAGCGCGGGCGGAGAGCTTGTCCGCGGTGGTATCGCGGACAAAGGCACGAGCACCCCAGACCCGGAAACGCGACGCATCGCCAACCTTCCCCGTCCACAGCAGTGTGGGCGAGGTCTCCGGCAAGGAGACACGGGGCCAGAGGTTGAGCTGATGCGCGGCGTACCGGACCGCAAACGGCCACAGAAAATGGGGGGCAGCCGCATGGATCATGGAGGTACGAGCGACCTCCATGACTAAGCCAATGCGGCGCTCAGCAACCCCATTCAGCTGCGGAGAGGCCGGAAGCGTGAACGACTGGGTGATGCCGTGCTCCGCACAGTAGGCTGCCAAGAGGTCGGAGGAGAACTCACCACCTCTGTCAGAGTGCAGACGCAGGACAGGAAAGTCCGACCGGAACCGCTCGCGGAGCTGGAGACGAACAGCGCGGATCCAGGGGATCAGAACAGCAGGGACGTCCCCCTTGCTCTGCAAGGGGAAGACCGTGGTGTAACGCGTGTAGTCGTCGACGACCAGCAGGAAGTACCGCTCGCGGCCCTGTCCCTGGACGCGGGCTGGGCCCCACACGTCCAGGTGGAGCGTCTGCAGTGGAGCCTCTGTGGGAGGAAACGAGGAGGAGTGAGGAGCGGCGCGCTGCCGCCCCTCGACGCAAGGAATGCAGGGCGGCGCAGGCGAGGGAGGGAGGGCAGGCAGGGACCTGGGAAGACCAGAGACCAGGGAGCGAGAGTGCATGCTACGCAGGCGAGGCAAGGAGGGGTGACCAAGGCGGTGGTGCCACAGGAGAGTGTCGTGCGACAAAGCGCGACACTCGCAGGGGGCCGCCAGCTGACCAGACGCAGACGCAAACGCAGACGCAGCTACCTGAGGGGACTCAGTGGTCAGTGTGTACAGACTCGAGCCAGGTGCACGGGTGAACGTGGCCAAGTGCCGGCCCGTCCTAGCACACGTACAGTGAGTCACTCGCTGACTCGCAGGAGTGAACTGGTGAACCCCCCCATCCTGGAGGTCAGCTCCACTCACCAAGTTCGTAGAGAACGAGGGGAGGTAAAGACCTGACAGCGAGCCGGACGGGACGGCCGGACACGGCAGAACCGTGGAATAGTGGGCAAGGACTGGACCCCCAGAGGGGTCCGCCAGGGAGACCGGGACTGGCCGACGGAGCGGCGTAAGTGCGGTGCAGTCGCGAAAGAAGGAGCGGGAAGCTCCTGAGTCAAGGGTGAAGGTGTGCGAGACCGCAGTGGGCGCAGTACCAGAGAGAGCAGACACAGCAGCACCTGATGCCACGGCCTCACCAGTACCTAGAGCAGTAGACGTACTAGCACCGAGAGCAGCAGCCTCACCAGCACCTAGAGCAGGAGACGCACTAGCACCTAGGGCAGCAGCCTCACCAGGGTCAGGCGGTACGCACAGGCAACAGGCACGGTCAGCACTAGTAGACAATGCATACATGGCAGTGAGAATAGCATCATAGTCAAGCGCAAAGATATCTACCCTCTGTCTATGCAGCTCCAGCCAGGTGGGGAGCTCAGCCTCGTCGCCAAACACTGTGCGCCAGTCGTCGCTCAGATGGGCGAAGCAGCGGGACTGTGTGTGACCAAGCGTCCCACAAGGCTGACCAGTCCTAGCACCTGTGCGAATGACGTACGGGCAGCGGACTGTACGCGTAGACCTGCTACACTGAGCGTACCACTCCTGGAGCTGCCGGGGCGTAAGTGTCTCACGTGGACGTCCCTGCAGCTGCAGCTGGCCACTGCCAGACGCTCCCAACTGACCAGCTCCAGGGCGACAGCTACGACGGCTACCGCGACAACCCCAGCTAGTATACCACTCACTAAGCTGCTGAGGCGTCAGAGGCTCGCGTGAATGTCGCTGGAGCTGCATCTGGCCACCTGCCAGTAGCAGTAGCGCAGGAAAGGCAGGCGCGGCAGGCAGGCAAGCAAGCAGGCAGGCAGGCAGGCAGGCAGGCCGGCAGGTAGGCAGGCAGCCAGGCAGGCAGGCAGGCAGGCAGACAGGCAGGCAGGTAGGCAGGCAGGCAGGCAGGCAAGTAGACACGCAGGCAGACAGGCAGGCAGGCAGGCAGGCCGGCAGGCAGGCAGGCAGCCAGGCCGGCAGGCAGGCAGGCAGACAGGCAGGCCGTCAGGCAGGCAGGCAGGCGCTCACCAAAGGCTGGGAGAGCAGGGCCGGCGCTCGAGTAGGCGCACGACAGCGGCGACGTCGGGGCCGCAAAACCGGCTGCAGAGCAGGGCCGAAACAGCTGGAGGGCGCTGCCGCGTCAGCGGCAGTAGCAGGGTGGGGCCGCGTCAGCGGCAGGTCGGGGTCGTGGCAGCTGCAGGGCGGGGCCGCATCAGCGGCAGGTCGTGTCAAACATTGCATGTTTATATTGTCTAGGCTGTAGTGGGTTACACCTTAGGGGGTACACAAAGTTAGGGTTTCCTACTTGTACCAAACTCTGTTCTAGTTCATTCATTCCTGCTCAGTTATTTCTGACATGGTTTCAGAGCAGGTCCTTCGCTAGGACTGTTCTTAGGGCCCACCGACTTACCTACCTGCTTACCTTCGCTTCTTTTCGGCCCCGATGGCCCCGTCGATCTAGCACGATCTAGCGGCCCTGCGGCCCCTTCGAATTTTTTTTAGCGGCCTCTCACGGCCCCCGTCGCGTCGCCCCTTAGCGCCCCGATCGGCCCCGTCACGCCGCCCGCGAACCGCACAGCGCGCCGCGCTCACAGCCCGCGAACCGCCCACGCACAGCCCGCGAACCGCCTGCGCAGCCCGCGACCAGCCCGCGCAGCCCGCGCACAGCCCGCGAACTGCCCGCGAGCAGCCCGCGACCTGCCCGCGAACCCCCGCGAGCCGCCCGCGACCCGCTTACGCAGCCCGCGAGCAGCCCGCGCAGCCCGCGCTGAGCCTGCGCGGCTCGTGCGCTGACCGCCGCCGGCCCGCACGCTGCCCGCACTGCTCCCGGCCCGCCGCTGCCGAGCCCGCAGCCGCCCGCGCACCGCCTCTGCTGAGCCCGCAGCCGCCCGCGCACCGCCGCTGCTGCGCCCGCTGCCGCCCGCGCACCACCGCTGCTGAGCCCGCCGCCGCCCGCGCACCGCCGCTGCTGCGCCCGCCGTCGCCCGCGAATCACCGCTGCTGAGCCCGCCCCTACTACGCCGGCTCTCGCTGCCGCCTGCTGCGCCTGTGCACCACTGCATTCCTACTACTACACTTTCTGCTACTACTGCTTGTGCGCCACTACAGTCCGTAGGCCCCACCGGCCCCGCTGACCCTGCGCACGCCTTTTCAGTGACTTTACTGCTTCTACTACTGCCGCTGTCGCTATGGCTAGTCCTCCTGTTCTAGCTTTCGACGCCGAGGGCCGTCCGGTCAAATTCGAAACCTGGCTAGATGACCTGCACCTTTTCCTACAGCTCACTGCCAAGGAAGATATTACACTGTACGACCACGCTCTCGGCCATGCGACCGCCCCACTCGCTACTGCCCCCCCAGCTGAGCGCTCACAGTGGCAGACCCGTGACGCGCACGCTCGCTTTGCTATTCGCAACTCCCTGCCGCTAGATGAGCGCGAGCACTTCGGCCAGTGCAAGACTGCTAAGGACCTCTACACAGCTGTAGTGGCCCGCTACTCCTCACCCGCTTCTGCCACACTAGGCCGCCTCACTCTCCCCTACCTGTTCCCCGACCTAGCCTCCTTTCACACTGTCGCAGACCTCATCACCCACCTTAAGACTAGTGAGGCTCGCTTTCGCGCTGCCATGCCTGATGAGTTCCTCGCTAGCAACCCCCCCCCGCTCTGGATCACTCTCTACCACGTTGTCACCCGCCTCCCTGACTCTCTGCGCCCTGTCAGGGACCAGTTCCTCTCTCGCTCCCCCACTGAGCTCACCATAGCCCTCCTCGAGAAGGAACTGCTTGCAGCCGAGGCTAGTATCGTCGCTGTAGGCACCTCTCGTGGCGACCCCCGCGGCCCCTTCTTCGAGGGGTGCTCCCCTTCCCCCCTCCTCCCCTCTGTCGCCTCTGCTGCTGCTGTCGACCTCCTTGGTGCTGAGAAGGTCGGGGCTGCGTCTGCTTCAGGCGGACGACGCAGGGGCAGGAGTGGCAGGAGTGGGGGTGGTGGCGGAGGAGGCGGGGGTGGAGGTGGTGGCGGTGGAGGTGCGACTGGAGAGACTAGTGGCGGCAGTGGTGGAGGTGACAGCGGTGTTGGGAGTGGTGACAGGGGCGGAGGTGGCAGCGGAGGCGGAGGTGGTCGTGGCAGCGGCAGGGGTGGAGGTGGCCGGGGCGGAGGCGGAGGGGGTGGTGGTCGTGGAGGCCCGGGGGGCGGTCAGAGTCAGCAGCCTTCCCCGACCCTTCAGGCCGCCCGTGAGTGGTATGCGCGGCGCAGCGTCACCTGCCAGTACGTTATTCGTACAGGTGACCGCACTGGCCAGATGTGTGGGGGGCCGCACCAGACGGAGCGCTGCTTCGCCCGCCTCAACGATGCGTGGCGCACCCAGTTTCCTGGTGGGGGTGAGCTGCCGCGCTGGGCTGATCTGCTCAGGAAGGGTGTTGATATTTGGGCACTTGACTTTGATGCTATTCTCACTGCCATGTATGCGATGTCTATTAGTGGAGAGGGTGCTCAGTACTTGCGTGTTCCGCCCGACCCGGGCATTCAGGCCAGCCCCGCTGCTGCTCTAGGTGCTAGTGTGTCTGCTTCCACAGGTACTACTGCAGCTGCTGCTCTAGGTGCTTGTGCGTCTGTGCCCCCTGGTACTGAGTCGACTGCAGCACTGCACACCTTCACACTGGACTCAGGTGCTTCTCGCTCTTTCTTTCGTGACCGCACTGTCCTTGAGCCTCTAGCTCGGCCGGTTGCTGTCTCTCTTGCTGACCCCTCTGGGGGTCCGGTCCTTGCGACCTCCTCCACCACCCTTCCGTGTCCAGCGGTTCCGTCCGGCACACTCTCAGGTCTCTACCTCCCCTCGTTCTCCACGAACTTGGTGGCAGGTAGTGCGCTCCAGGACTCGGGTGTTCACCAGTTCACCCCTGCCTACGAGCGTGTGACTCACTGCACGTGTGCTCGGACGGGCCGCCACCTGGCTACTTTCACTCGAGAGCCGGGGTCTGACCTGTACACACTGACCACTGAGTCCCCTCAGGTAGCTGCGTCTGCGTCAGCGTCAGGTCAGCTGTCCGCCCCCTGCTCGTGTCGCTCTCTGGCGAACGACACCGTCCTCTGGCACCACCGCCTTGGTCACCCGTCTGTGCAGCGCCTGCGGGCCATGCACAAACGGGACCTTGTTGCTGGTCTTCCCAGGGTGCTCCCTCCCCTTCCTGACTCCCCTGCTCCTGACTGCATTCCCTGTGTCGAGGGGCGGCAGCGCGCCGCTCCTCACTCCTCCTCCTTTCCCCCGACGACCGCTCCCCTGCAGACGCTCCACATGGACGTGTGGGGCCCAGCCCGCGTCCGTGGTCAGGGTCAGGAGAGGTACTTCCTGATAGTTGTTGACGACTACTCGCGCTACACCACGGTCTTCCCCTTGCGCGCCAAGGGTGACGTCCCTGGTGTTTTGATCCCCTGGATCAGCCGAGCCCGTCTCCAGCTAGGCGAGCGCTTTCACTCGGACTTTCCTGTCCTGCGCTTGCACTCTGACAGGGGTGGTGAGTTCGCCTCCGACCTCTTGGCAGCCTACTGTGCTGAGCACGGCATTGAGCAGTCGTACACGCTTCCGGCCTCTCCACAGCAGAATGGGGTTGCTGAGCGCCGCATTGGCTTAGTCATGGAGGTCGCTCGTACCTCCCTGACCCATGCGGCTGCTCCCCACTTTCTGTGGCCGTTTGCGGTCCGGTACGCAGCACATCAGCTCAACCTCTGGCCCCGTGTCTCCTTGCCGGAGACTTCCCCGACTCTACGGTGGACGGGAGAGGTTGGCGATGCGTCACGTTTCCGGGTCTGGGGATCTCGAGCCTTTGTCCGCGACACGTCTGCGGACAAGCTCTCACGTCGCACTGTTCCCTGTGTCTTTCTTGGCTTTGTTCCCGACGCGCCTGGATGGCAGTTTTACCACGTCACCTCGCGCCGGGTTCTGGCCTCTCAGGACGTCACTTTTGACGAGTCCGTCCCCTTCTACCGCCTCTTCCCCTACCGCACTGCCCCACTCCCCCCCCCGCCTCTCTTCCTCGCTCCAGGTGCTGAGGTACCAGACCCCCTCCCCCCTCAGGGTGCCGCTCCCTCAGGTGTGTCCCAGGTAGACCCGGGTGAGCCTGTCGAGGTAGCTGTTGACTCGCGTCCTGCGTCTGGGGGTGCTGAGCCTGGAGGTGCGGAGCCTGGGGGTGCTGAGCCTGGAGGCGCGGAGCCTGGGGGTGCTGAGCCTGGAGGTGCGGAGCCTGGGGGTGCTGAGCCTGGAGGTGCGGAGCCTGGAGGTGCGGAGTCTGGGGGTGCTGAGTCTGGGGGTGCTGAGTCTGGGGGTGCTGAGTCTGGGGGTACTCCACCTGGAGGAGCCCTCTCCTCCCAGCAGCTACAGGAGAGGTACCTCGAGTACTGCCGCCTCCGGAGAGGTGCTTCTGGAGCTCGTCCCGGTACTTCCCCTCCTACCCAGGAGCTCCCCCCCATTCAGGTGATCCGCGAGTGGTACACGCGGCGCTGCAGTCTTCGTAGTGGTGCTCCTGGTGCTGCGGACCCGAGCGGTGGTGCTGTTGCTGGTGCTGAGGACCCGGACGCTGGAGCTGCTGCTGGTGCTGAGGACCCGGGGGCTGGAGCTGCTGCTGGTGCTGAGGACCCGGGCGTTGGAGCTGCTGCTGGTGTTGAGGACCCGACCGGTGGCGCTGCTGCTGGTGCTGAGGACCTGACCAGTGGCCCTGCTGCTGGTGCTGAGGACCCGGGCGTTGGAGCTGCTGCTGGTGCTGAGGACCCGACCGGTGGTGCTGCTGCTGGTGCTGAGGACTCGGGCGTTGGAGCTCCTGCTGGTACTGAGGACCCGGGCGTTGGAGCTGCTGCTGGTGCTGAGGACTCGGGCGTTGGGGCTGCCACTGGTGTCCCTGCTGTTTCTGGAGACGCTGCGCGGCCGCGACCGTACTTCGTACCGCTCCTTCAGCAGGTTCTTGGTCAGGCTCCTCCTCTTAGTCCTCCTCCCTCCGTAGCGTGTCCTCCGCCTGTCCAGCCGCAGTCACAGTTACCGCCTGTCTCGCCTCTCCCTGCTCCCTCCCCTTACGCTGGTCCCACAGGAGGTCTTACAGAGCGTCGTGAGCCTGAGTCTCGTCCTGCGTCGCCTGTTCGTACTGCTCGCACTGGTCGTCGTGTCCCACGTGAGCGTCCTCCTCCTGTCCCTGGCACTCACTACATGACTCTACGTCCCTCCACTGCTCCGCAGCGTGTCCCGCTGCCGTCTCCTCCTGCGTCCTCTCTTCCTACTCTTCCTGACCCGGAGTCTGACTCCCGTCGTGCTGCCAGTCCCACTGTTACGCGTCTCCTCGCTACAGTTGTCACTGACCCGACCTTTGAGTCCTCTGCTGCGTCTGCCCTGGTCGCTGAGTTGGTTGACTTTGCTGCTCGCTGTCGCCTAGACTACGCTGCCAGCCTTGTCGCTAGGTCTGAGTCTGCGTCTGCCTGTCCTCCGTCCGTCGGGGGTGAGTGTGCCCTCGGCACGGACGTCCTTGAGGACAGACAGGAGGAGTTCCACTGCCTTGCTGCTGCTTTGCCCCGTCTCGTGTCCTTGCTAGTTGCCCCTGAGGGAGACCCGGATGCACCAGACATCCCGACCCCACGCTCTTACGCTGAGGCGATGGCGGGTCCCTACTCCTCTCAGTGGCAGACAGCCATGGACGCAGAGATGGCCTCCTGGAAGTCCACAGGCACCTACGTAGACGAGGTTCCCCCTCCTGGGGCGAACATTGTCAGTGGCATGTGGATTTTCAGGGTGAAGCGGCCGCCGGGTTCTCCGCCTGTTTTCAAGGCGCGCTACGTGGCTCGAGGCTTCAGTCAGCGAGAGGGAGTAGACTTCTTTCAGACCTTCTCCCCCACCCCGAAGATGACTACTCTTCGGGTGCTGCTGCACATAGCCGCTCACCGCGACTACGAGCTTCACTCTCTTGACTTCAGCACTGCTTTCTTGCAGGGCAGCCTGCACGAGGAGATCTGGCTGCGTCGCCCCCCTGGCTTCACTGGGTCAGTTCCTCCTGGCACCCAGTGGAGGCTTCAGCGGCCGGTCTACGGTCTCCGCCAGGCGCCACGTGAGTGGCACGACACACTGAGGACGACACTTGCGGCTCTTGGGTTCGCTCCCTCTACTGCTGACCCGTCGCTGTTTCTACGCACCGACACCTCGCTGCCGCCGTTCTACATCCTCGTGTACGTCGACGACTTGGTCTTTGCCACTGCTGACACCGCGGCACTCGCTCACGTGAAGTCGGAGCTGCAGAGGAGACACACGTGCACAGACCTGGGTGAGCTGACGAGCTATCTTGGCTTGCGGATCACCCGGGACAGAGCACGGCGCACCATCACCCTGACTCAGTCACACATGGTGCAGCAGGTTCTCCAGCGCTTCCGCTTCACGTACTCCTCGCCTCAGTCCACTCCTCTGCCTACCGGTCACTCGCTCTCAGCTCTGCCTTCGGATGAGTCCGTAGAGCCGAGTGGCCCGTATCCAGAGCTTGTGGGCTGCCTCATGTACCTGATGACCTGCACTCGACCTGACCTTGCATACCCTCTTAGCATCCTAGCACGCTATGTCGCTCCTGGCCGTCATCGGAAGGAGCACATGGATGCTGCTAAGAGGGTGTTGCGCTACTTGTGCAGTACGTCGGGCATGGGGCTTGTGCTTGGAGGGCGAGACCGGGTTGTTCTCACAGGGCACTCAGACGCTTCTTGGGCAGACGACCAGGCTACTCAGCGGTCGTCCCAGGGTTACACCTTCAGCCTTGGCTCTGGCACAGTTTCTTGGCGTTCTACTCGCTCTTCTTCTGTTCTCAGCTCCAGTTGTGAGGCTGAGATCTACGCCACAGCCATGGCCGCTCAGGAGCTACGCTGGCTGACCTACCTGCTGACCGACCTCGGAGAGCGGCCTCGTTCTCCTCCAGTGCTGTACGTCGACAACAAGGCTGCCATTGCCTTGTGTGAGGAGCACAGACTGGAGCACAGAACGAAGCACATCGCTCTGCGGTACTTCCTGGCTCGAGAGCTGCAGCAGCGTGGTCAGCTTTGTCTGCGTTACGTGGCCACGGAGGCCAACACTGCTGATGTGTTCACCAAGGCGCTTCAGCCTTGTGACCATCAGCGCTTTTGCACTCTGCTAGGCCTTGTACCTACTGGGCCTCACTTACTTACCTCTTGACCTTGCTTGTACTGTGATCACTATATATATATGCCTACTTGTTTACGTTTGCTAGGTTGTGATCACTGTATCTCTTGCTTTGTTATAAACCTGCATGTGAACTGGTCTTGTGACCGCTTGCTTGTGCTCGGAATTTGTGTGGAATCCTTGAGATCCACCCTGAGCTTGTTTTGCTTTGCTTTGACTGGTCTTGTGACCCTGTGGCTGTCTCCCACTGCGCCTATGGGGGTGTGTCAAACATTGCATGTTTATATTGTCTAGGCTGTAGTGGGTTACACCTTAGGGGGTACACAAAGTTAGGGTTTCCTACTTGTACCAAACTCTGTTCTAGTTCATTCATTCCTGCTCAGTTATTTCTGACAGGTCGGGGCCATGGCAGCTGCTGGGCGGGGCCGCATCAGCGGCAGGTCGGGGCCGAGGCAAAGGGCCGCGCGCGGCCGCGCTAGGGAGTAGCGGGCCGCGCGCGGCTCGGCGCGGGCTGTTGCGGGCCGCGCGCGGGCCGTGCGAGGCAGGAGCAGGCCTCGCGCGGCTCGGCACGAGCTGCTGCGGGCCGCGCGCGGGCTGCGCGAGGCCGTAGCAGGCCGCGCGCGGCTCGACGCGGGCTGCGCGGGCTCGGCGCGGGCTGCGCGCGGCAGCTGCGAGCTGCGCGCGGCTCGGTGCGGGCTGCGCGCGGTTGCAGCGGGCTGTGCGCGGCTCGGTGCAGGCTGCGCGCGGCTGCAGCGGGCTGCGCGGGCTCGGTGCGGGCTGCGCTCGGTTGCAGCGGGCTGTGCGCGGCTCGGTGCAGGCTGCGCGCGGCTGCAGCGGGCTGCGCGCGGCTCGGTGCGGGCTGCGCGTGGCTGCAGCGGGCTGCGCGCGACTCGGGGCGGGCTGCGCGATCTCGGTGCGGGCAGCGCGCGGTAGCAGCGTGTGTGCGGGCCCGACAGGCGTGTAGAGGCGGCGCGCGGGCCTTACGGGCCTCTAGGGGCAGCGCGCAGGCAAGGCAAGGCAAGGCAAGGCATACAAGGCAAGGCAAGGCTACGTGGGGTAGCGCGGTAACCGCAGCGGTAGGTGGGCCCGAAAAAAAAACGGTCCTACGGACCTTAGTGCTCTGAAACCATGTTAGAATCTAGCAGCAGGAATGGATGAACTAACAGGATGCAGGAGTACAAGTAGTAAACCCTAACTAGGTTGTACCCCATATGGGCTACCCCACTACAGCCTAGACAATATGCAGCACATATAGTTTGACAGATGGGGGGAAGCGCGAGCGACGAGAGGGAATTTAGTTGACTAAGGGAGGTGAGGGCCGCGAGGATTGGTGCGGGTCGACGAGGGTGATGAGGGGAGCGCGGGTGACAATCTGAAGCGCGGTATGCATACTCTCAGCGATTGCGACGAGGGGATGTGTGGTTAACGTGGGAAAGCGCGGGCGAATAGGGGAACATATGCGACCAGAGGGTCCGCGAGGGTGATGAGGGAAAGCGCGGGCGACGAGGAAAGCGGTCTGACGTGGGAAATTGCGGCCGACGAGGGGGAACATATGCGACTAACGGCATTTGCGTGAGCGACCCGTGCCTAAAACGGTACGATCGTGACACGAGGCTGAACCGCAGCTAGTGTGACAAGAGCCTGCGTGCGCGACGCGAGCTGGAATGCAAGACGCGAGTAACGCGAAGATCATTCACTAACGTAAGTGCCGCGGGTGAACGGGTTGTAACACGAGACCGGTGACGTGAGGGGGAGATCGGAGCGTGCACTGACTAAGATGGTTGAGATGGACACTTATATTCCTTCCGGCACAAAAAAAAAAACCTATCAATGACTCGCTTTTGCCAACTAGCACCAGTTTTTGCCTTGGAGCCTCCTAGTGTACGAGAACTTCTTGGTAAGCAAGTTAGGGCGTGTAAATTTGTAATGACCAAACGAAATGGTCGACCATTCGGGCGGTTCTGGCGATTTAGAAGTTTTTAGGGAAACGCCTACAGAGTAGTCACCCTGGTTTGATGGAATTGCAATGGTATTTTTGCAAGAAATTTGGACGACTGCTTCTTGAGACCTACGTAGACTTGTATCCTACGAGAGGGGAAAAATCTTTGTGTTCGCCTAAGCTTGCTGCTTTGTTGAACAGCCTTGTCTAGGCTTCCGATCCCCTTGTATTTAAAACGAGAGTGCAAAATAGTGAACCCCGACTCACCTTGAAAGAGTGGAGGGATGAGTTTCGGGAAGCGAAAAGAATCAGGGCGCTACACCACTGTTCCAAAACCGATGTGATTGGCTCTTGCCGATGTTGTTCCCGCCAAAATATTTTTTCATGCAGATCTCCTCCATCGCACGTCTACGTGCAACACATGCACGACTGTTGCCGAGCGATGGTTTCCATCGCTGGGCCCAGTGTTGGATTCAAGTTGGAACTGGGTTCATAGCTCTCCAATCCCGAAGTCACTAGTTTTGTTTCCTCGCATAGTTAGATGGAAATCTAGGTGATTAATAGCCAAGGTCCATAACTATCGACTTAGTTGAAATGCACAATGTACGCACGTCGCCTAGTATCGTAATTTAGTTTCCCCTATTTGGCGATCGTCACTCCGCGTTTCACCCTCGGCCCCTCTCACCCACCCATTGCCGTGTAACTCTCCCCGTCACCATCGCCTTACATTTGTTCCGCCGTCCATCGCGTCATCCTTCTCGTTGCCCACTCTGTCCTCTCTTATCATCAGCCACCTTATCGCGCTCGCGCTTGCCACGACATGCCCTCCCGTTGACCTACCTTTCTCCCGTCCCATCGCCCATCTCGTCGCCCTCGCGCCTGCCTTGAAACGCCTATCGTCGTCCTCCTAATCTCCTCTCCGATGACCCATCTCGTTGCCTTCATGCTCTTTCTGAAATGCCCTTTCGTAGCTCTCCCTTTTCGCCGCTCCATGTCTCTCGCCCTCTCTCTCGCCCTTCCCTTCCCGTCGCCCTCTCTCTCGCCCCTCCCTTCCCGTCGCCCTCTCTCTCTCTCTCTCTCTCTCTCTCTCTCTCTCTCTCTCTCTCTCTCTCTCTCTCTCTCTCTCTCTCTCTCTCTCTCTCTCTCTCTCTCTCTCTCTCTCTCTCGCTCCCTTCCCGTCGCGCTCTCTCTTGGCCCTCCCTTCCCGTCGCACTCTCTCTCTCCGCTCCCTTCCCGTCGTGCTCCCACTCTCCACTCCCTTTCCGTCGCCCTCTCTCTCGCCCCTCCCTTTCCGTCGCCCTCTCTCTCGCCCCTCCCTTCCCTCGCCCCTCCCTTCCCATCGCCCGCTCTCTCTCTCCTCCCTTCCCGTCGCCCACTCTCTCGCACCTCCCTTCCCGTCGCGCTCTCTCTCTCTCCGCTCCCTTCCCGTCGCCCTCTCTCTCTCTCTCTCGCCCCTCCCTTCCCCTCGCGCTCTCTCTCTCCGCTCCCTTCCCATCGCTCTCTCTCTCTCCGCTCCCTTTCCGTCGCCCACTCTCTCGCCCCTCCCTTCCCGGCGCCCACTCTCTCGCTGCTCCCTTCCCGTCGCGCTCTCTCTCCCCTCCCTTCCCATCGCGCTCTCTCTCTCCGCTCCCTTCCCATCGCTCTCTCTCTCTCTCTCTCTCTCTCTCTCTCTCTCCCTCTCTCTCTCTCTCTCTCTCTCTCTCTCTCTCTCTCTCTCTCTCTCTCTCTCTCTCTCTCTCTCTCTCTCTCTCTCTCTCTCTCTCTCTCTCTCTCTCTCTCTCCGCTCCCTTTTCGTCGCCCACTCTCTCGCCCCTCCCTTCCCGTCGCCCTCTCTCTCGCCCCTCCCTTCCCATCGCGCTCTCTCTCACCTCTCCCTTCTCGTCGCCCTCGATGCAGTTGTCGCCCTTCCTCTCACACCCCCTATCACCCACCCCATCGCTTCCCGCTCGGCACAAAATGTATGCCCGTCACTCACCCACTTTCTCCTCCCATAGCCGCCTCGCCGCCTTTGCACTCGCTCTCAAACGCGCTCCCCGCCTTCGCCCTTCCTCTCTCTCTTCCATCACCCACCTCGTTGCCCTCGCGCTCGTCTCGAAATGCCTTCCCGTTGCCTTTCGTATCATTGCCCGTACGCTTCATCTCATGTCATCCTTTCCAATTCCCCTCCCGTCACTCTACCTTCTTCCGCGATTTCTGCTCATTCATTTCTCTCCCCTCGACCTCGTTTCTGGCGCCCTATCTCTTTCGTCTCTCGCCACCTTGAAGCTCTCTTTCTTTCTCCTCTTGTTTTTCCTATGTTGTTCTTGCCGCCATTGCAGATTCATGTCCGAGGCGCTTTCTGTGCGTGACTTGCTCATGCCACAATTATAGTGAAATTGGCACTGCATGTGAATGGGCGTGTCGCAAACTTGCGACACATTTGCACCTGCTTGCGACAAACTTTTGTTTGCTGAAAATTTGCCTGGACTCGAAATGTATCAAACCCATCTGGGTAAAAAATAAAACAAAACAAACACTTCCAACTTTCCAAAGTGTTGAGACTTCAAGTGGACCCAACTAGAAGGGGGGGGGTCACTATTTTAGCTGCTGGCTTTAACACCCCGTTAGATTGCGGTAGATTGAATCAAAACTTTTGTTTTCAATTACGGGGCTGGTTTTGTTGAAATAGTAGACATAGTTAGGACTAGAAGCCTAGGGTTTAGGCTAGGCATTAGAGAGATGTCCAAGCAAGAAGGAGGGCTTGAACTATAGAATGAGAAGTACAAATAGGGAGAAGCATGCAAGAAGTGGTGCACCACCACACAAGACAATTATGGGCCTACACTACAGCTAGAACTACTACATGCACTTATACAAAATATATAAAATATTATTCTGACAGGTTTGTGGCGGATGCCCCAAATGCTGGCGAAATTTGTGGCGGGAATCGCTTGTGAAAGATAGAACGAGAATGATGTGACTAACATCAATGGGAGTACAAATATGAAACCCTAGAGTTCTGTACCCCCTAAGGCTAAACCCACTGTAGCCTACAAAGCTACAACATGCATAATGTTTGACACACCCCCATAGGCAAAGTGGGGGAGAACAAGGGGTCACAAGACCAGTCAAGCAAAGCAAAGCAAAGCAAGCTCAGGGTGGATCTCAATGTCACCACACATTCTGAGCACAAGTTCAAGGCCACAAGGCCAGTTCACATGCAGGGTTACATATATATATATAACGCTAAACAAGCAAGGGCAGGTATATATATGTAACAGTACAAGCAAGGTCAAGAAGTAAGCAAGTGAGGCAAGGTAGGCACAAGACCTAACAGAGTACAGAAGCGCTGATGATCACAAGGCGCGAGTGCCTTGGTGAAGATATCAGCAGTGTTGGCCTCAGAGGCCACGTAAGCAAGGCGCAGCTGACCACGCTGCTGCAGCTCACGAGCAAGGAAAGTAGCGGAGAGCGATGTGCTTCGTTCTGTGCTCCAGTCTGTGCTCCCGACACAAGGCCAGCATGGCCTTGTTGTCTACGTACAGCACTGGAGGAGAACGAGGCGGCTCTCCCAGGTCAGTCAGCAAGTAGGTGAGCCAGCGTAGCTCCTGTGCAGCCATGGCCCCTGCGTAGATCTCAGCCTCACAGCTCGAGCCGAGAACAGAAGACGAGCGAGTAGACCGCCACGAAACAGAGCCGGAACCAAGGCTGAAGGTGTAACCCTGTGATGACCGCTGCGTAGCCTGGTCGTCGGCCCAAGAAGCGTCTGCGTGACCAGTGAGGACCACTGGACTCTGCCCTCCAAGCACAAGCCCCATGCCCGACGTACTGCACAAGTAGCGCAACACCCTCTTCGCTGCAGCCATGTGCTCTGGTCTGTGTCTCCCAGGAGCAACATAGCGTGCAAGAATGCTAAGAGGGTATGCAAGGTCAGGTCGAGTGCAGGTCATCAGATACATGAGGCAGCCCACAAGCTCTGGATACGGGCCACTCGACTCTACGGACTCATCCGAAGGCAGAGCTGAGAGCGAGTGGCGTGTAGGCAGAGGAGTGGCCTGAGGCGAGGAGTACGTGAAGCCAAAGCGCTGAAGGACCTGCTGCACCATGTGTGACTGAGTCAGGGTAATGGTGCGCTGTGCTCTGTCCCGGGTGATCTGCAAGCCAAGGTAGCTGCGCAGTTCACCCAGGTCTGTGCACATGTGTCTCTTCTGCAGCTCCGACTTCACGTAGGCAAGTCCAGCAGTGTCAGCTGTAGCAAAGACCAAGTCGTCGACGTACACGAGGATGTAGAACGGCGGCAACGAAGTGTCGGTGCGCAGAAACAGCGACGGGTCGGCAGTAGAAGGAGCAAACCCAAGAGCCGCAAGTGTCGTCCTCAGTGTGTCGTGCCACTCACGAGGCGCCTGGCGGAGACCGTAGACTGGCCGCCGGAGGCTCCACTGGGTGCCAGGAGGAAAAGTCCCAGTGAAGCCAGGTGGGCGGCGCAGCCAGATCTCCTCGTGCAGGCTGCCCTGCAAGAAAGCAGTGCTGAAGTCAAGAGAGTGCAGCTCGTAGTCTCGGTAAGCGGCTATGTGCAGCAGTACCCGAAGAGTGGTCATCTTCGGGGTGGGAGAGAAGGTCTGAAAGTAGTCAACTCCCTGCCGCTGACTGAAGCCTCGAGCCACGTAACGCGCCTTGAAGACAGGCGGAGAACCAGGCGGCCGCTTCACCCTGAAAATCCACATGCCACTGACGATGTTCGCCCCAGGCGGGGGAACCTCGTCAACGTAGGTGCCTGTGGACTTCCAGGAAGCCATCTCTGCGTCCATGGCTGCCTGCCACTGAGAGGAGTAGGGACCCTCTATCGCCTCCGCGTAAGAGCGCGGAGTCGGGATGTCAAGTGCATCCGGGTCTCCCTCAGGGGCAAGCAGCATGGACACGAGATGAGGTGAAGCCGTAGCCAAGCACTGGAACTCCTCCTGCCTGTCCTCAAGGACGTCCGTGCCAAGAGCACGCTCACCCCCGACGGACGGAGGACAGACAGACTCAGACTCAGCGACGAGACTGGTAGCGTAGTCTAGGCGACAGCGAGCAGCGAAGTCGACAAGCTCAGCAACCAGAGCAGACGCAGCAGTAGACTCAAAGGAAGGGTCAGTGACGACAGTAGCAAGGAGACTGTCAAACATTATATATGTTGGGTTTGTTAGGCTACAGTGGGTTAGCCTATATGGGGTACACAATTCTAGGGTTTGCTATTTGTACTGATCTCTCTGTTAGTTCAATCATTCCAGTCTCTTCTTCTGACATGGTATCAGAGCAGGTCCTTCGCTAGGACCGTTCTTAGGGCCCACCACTGAATACCTACCTACCTATCTACTGTCGGAGTGCTGCGTTAGCGCCTCCCCCTTTCAGCGCCCTAGTGCGCCCTCGTGTACGGCCCCTTAAGGCTTCGTTGACCCCGCGCGCCGCCCCTTAGTGACCCGCGCGTCGCTCCTTAGAGGCCCCGTCGACCCGCGCGCGCCCCGCTTAAGGCCCCGTTTGGCCCCGTCGACCCGCCCGCGGCCCGCTTAGTGGCCCCGTTTAGCCCCGTCGACCCGCTTACGGCCCCGCTTACGGCCCCGTCGACCCGCTTACGGCCCCGCTTACGGCTCAGCTTACGGCCCCCGCTTACGGCCCCACTTACGGCCCCGCTTACGGCCCCGCTTACGGCCCCGTCGACCCGCTTACGGCCCCGCTTACGGCCCCGTCGCGCGCGCCCCACTTACGGCCCCGTTTGGCCCCGTCGACCCGCCTGCGCCCCGCTTAGAGGCCCCGTTTGGCCCCGTCGACCTGCGCGTGCCCCGCTTACGGCCCCGTTTGGCCCCGTCGACCCGCACGCGCCCCGCTTACGGCCCCGCTTGACCCGTCGACCCCGCGCGCGCCCCGCTTAGAGGCCCCGTTTGGCCCCGTCGACCTGTGCGCGCCCCGCTTACGGCCCCGTTTGGCCCCGTCGACCCGCGCGCGCCCCGCTTACGGCCCCGCTTGACCCGTCGACCCCGCGCGCGCCCCGCTTAGAGGCCCCGTCGACCCTATCCGCCGCCCCAAAGCGGCTCCGTCGACCCTACCCGCCGCCCCTACCCGCACCGCACGCGACAGCCGCGGCCCCGCCAGCAACAGGCCGCCCGAACCGAGCCGCCCAGTCCGAGCCGAGCCGAGCAGCCAGAACCGAGCCGCGCCGCCCGCACTGAGCAACTTCTCTGGACCGAGCCGCCCTACCCCTGTCGCGCTGCCCACTGCGTTTAGGACTCACTTACTGCTACTGCTACGGCTACTCCTACTGCTACTATGGCTACCCCGCCTGTACTATCTTTCGATACTGAGGGCCGCCCAGTGAAGTTTGATACTTGGCTTGATGACCTGCACCTCTTCCTACAGCTCACTGCCAAGGAGGATATCTCACTGTATGACCACGCCCTCGGCCATGCTCCTGCCCCTGCTACTGATGCTGACAGCACTACCCGCTCACAGTGGCAGACTCGTGACGCTCACGCTCGCTTTGCCATCCGCAACTCCCTGCCGTTAGATGAGCGCGAGCACTTTGGCCAGTGCAAGACAGCTAGGGACCTCTACACCGCTGTAGTTGCCCGTTACTCCTCACCCGCTTCTGCTACGCTAGGCCGCCTCACTCTTCCCTACCTGTTCCCCGACCTAGCCTCCTTTCACACTGTCGCAGACCTCATCACCCACCTTAAGACTAGTGAGGCCCGCTTTCGCGCTGCTATGCCTGCCGAGTTTCTCACTAGCAACCCCCCCCCGCTCTGGATCACTCTCTACCACATCGTCACCCGCCTCCCTGACTCTCTGCGCGCAGTCAGGGACCACTTCCTCTCTCGCTCCCCCACTGAGCTCACTGTTGCCCTCCTCGAGAAGGAACTGCTTGCAGCTGAGGCGAGCATCGTCGCTGTAGGCACCTCTCGTGGCGACCCCCGCACCCCGTTCTTCGAGGGGTGTTCCCCTTCCCCCCTCCTCCCCTCTGTCGCCTCTGCTGCTGCTGTCGACCTCCTTGGTGCTGAGAAGGTCGGGACCGCGTCTGCTTCGAGCGGGCGCCGCAGGGGCAAAGGGGGCAGGGGCGGGGGTGGCGGCGGAGGAGGTGGGGGTGGAGGCGGTGGGAGTGGAGGCGCGGCTGAGGAGGCTAGTGGCGGTAGTGGGGGAGGCGACAGCAGCGGCGGGAGTGGTGGCAGGGGCGGAGGCGGCAGCGGAGGCGGAGGTGGTCGTGGCGGCGGCAGGGGTGGAGGTGGCCGGGGCGGAGGCGGAGGGGGTGGTGGTCGTGGGGGCACTGGCGGAGGGCAGAGTCAGCAGTCCGCCCCGACGCTTCAGGCCGCCCGTGAGTGGTATGCGCAGCGTGGCTTTACCTGCACGTACGTCATTCGCACAGGTGACCGCAGCGGCCAGCAGTGTGGGAGGCCGCACCCCACGCAGCGCTGCTTCGCCCGCCTTACCGACGCGTGGCGCACCCAGTTTCCTACTGCCGCTGAGCTGCCGCGCTGGCCTGAGCTGGAAAAGAGGGGCGTTGATATTTGGGCTTTAGACTTTGATGCTATTCTCACTGCCATGTATGCGATGTCTATTAGTGGAGAGGGTGCTCAGTACTTGCGTGTTCCGCCCGACCCGGGCATTCAGGCCAGTCCGGCTGCCGCTCTAGGTGCTAGTGCGTCCGCTCCCGCAGGTCCTGGTGAGGCTGCTGCCCTAGGTGCTAGTGCGTCTGTGCCCCCTGGTACTGAGTCGACTGCAGCACTGCACACCTTCACACTGGACTCAGGTGCTTCTCGCTCTTTCTTTCGTGACCGCACTGTCCTTGAGCCCCTCGCTCGGCCAGTTGCTGTCTCCCTTGCTGACCCCTCTGGGGGTCCGGTCATTGCGACCTCCTCCACTGTCCTTCCTTGTCCGGCGGTCCCGTCCGGCACGCTGTCAGGTCTCTACCTCCCCTCGTTCTCTACGAACTTGGTGGCAGGTAGTGCGCTCCAGGACGGGGGTGTTCACCAGTTCACCCCTGCCTACGAGCGCGTGACACACTGCACGTGTGCTCGGACGGGTCGCCACCTGGCTACCTTCACTCGGGAGCCGGGGTCGGACCTTTACACACTGACCACTGTGTCCCCTCAGGTAGCTGCGTCTGCGTCTGCGTCAGGTCAGCTGTCCGCCCCCTGCTCGTGTCGCTCTCTGGCACATGAGACTGTCCTTTGGCACCACCGCCTTGGTCACCCGTCTGTGCAGCGCCTTCGGGCCATGCACCAGCGGGACCTTGTTGCTGGTCTTCCCAGGGTGCTCCCTCCCCTTCCCGACTCGCCTGCTCCTCCCTGTATTCCCTGTGTCGAGGGACGGCAGCGCGCCGCTCCTCACTCCTCCTCCTTTCCCCCGACGACTGCCCCCTTGCAGACGCTTCACATGGACGTGTGGGGCCCAGCCCGCGTCCGTGGTCAGGGTCAGGAGAGGTACTTCCTGATTGTTGTTGACGACTTCTCGCGCTACACCACGGTCTTCCCCTTGCGCGCCAAGGGTGACGTCCCTGATGTCTTGATCCCTTGGATCCGCAGATCTCGTCTCCAGCTCCGTGAGCGTTTCCGCTCCGACTTCCCTGTCCTGCGTCTGCACTCTGACAGAGGTGGGGAGTTCTCCTCTGGCCTATTGGAGGCCTTCTGTCAGCAGGAGGGCATTGAGCAGTCGTACACGCTTCCGGACTCTCCACAGCAGAATGGGGTTGCTGAGCGCCGCATTGGTCTGGTCATGGAGGTCGCTCGTACCTCCTTGAGCCATGCGGCTGCCCCCCATTTTCTGTGGCCGTTTGCAGTCCGATACGCTGCGCATCAGCTCAACATCTGGCCCCGTGTCTCCTTGCCCGAGACTTCTCCGACACTGCGCTGGACGGGAGAGGCTGGCGATGCGTCGCGTTTTCGGGTCTGGGGATCCCGAGCTTTTGTCCGCGACACGTCCGCGGACAAGCTCTCCCGTCGCGCTGTCCCCTGCGTCTTCCTTGGCTTTGTCCCGGACGCCCCTGGTTGGCAGTTCTACCACCCCACCTCGCGGCGTGTCCTGGCCTCTCAGGACGTCACTTTTGACGAGTCCGTCCCCTACTACCGCCTCTTCCCCTACCGCACTGCCCCGCTCCCCCCCCCGCCTCTCTTCCTCGCTCCAGGTGCTGAGGTACCAGACCCCCTCCCCCCTCAGGGTGCCGCTCCCTCAGGTGTGTCCCAGGTAGACCCGAGTGAGCCTGTCGAGGTAGCTGTTGACTCTCGTCCTGCTAGGGGTGCTGAGCCTGGGGGTGCTGCGTCTGGGGGTGCTGAGCCTGGGGGTGCTGCGTCTGGGGGTGCTGAGCCTGGGAGTGCTGAGTCTGGAGGTGCGGAGCCTGGAGGTGCTGAGCCTGGGGGTGCTGAGTCTGGGGGTGTTGAGTCTGGGGGTGCTGAGCCTGAGCTTGCTACACCTGGAGGAGCCCTCTCCTCCCAGCAGCTGCAGGAGAGGTACCTCGAGTACTGCCGCCTCCGGAGAGGTGCTGCTGGAGCTCGTCCCGGTACTTCCCCTCCTACCCAGGAGCTCCCCCCCATTCAGCAGATCCGCGAGTGGTACACACGGCGCTGCAGTCTTCGGAGTGGTGCTCCTGGTGCTGCGGACCCTGGGGGTGGCGCTGCTACTGGTGCTGAGGACTCGGACGTTGGAGCTGCTGCTGGTGCTGCGGACCCGCCTGGTGGAGCTGCTGCTGGTGCTGAGGACTCGGACGTTGGAGCTGCTGCTGGAGCTGAGGACCCGGGCGGTGGCGCTGCTGCTGGTGCTGAGGACCCGGTCGGTGGAGCTGCTGCTGGTGCTGAGGACCCGAGCGGTGGCGCTGCTGCTGCTGCTGAGGACCCGGGCGTTGGAGCTACTACTGGTGCTGAGGACCCGGCCGGTGGAGCTACTGCTGGTGCTGTGGACCCGGACGCTGGAGCTCCTACTGGTCCTGAGGACCCGGCCGCTGGAGTCTCCTCTGCTTCTGGAGACGCTGCGCGGCCGCGACCGTACTTCGTACCGCTCCTTCAGCAGGTTCTTGGGCAGGCTCCTCCTCCTTGTCCTCCTCCCTCCGTAGAGTGTCCTCCGCCTGTCCAGCCGCAGTCACAGTTACCGCCTACCTCGCCTCTCCCTGCTCCCTCTCCTTACACTGGTCCCACAGGAGGTCTTACAGAGCGTCGTGAGCCTGAGTCTCGTCCTGCGTCGCCTGTTCGTCCTGCTCGCACTGCTAGTCGTGTCCGTCGTGAGCGTCCTCCTCCTGTCCCTGGCACTCACTACATGACTCTGCGTCCCTCTACTGCTCCTCAGCGTGTCCCTCTACCGTCACCTCCTGCGTCCTCTTTGCCTGACGTTCCGGACCCTGAGTCTGACAGGTATCGTGCTGAGCACCCTACTGTCACCCGTCTCCTCGCTACTGTTGTCACTGACCCTACCTTTGAGTCCTCGGCTGCGTCTGCTCTGGTCGCTGAGTTGGTTGACTTTGCTGCTGCCTGTCGTCTAGACTACGCTGCTAGCCTTGTTGCTGAGTCTGCGTCTGAGTCTGTCTGTCCTCCGTCCGTCGGGGGTGAGTGTGCTCTTGGCACGGACGTCCTTGAGGACAGACAGGAGGAGTTCCAGTGTCTTGCTGCTGCTTTGCCCCGTCTCGTGTCCTTGCTAGCTGCCCCTGAGGGAGACCCGGATGCACCAGACATCCCGACCCCGCGCTCTTACGCAGAGGCGATGGCAGGTCCCTACTCCTCTCAGTGGCAGACAGCTATGGACGCAGAGATGGCTTCCTGGAAGTCCACACGCACCTACGTCGACGAGGTTCCCCCTCCTGGGACGAACATCGTCAGTGGCATGTGGATTTTCAGGGTGAAGCGGCCGCCGGGTTCTCCGCCTGTCTTCAAGGCGCGTTACGTGGCTCGAGGCTTCAGTCAGCGAGAGGGAGTTGACTTCTTCCAGACCTTCTCCCCCACCCCGAAGATGACTACTCTTCGGGTGCTGCTGCACATAGCCGCTCACCGCGACTACGAGCTTCACTCACTTGACTTCAGCACTGCTTTCTTGCAGGGCAGCCTGCACGAGGAGATCTGGCTGCGCCGCCCACCTGGCTTCACTGGGTCGTTTCCTCCTGGTACCCAGTGGAGGCTTCAGCGGCCGGTCTACGGTCTCCGCCAGGCTCCGCGTGAGTGGCACGACACACTGAGGACTACACTTGCGGCTCTTGGGTTCGCGCCTTCTACAGCTGACCCGTCGCTGTTCCTGCGCACCGACACTTCGCTGCCGCCGTTCTACATCCTCGTGTACGTCGACGACTTGGTATTTGCCACTGCTGACACTGCAGGACTCGCCTACGTGAAGTCAGAGCTGCAGAGGAGACACACGTGCACAGACCTGGGTGAGCTGACAAGCTATCTTGGCTTGCGGATCACCCGGGACAGAGCACGGCGCACCATCACCTTGACTCAGTCACACATGGTGCAGCAGGTTCTCCAGCGCTTTGGCTTCACGTACTCCTCGCCTCAGTCCACTCCTCTGCCTACCGGTCACTCGCTCTCAGCTCTGCCTTCGGATGAGTCCGTAGAGCCGAGTGGCCCGTATCCAGAGCTTGTGGGCTGCCTCATGTACCTGATGACCTGCACTCGACCTGACCTTGCATACCCTCTTAGCATCCTTGCACGCTATGTCGCTCCTGGCCGTCACAGGAAGGAGCACATGGATGCCGCTAAGAGGGTGTTGCGCTACTTGTGCAGTACGTCGGGCATGGGGCTTGTGCTTGGAGGGCGAGACCGAGTTGTGCTCACAGGGCACTCAGACGCTTCTTGGGCAGACGACCAGGCCACTCAGCGGTCGTCTCAGGGTTACACCTTCAGCCTTGGCTCTGGCTCAGTTTCTTGGCGCTCTACACGCTCTTCTTCTGTTCTCGGCTCCAGTTGCGAGGCTGAGATCTACGCTACAGCCATGGCTGCCCAGGAGCTACGCTGGCTGACCTACCTGCTGACTGACCTCGGAGAGCCGCCTCGTTCTCCTCCAGTACTGTACGTCGACAACAAGGCTGCCATTGCCTTGTGTGAGGAGCACAGACTGGAGCACAGAACGAAGCACATCGCCCTGCGGTACTTCCTTGCTCGAGAGCTGCAGCAGCGCGGTCAGCTTTGTATTCGCTACGTGGCCACTGAGGCCAACACTGCTGATGTGTTCACCAAGGCGCTTCAGCCTCGTGACCATCAGCGCTTCTGCACTCTACTAGGCCTTGTGCCTACTGGACCTCACTTGCTTACCTCTTGACTTTGCTTGTACTGTGATCACTATATATGTCTATACCTGCATGTTTACTCTTGCTAGGTTGTGATCACTGTATCTCTGGCTCTGTTATAAACCTGCATGTGAACTGGTCTTGTGACCACTAGCTTGTGCTCGGAATTTGTGTGGAATCCTCGAGATCCACCCTGAGCTTGTTGTTGCCTTGCTTTGCCTTGACTGGTCTTGTGACCCCTAGGTCTCCCCCACTTTGCCTATGGGGGTGTGTCAAACATTATATATGTTGGGTTTGTTAGGCTACAGTGGGTTAGCCTATATGGGGTACACAATTCTAGGGTTTGCTATTTGTACTGATCTCTCTGTTAGTTCAATCATTTTCCTGTCTCTTATTCTGACAGAGACGCGTGACAGTAGGACGCGCAGCACGAAGGGAGTCCGACTCAGGGTCAGGAAGGTCAGGAAGAGAGGACGCGGGAGGAGAAGGCAAAGGGGCACGCAGGGGAGCAGTGGAAGGACGCAGAGACATCCGGTGCGTGCCGGGGACAGGAGGAGGACGCTGACGCGAACCACGACCACTAGCGCGAGCAGCACGGACAGGCGACGCAGGGCGAGACGCAGGCTCACGACGCTCAGCAAGACCTCCAGTAGGACCAGTGTAGGGAGAGGGAGAAGGAAGCGGGGAGGCCGGCGGTAACTGTGACTCGGACTGGACAGGAGGCGGACACGCTAAGGGAGGAGCAGGACCAAGAGAGGACGGAAGACCAAGAACCTGCTCAAGGAGCGGAACGAAGTACGGCCGCGGCCGCGCAGCTCCACCAGTGCCAGCAGGAACAGCACCAGTACCCCCAACGGGAGCACCAGCACCAGGAGGACCTCCAGCCCCAGCAGCGCCAACTCCAGCACCCGCAGCAGCACCAGCGCCAGCAGCACCTCCAGCGCCAACACCCCCAGTAGCCCCAGCTCCAGTCGGACCACCCGAAGACTCAGCAGCTCCAACTCCAGGAGCACCAGCAGAACCAACGCCAGTAGCACCAGTAGCACCACCAGCTCCAGCAGGAGGAGCACCCGTAGGCCCAGCAGCTCCAGTACACTCGGTACGAGCACCTCTCGGACCCTCGGCACCAGCACTCTCAGCAGCAGTAGAACCTCCAGCGCCTGCAGCACCACCAGCTCCAGCAGCACGTCGCCAGCGCCGGGCAAACCACTCACGCAGCTCCTGTGGAGAGAGCAGCTCCCGCCGGGACGAAGCACCCGAAGAACTGCCAGGCTCAGCACCACCAGACGCCAGACGAGCAGGTCCAGCACCCTCAGGCTCCGCACTCCGAGACTCAGCACCCCCAGGCGCAGCACCCCCAGGCTCAGCACCCCCAGGCTCAGTACCTCCAGGCTCAGCACCCCCAGGCGCAGCACCCCCAGGCTCAGCACCCCCAGGCTCAGCACCCCCAGGCGCAGCACCCCCAGGCTCAGCACCCCCAGGCTCAGCACCCCCAGTCGCAGCACCCCCAGACCCAGCACCCCCAGGCTCAGCACCACCAGCAGCACCAGAGTCAACAGCTACCTCGACTGGCTCAACTGCATCTACCTGGGACACACCTGAGGGAGCAGGACCCTGAGGGGGGAGGGGGTCTACCGGAGGGGGACCTGGCGTAAGGAAGAGCGGCGGGGGAGGGAGGGACGCAGTGCGGTAGGGGAAGAGACGGTAGTAGGGAACCGACTCGTCAAAGGTGACGTCCTGGGACGCGAAGACACGGCGCGAGGTGGGGTGGTAGAACTGCCAGCCTGGCGCGTCAGGGGGAAAGCCAAGGAAGACGCAGGGAACAGCGCGAGAGGACAGCTTGTCCGCAGACAAGTCCCGAACAAACGCCCTAGATCCCCAGACCCGGAAACGCGACGCATCACCAACCTTCCCCGTCCACAGCAAAGCAGGGGAGGTCTCCGGCATGGAGACCCGGGGGTGAAGGTTGAGCTGATGCGCCGCGTACCGAACCGCAAACGGCCACAGAAAATGGGGAGCAGCCGCATGGATCATGGACGTACGAGCGACGTCCATGATCATGCCGATGCGGCGCTCAGCAATCCCATTCTGCTGCGGAGAGTCCGGAAGCGTGAAGGTCTGGCGGATGCCTCGTGTGCGACAGAAGGTCCGCAGAAGGTCAGAGGAGAACTCTCCGCCTCTGTCGGAGTGCAGACGCCGAACAGGAAAGTCGGAGCCGAAACTCTCCTGGAGCTGGAGACGAGCTGCGCGGATCCAGGCGATCAACACCTCAGTGACGTCACCCTTGCTGCGCAAGGGGAAGACTGCGGTGTAACGCGAGTAGTCGTCAACCACCAGCAGGAAGTAGCGCTCCTGACCCTGCCCACGGACGCGGGCTGGGCCCCACACGTCCATGTGAAGCGTCTGCAGCGGAGCCTCTGTCGGAGGAAACTCGGAGGAGTGAGGAGCAGCGCGCTGCCGCCCCTCGACGCAGGGAACGCAGGTGGGGGCAGGCCCCGGAGGAAGGGGAGGGAGGGACCGGGGGAGGCCAGAAACAAGAAGACGGGAAGCCATGCCTCGAAGACGAGGCAGGGAGGGGTGACCAAGACGGTGGTGCCAGAGGAGAGTCCGGTGGGACAGGAGACGACACGAGCAGGGGGCAGACTCAGGACCAGACCTGGACGCCGCAGCAAACACCTGACCCGACGCTGCTACCTGAGCAGACTCAGTGACTGGAGGAGACTCAGTAGTCAGTGTGTACAGGCTCGACCCTGGCCGACGAGCAAACGTGGCCAAGTGTCGGCCCGTGTCCGCACAAGTGCAGTGGGTCACCCGCTGACGCGCAGGGGTGAACTGGTCAACTCCTGCATCCTGGAGGTCAGCACCCGCCACCAAGTTCGTAGAGAACGAGGGGAGGTAGAGACCCGACAGGGAGCCAGACGGGACCGCCGGACACGGTAGGACAGTGGAGTAGTGAGCAAGGACAGGACCCCTAGAGGGGTCCGCCAGGGAGACCGCAACAGGCCGACTGAGCGGTGTGAGAGTGGTGCAGTCTCGAAAGAAGGAGCGGGAAGCACCCGAGTCAAGGGTGAAGGTGTGGGTGTCCGGGGACGACGCAGCACCTGAGAGCGCAAACTCACCGGCACCTGGGGCGGCAGACGCACTGGCACCTAGAGCAGCAGCCTCACAAGTACCTAGCGCAGCAGCCTCTATGCCTGGGTCAGGCGGGAAACACCGGTAACAGTCACCCTCATCACTAATAGTCACAGCATACATGGCAGCAAGAATAGCATCAAAATCAAGATCATAGATTGCAACACCCGCCCTAGACAGCTCGCCCCAGCGAGGGATCTCAGTAGCGTCGGGGAACTGGTGGCGCCACGCGTCCGTCAGACGACCGAAGCAGCGCTGGGTGGGGTGCGCGCCCCCACACTGCTCACCCGCCCGGTCGCCGGTACGGAGAACGTAGGTACAGGGGCCAGCACCCCCGCCCCGCTGACGAGCAGCGTACCACTCACGAAGCTGCTGGGGGGAAGGGGTCTCACGGGTACGCTGCTGCTGCTGCTGCTGGCGCGCACCACCACCGGAGCCACCCCTCTGCACAGTGCCACCCCGACCAGCTCCACCGCCTCCGCCGCTACCTCCTCCAGTACCGCCACCTCCGCCACCTCCGCTCCCACCGCCACCGCCGCCTCCACCTCCACCTCCAGTCCCGCCACCGACGCCCCCACCCCCGCCACCACCCCCACCGCCACCCCCACCCCCTCCACCACCTCCACCTCCGCCTCCACCGCCCCCTCCAGCTCCTCCAGCACCCTTGCCCCCCTTGCCCTTGCCAGGGCGGCGTCTCCCGCTAGGGGCAGACGCCGCAGCGACCGACTCAAGACCAACGAGGTCGGCCGCAGCAGCAGAGGCAACAGAGGGCAAGAGGGGAGAGGGGGAGCACCCCTCAAAGACAGGGGTACGAGGGTCACCACGAGAGGCACCTACTGCGACTATGCTCTTCTCTGCCGCTAGAAGGCGCTCCTCGAGGAGGTCAACGGTGAGGGTGGTGGGGCAAACAGAGAGGAAGTGGTCCCTGACCGGGCGAAGGGTGTCAGGGAGCCGGGTGACTATGTAGTAGAGGGTGATGTACATGGGGGGGGGGTTCTTGGCGCAGAACTCAGCAGGAAGCGCAGCGCGGTAGCGAGTGTCACTAGTGCGAAGGTGCGTAATGAGGTCAGCGACAGTGGGAAAAGCGGCGAGGTCAGGGAAGAGGTACGGTAGGATGAGGCGGCTAAGCGCAGCAGTGGCAGGGGAAGAGTAGCGTGCAACTACAGCGTCGTACAAGGTCTTAGCACTCTTGTACTGGCTAAAGTGCGCACGCTCAGCGGTCGGCAAGTGGCGGCGCACAGCAAGGCGGGCAGCAGCATCGCGCGTGGCCCACTGGGAGCGAACAGTGGGGTCAGCATCAGCAGCAGGGGCAGGAGAGGCACCAGAAGTGAGGTCAAAGAGGGAGAGGCCGTCTGCTCTGTCGCTCAGTAGGAAAAGCTGCAGGTCATCTACCCAGACGTCAAAGTCAATGGCCCGGCCCTCAGCGTCAAAGGTGAGGACACTGGGGGAAGCCATGACAGCAGTAGACTAGCAGTGAGAGCAGCAGGCAGGGGCAGAGCAGTGGTGGAGGCGCTGCTCTTACCGGGCAGGCGAGAAGGACCGAGGCGCGTCGGCAGGAACAGGGCCGCGACAGCAGGAACGGCGGCTCGGCGGCTCAGCGGCTCGGCAGCTCAGCGGCGGCGGCGTCTCGGCGGCTCGGCAGCACGGCGGCAGTGGCGGCTCGGCAGCCCGGCAGCCCAGCGGCAACGGCGGCTCGGCGGCTCGGCTGCGGCAGCGTCTCGGCGGCTCGGCTGCTCGGCGGGGCCGCGAAGGTGTGGCGACGGGGCCGCAAAGGGCGGCGGTGGGGTCGCACAGGTGCGGCGACTGGGTCGCGGGCGGCTGCGACGACAGGGGCCGCGAGTGGCTGCGACGACGAGAGCGCAGGCGGCTGCGGCGACGAGGTCGCGGGCGGCTTCGACAGCAGGGTCGCGGGCGGCAGCGACGTTAGGGTCGCGGGCGGCTTTGGCGGCAGGGTCGCAGGCGGCTGCGACGCCAGGGTCACGGGCGGTCGCAGCGGTAGGGTCGCGGGCGGCCGCGGCGACGAGGTCGCGGGCGGCGCGAAGGGCGACGGGGCCGCGACGGGCGGCGTTGGGGTCGCGGGCGGCTGGAACGACGCCGCGCAGGGCGACGCGAGGGTGGGGCCGCGGGGTCGCGAGGGTAGGGCCGCGGGGCCAGCAGAGGCGGCGCCGGGGCCTAAAGGGCGGCGCGACGGGGCCGCTAAGAGAGGCGAGGGGGAGGGGGGGGGGGCGCGACTCGGGCAGGGGCCGAGCGCGCTCCGGGCAGGAAAAAAAAAAATTACGGTGGGCCCTAGGAACAGTTCCCACGAGGGAACCTGCTCTATACCATGTGAAAGTTAGAACGAGAATGATGTGACTAACATCAATGGGAGTACAAATATGAAACCCTAGAGTTCTGTACCCCCTAAGGCTAAACCCACTGTAGCCTACAAAGCTACAACATGCATAATGTTCGACATCGCTTACGCGTTATACCTAATTGCGATCGCCTGAAACGCGCAAAGGGCGGAAAATTGGTTTGGTCGTTACAAATTTACACGCCCTTAGGGCGACGTCAGATTGTACATTTCTCAGCACCTTTGCATTTCTTATATCTTGGCTTTGGACGGTTCCACACGGTCAGAAGCGGTTCTGAAGCTTTACCATTTTGCACCGTGACAAAACGGAGTTGAGCATGCAGAAGCTGTACAACCGTACGGTTGGCGAT
The DNA here is from genome assembly GCA_947470075.1 of Closterium sp. Yama58-4. NCBI lineage: Eukaryota > Viridiplantae > Streptophyta > Zygnematophyceae > Desmidiales > Closteriaceae > Closterium > Closterium sp. Yama58-4. The sequence goes on from CANIUD010000276.1 coordinate 380,802, forward strand.
CATCGCGTCAGTTCTGTTTTTGGGCACTCGGGTTCCGTTGTCGCAGGACGATTGCCTAGGCTATCAGAATGAACAGCAGGAATGAATGAACTATGACAGGGTCTCGTACAAGTACTAACCCTAAACTGGGTTGTACCCCATATAGGCTACCCCACTACAGCCTACACAATACAATGTTTTGACACACCCCCATAGGCAAGGTGGGGGAGCACAAGTAGTCACAGACAAGCAAAGCAAGCTCAGGGTGGATCACGAAGTCACCACACATTCTGAGCACAAGCAAAGGGCTACAAGGCCAGTCCACATGCAGAGTTATATAAAACAAAGCAAGCAGTACAGTGATCTCAACCAAGCAAATGTAAACATGCAAGGATATTTATTTATCACAGTACAAGCAAGGTCAAGCAGTGAGCAAGTGAGAGAACGTAGGCACGAGGCCTAGAGCAGTACAGAGACGCTGATGATCACCAGGCGGAAGTGCCTTGGTGAATATATCAGTTGTGTTGGCCCGCGTGTCCACGTAAGCAAGACGAAGCTGGCCACGCTGCTGTAGCTCTCGAGCAAGAAAGTAACGCACAACGATGTGCTTCGTTCTGTGCTCCAGTCTGTGCTCCTAACACAAGGCGAGGGCCGCCTTGTTGTCGCCGTACAGAACTGGAGGAGAACGAGGCCGCTCTCCCAAGTCAGTCAGCAGGTAGGTGAGCCAGCATAGCTCCTGTGCAGCCATGGCTGTGGCGTAGATCTCAGCCTCACAACTGGAGCTGAGAACAGAAGAAGAGCGGGTAGATCGCCAAAACACAGAGCCGGAACCAAGGCTGAAAGTGTAACCCTGTGATGACCGCTGTGTAGCCAGGTCGTCAACCCAAGAGGCGTCTGAGTGTCCAGTGAGGACAACGTCACCCCGTCCTCCAAGCACCAGCCCCATGCCTCCTTGTCTCTGGTCTTCCCAAGTCTCTGCCTGCCCTCCCTCCCTCGCCTGCCCCGCCCAACGTTCCTTGTGTCGAGGGGCGGCAGCGCGCCGCTCCTCACTCCTCCTCGTTTCCCCCGACGACTGCTCCCCTGCAGACTCTCCACTTGGACGTGTGGGGCCCAGCCCGCGTCCAGGGACAGGGCCGCGAGCGGTACTTTCTGCTGGTTGTTGACGACTACTCGCGTTACACCACAGTCTTCCCCTTGCGCAGCAAGGGGGAGGTCCCTGATGTCTTGATCCCTTGGATCCGCGCTGTTCGTCTCCAGCTCCACGAGCGGTTCCGCACGGACCTTCCTGTCCTGCGTCTGCACTCTGACAGAGGCGGTGAGTTCTCCTCCGACCTCTTGCGGGACTTTTGTCGTGGGGAGGGCATCCTCCAGTCGTTCACGCTTCCGGCCTCTCCGCAGCAGAATGGGGTTGCTGAGCGCCGCATTGGCTTAGTCATGGAGATCGCTCGTACCTCCATGATCCATGCGGCTGCCCCCCATTTTCTGTGGCCGTTTGCGGTCCGGTACGCCGCGCATCAGCTCAACCTCTGGCCCCGTGTCTCCTTGCCGGAGACCTCGCCCACACTGCTGTGGACGGGGGAGGTTGGCGATGCGTCGCGCTTCCGGGTCTGGGGTGCTCGTGCCTTTGTCCGCGATACCACTGCGGACAAGCTCTCCTCTCGCGCTGTTCCCTGCGTCTTCCTTGGCTTTCCCCCTGACGCGCCTGGCTGGCAGTTTTACCACCCCACCTCGCGCCGTGTCTTCGCGTCCCAGGACGTCACCTTTGACGAGTCGGTTCCCTTCTACCGTCTCTTCCCCTACCGCACTGCCCCTCTTCCCCCCCCGCCGCTCTTCCTCGCTCCAGGTCCCCCTCCGGTAGACCCCCTCCCCCCTCAGGGTCCTGCTCCTTCAGGTGTGTCTCAGGTAGACCCACTTCCCTTGGCTGAGCCTGTCGAGGTCACTGGTGACTCAGGTGCTGCTGGGGGTGGTCCTGCTCGGGGTGCTGCGCCTGGGGGTACTGAGCCTGAGCGTGCGGAGCCTAGGGGTGCTGAGCTTGAGCGCGCGGAGCCTGGGAGTGCCAAGCCTGAGCGTGCAGAGCCTGGGGGTGCTGAGCCTGAGCGTGCGGAGCCTGAGAGTGGTGAGCCTGGGGGTGCTGAGCCTTTGCGTGCGGAGCCTGAGGTTGCTGAGCCTGGGGGTGCTGCGTCTGAGGGTGCTGAGCCTGGGGGTGCTGCGTCTAGGGGTGCTGAGCCTGAGGGTGCTGAGCCTGGGGGTGCTGCGTATGCTGGTGGTCCTCCGAGTGCCTCGCCGCAGCGGTCTGGCCAGCGAGAGCCTCTCTAGCCACAGCAGCTGCGCGAGTGGTTTGCTCGATGCACCCACCTTCGGAGTCGCGTTGGTGGAGCTCGAGGCACAGGAGCTGGAGGCACTAACGCTGGGGGCGCTGGAGCTGGAGGTGCTGGAGCTGGAGGTGCTGGCGCTGGAGGTGCTGGAGCTGGAGGCGCTGGAGCTGGAGGCGCTGGAGCAGGGGGCGCTGGAGCTGGAGGCGTTGCTGCTGGAGGTGCTGGAGCTGGAGGTGCTGGAGCTGGAGGCCCTGTGCAGCAGCGACCGTTTTTCTTGCCGCCGCCGCAGCTGTCCGAGCTTCCGCCCGAGTCGGTGCTCCGTCAGGTTCTTAGTCTTCCTTCGTCCACTGCCCTTCCTCCGGACTCACCGCTGCCTGCCCCGTCTCGTTACACTGAGCAGCCGGTCTCCCTTACAGAGCGTCGTGAGCCTGCGTCTCGTCTTGCGTCATGCCTCCCCTGTTCGCACTGTTCGCCGTGCTCGTCGTGTCCCGCGTCCGCGTCCTCCTCCTATGCCAGGTACTCACACTATGACAACAAATGCCTTCGAGCTCCTTTTGCTTGTCCTCAAATTCGTCCACGTCGGCGAGCTGGTTCTTATCCAGCCAATCAATCGTCTCGTCGACAGCCTTTTCGGTTGCCTTCTTATCCTCATGCGACAGCTTCCCCGCTATCTTATCGCGAACTGTGTTTCGCATGCTGTACAAATAGTTCTCCAGCGCGCATTTCGCCTCAACCCGCTTCTTGTGCTGCTCGTCGTCATCCTTGTACTTCTTGGCTTCCTCCACCATCCGCTCTATTTCCTTCTTGCTCAGCTGGCCCTTGTCATTCGTGATAATAGTCTTATTCTTCTGCTTGGTAGTCTTGTCCTCCGCACTCACGTTCAGAATGACATTCGCGTTGATGTCAAATGTAACGTTGATCTGCGGCACGCCACGTGGCGCTGGCAGAATTCCCGAGAGCTCAAAATTTCCGAGCAGATTGTTATCCTTGGTGAGAGCGCGTTCGCCTTCGTACACTTGAATCCGAAAACATTGAGAACACTTGCTCCTTCTTCGTCGGGATTGTAGTGTTCCTCGGAATCAGCACCGTCATCACCCCTCTAGCCGTCTCCAATCCAAGCCACAGCGGCTTCACGTCGAGCAGCAGCAGATCCTGCACCTTCTCATTCCCTTCGCCGCTCACAATCGCTGCCTGAACCGCCGCGCCATACGCGACGACCTCGTCGGAGTTGATGCTCTTGCAGAGCTCCTTTCCGTTGAAGTACTCCTGCAGCAACTGCTGCACCTTGGGAATGTGAGTAGACCCGCCGACTAGCACCACGTCGTGGATCTGCACCTAGGACATTTTCGCGTCCTTTAGGCACTTTTCCACCGGATCCATGCACTTTCGGAACATGTCCATGTTTGGTTCCTCGTGTCAGAATACTGAACGGGAATGATTGCATTGAGATCAAACTGAGTACAATTACTAACCCTTATTGGGTTGTACACCTCATGAGCTACCCCACTATAGCCTACACAATATAAGCATTATATTATTTTGACACACCCCCATAGAGTAAGTGGGGGAGAACAAGTGGTCACAAGACCAGTCAAGAAAAGCAAAGCAAGCTCAGGGTGGATCACGAAGTCACCACACAGTCCGAGCACAAGCAAATGGCCACAAGGCCAGTTTACATGCAGAGTAAATAAAAGAGAACAAACAGTACAGTGATCACAACCTAGCAAGTGTAAGCATGCAGATATATCTATATATTCATATATAAATATCACAGTACAAGCAAAGTTACGCAGTGAGCAAGTGAGACAAAGCAGGCACAAGGCCTAAAGCAGTACAGAAACGCTGATGATCACTAGGCACAAGTGCCTTGGTGAATATATCAGCAGTGTTGGCTCGCCTGGCCACATAAGCAAGACAAAGCTGACCACGTTGCTGCATCTCTCGAGCAAGGAAGTAACGCAGAGCGATGTGCTTCGTTCTGTGCTCCAGTCTGTGCTCCTGACACAAGGCAATCATGGCCTTGTTGTTTATGTACAGAACTGGAGGAGAACGGGGTTGCTTTCCCAAGTCGGTTAGCAGGTAGGTGAGCCAGCGTAACTCATGTGCAGCCATGGCTCCTGCGTAGATCTCAGCCTCACAACAGGAGCTGAGAACAGAAGACGAGCGGGTAGACCGCCAAGAAATAGAGCCGGAGCCAATGCTGAAAGTGTAGCCCTGTGACGACCGCTGTGTAGCGAGGTCGTCAACCCAAGAAGAGTTTGAGTCTCAAGTGAGGACAACTAGACCCCGTCTTCCCAGCACGAGCCTCATGCCCGATATACTGCACAAGTAGCGCAACACCCTCTTAGCGACCTCCCAGTGCTCTGGTCGGTGTCTCTTGGGCGCAACGTCGCATGCCAGGAGGCTAAGAGGGTAAGCAAGGTCAAGTCGAGTGCAAGTCATCAGGTACATGAGGCAGCCCACAAGCTCTGGATACGGGCCACTCGGCTCTACGGACTCGTCCGAAGGTGGAGCTGAGAGCGAGTGACCGGTAGGCAGAGGAGTGGACTGTGGCGAGGAGAACCGGAAGCCGAAGCGCTGAAGGACCTGTTGCACCATGTGTGACTGACTCAGGGTGATGGTGCGCCATGCTCTGTCTCGGGTGGTCTGGAAGCCAAGATTAGCTGCGCAGCTCACCCAGGTCAGTGCAAGTGTGTCTCTTCTGCAGCTCCGACTTCACAAGGGCCAGTGCCTCAGTGTCAGCAGTGGCAAAAACCAAGTCGTCGACGTACACTAGGATGTAGAGTGGCAGCACCGAAGTGCCGGTGCGTAGAAACAGTGACGGGTCAGCAGTCGAAGGAGCAAACCCAAGAGCCGCAAGTGTCGTCCTCAGTGTGTCGTGCCACTCACGAGGCGCCTGACGGAGACCGTAGACTGGCCGTCGGAGGCTCCACTGGGTACCCTCAGGAAACGACCCAGTGAAGCCACGAGGACAGCGCAGCCAGACCTCCTCGTGCAGGCTGCCCTGTAGGAAAGCTGTGCTGAAGTCAAGAGAGTGAAGCTCGTAGTCACGCTGAGCGGCAACGTGCAGCAACACCCAAAGAGTGGTCATCTTCGGGGTAGGGGAGAAGGTATGGAAGAAGTCAACTCCCTGTCGCTGACTAAAGCCTCGTGCAACGTAACGAGCCTTGAAGACAGGCGGAGAACCTGGCGGCTGCTTCACCCTGAAAATCCACATGCCATCGACTATGTTTGCCCCAGGAGGGGGAACTGTGTCGACGTAAGTGCCTGTGGACTTCTAGGATGCCATCTCTGCGTCCATGGTTGTCTGCCACTGAGAGGAGTAGGGACCCGTAATTAGCTCTGCGTAAGAGCGCGAGGTCGGGATGTCTGTCCAGAGCATCTGGGTCTCCCTCAGGTGCAAGCAGCATGGCCACGAGATGAGGTATAACAGCTGCAAGTCACTCAAAGTCTTCCTGCCTGTCCTCAAGGACGTCCGTGCCAAGAGCACACTCACCCCCGACGGACGGAGGATAGACAGACTCAGACTCAGCAACAAGACTAGTAGCGTAGTCTAGACGACATGCATCAACAAAGTCAACAAGCTCAGCAACTAAGGCAGACGCAGCAGTGGACTCAAAACAAGGGTGAATGACAAAAGTGGCCAGGAGACGTGTGAAAGTCGGGCTAGCAGCACGAACCAAGTCAGACTCAGGGTCCGGAACGTCAGGAAGAGAGGACGCCGGAGGAGACGACATCGGAACTCGCAGTGGAACAGAGGAAGGACGAAGTGCCATAGTGTGAGTACCTGGCACAGGGGGAGGATGAGGACGAGGGACACGACGACCAGTGCGAGCAGGCGTGACAGGACGAGACGCAGACTCGCGACGCTCTGTAAGGGAGGCTGGTTGCTCAGTGTAAAAAGGGGGGGCAGGCAACGGTGAGTCTAGCTGAAACGGCGTCTGTGACAGGTCAAGCGGAGGACACTGTGAGGGAGGAGGAAGGGCAGTGGACGAAGGAAGACTAAGAACCTGACGGAGCACCGAGGCAGGCGGTAGCAGTGACGGCTGCGGCGGCGGCAAGAAAAACGGTCGCTGCTGCACAGTGCCTCCAGCACCAGTACCGCCAGCTCCAGTGCCTCCAGCGCTAGCACCTGCAGCTACAGGGCCTCTAGTGCCAGCGCCTTCAGCCCCACGGTCTCCAGCTCTAGCGCCACCAGCTCCAGCACCTCCAGCTCTAACGCCCCAAGCGCCAGGGCCTCCGGCTCCAGCGCCTCCAGCTCCAGCGCCTCCAGCACCAGTGCCTCCAGCTCCAGCAGCGCCACTCCGAAGGCGGGTGCGCCGAGCAAACCACTCGCGCAGCTGCTGTGGTGAGAGAGGCTCCCGCCGGCTAGACCGCCGCGGTGAGGCACCTGTAGGACCTCCAGCAGACGTAACACCCCTAGGCTCAGCACCCCCAGGCTCCGCACTCAGTACCCTCAGGCTTTGCACCCCTAGGCTCAGCACCCCTAGGCTCCACACCCCCAGGCTCCACACCCAAAGACTCAGCACCCTCAGGCTCAACACCCCCAGGCTCCGCACCCTCAGGCTCAGCACCCCCAGACTCAGCACCCCTAGCAGCACCACCCCCAGCAGCACCAGAGTCGACAGCAATCGGCAGCAGAGGCGGTGAAGACGGTTGAGGTGGAAAACCCGGAGGGGTTTCCAAGCGTGGTGAGCGGCGGGGGGCCGCCGCGTCGTCAGCAGCAACGTCACCCCCCTCAGCTGGGCTTGAGATGTCGAAAGTGACCTCGAAAGGCTCAGCCAAGGGGAGTGGGTCTACCTGAGACACACCTGAAGGAGCAAGACCCTGAGGGGGGAGGGGGTCTACCGGAGGGGGACCTGGAGCGAGGAAGAGCGGCGGGGGGGGGAGAGGGTCAATGTGGTAGGGGAAGAGACGGTAAAAGGGAACCGACTCGTCAAACGTGACGTCTTGAGAGGACAGAACACGACGCTTGGTGGAATGGTGAAACTGCCAGCCAGGCGCTGTTAACGGGAGTGGAGTATTGGCGCCGCCCTCGTCTGGGCAACGCCGAAGACTTGGTCGGATGTACGGGAGTAGCAGCCGACCGTTCACAGTGGGAGAGCTGCTCGACAGGCTTCTTAGAGCTACAGGAAACCGTTGTGGTGTTGCTCTCGACCAGGGAGCTTGACAGCTGTAACTGACTAGTCTGGGCGACGGGTGGGCCGTCGACCAGGACCCGCAATTCGACCGCGAGGTCGACGGAGCAGTCCGTCAACCTGACAAGTAAGCAGCGGTCGACGAGGGGAGCTTGGCGACAACGGCTGCCACTTCTGGCCGACGGGAGGGGTTCGTCGACCAGGGAGGAGCTCGACTGGAGCTGTGGTCGACCAGAGGGACCTGGTGGTCGACCAGAGGGACCCGGTGGTCGACTAGAGGCACTTAGTGGTCGACCAGAGCACCTGGTGGTGTCCAGGTCGACTTGGTAACCTGCTCGACGAGTTCTGCGGAGGCACGCGAACGTCGTCGAGGTCGCGATGGCGAAGGCGACTTTGGACTGGTATCCCGAAGTCGATGTGGCTCGTCAGGCGCAGACAATAGCCGACGGATGCCCAACGTGGCAAGTCGGACCAATCGTCTGCGCGCACCTGTGAGCGTGCGCACTGCTGTCTTCTACGGGGCAACGCTGGATAGTCGCTCTGCTGCAGCGTTGGCACGCCGTCGACCTGCAGCGTTGGCAGGTCGCTCTTCTGCAGTGCTGGCGCGGCTCCTCTACGCAACGCTGGCAGGCAGTCGACCATGCAGTGCTGGTGGTCGACCAGGCTAGTTGCAGAATTGCTAGGTGCCAGATGTAGTCATTTCTTGTCATTGCTTGTTAAATCATTCTGTAATTCCAACTTTGCTAGTGGAAACTCTTGCCGATTTCTCCCGTGTGTAAATGTGCAAGCACTAAGGAACTAAGCAAAGCTACGATCACTATTAGTAGTTCGTGCCAACCCTCATAGTCTAGCTCACTGCCGTTGTAGAGTGATTCTCCGCAGGCGCGTCAGTGGGAAAGCCAAGGAAGACGCAGGGAATGGTGCGAGTGGAGAGCTTGTCCGCGGTGGTATCGCGGACAAAGGCACGAGAGCCCCAGACCCGGAACACCGACGCATCGCCAACCTCCCCCGTCCAATGCAGTGTAGGCGAGGTTTCCAGCAAGGAGACATGGGGGCCAGAGGTTGAGCTGATGCGCAGCGTACCGGACCGCAAACGGCCACAGAAAATGGGGAGCAGCCGCATGGATCATGGAGGTACGAGCCACCTCCATGACTAAGCCAATGCGGCGCTCAGCAATCCCATTTTGCTGCGGGGAGGTGGAAAGTGTGAACGACTGAAGGATGCCCTCCCCACGACAAAAGTCCCGCAGGAGGTGGGAGGAGAACTCACCACCTCTGTCAGAGTGCAGACGCAGGACAGGAAGGTCCTGGCGGAACCGCTCGCGGAGCTGGAGACGGACAGCGCGGATCCAAGGGATCAAGACATCAAGGACCTCCCCCTTGTTGCGCAAGGGGAAGACCGTGGTGTACACGACTAGCTGTCAACAACCAGCAGACAGTATCGCTTGCGGTCCTGTCCATTGACGCGGGCTGGGCCCTACACGTCCATATGGAGAGTTTGCAGGGGAGCAGTCGTCGGGGGAAACGAGGAGGAGTGAGGAGCGGCGCGCTGCCGCCCCTCAACGCAAGGAAGGCAGGGTGGCGCAGGCGAGGGCGGGAGGGGAGGCAGAGACCTGGGAAGGCCAGAGACAAGGAGGCGGGAGTGCATGCCACGGAGGCGTGGCAGGGAGGGGTGACCAAGGCGATGGTGCCAAAGGAGAGTTTGGTGCGTGAGGAGGCGACACGAGCAGGGGGCTGCTACCTGACCTGACGCGGACACCTGACCAGACGCAGCCACGCGAGTAGGCTCAGTAGTCAGTGTGTACAGGCTCGACCCAGGCCGACGGGTGAACGTGGCCAGGTGACGGCCCGTCTGTGCACACGTGCAGATCGATACACGCTGACCCCCAGGAGTGGTGGTAGTGACCATCGCATCCTGGAGGGCAGCGGTACTCACCAAGTTCGTAGAGAACGAGGGGAGGTGAAGACCTGAGAGTGAGCCAGACGGAACCGCCGGACACGGGAGAACAGTGGAGGAACGTGCAAGAACCGGGCCCCCTGAGGGGTCAGCCAGAGAGACTGCAACAGGTGCAGGGAGTGGTGTGACTGTGGTACTGTCGCGAAAGAAGCAGCGGGAAGCACCTGAGTCAAGCGTGAAGGTGTGCAAGGCCTCAGTAGGCGCAGTACCAGAGAGAGCAGACGCACTAGCACCTAGAGCAGCAACCTCTATACCTGGGTCGGGCGGCACACACAGGTAACAGTCACCCTCAGCACTAACAGTCAAAGCATAGACGCCAGCAAGGATAGCGTCAAAGTCAAGAGCAAATATATCCACATCGTTCCTAAGCAGCTCTAGGCAGCGGGAGAGCTCACCCGCGTCGTTAAACTCTGCGCGCCAGGCGTCGTCAAGACGGGAGAAACAGTGGTACTGTGTGTGACCAACCTTCCCGCATGTCTGACCAGCCCGATCACCTGTGCGAATGACGTACGGGCAGCGAACACTACCCCCAGACGCCCCACGCTGAGCAAACCACTCACGAAGCTGCTGGGGCGTAAGGGTCTCGCGCGGACGCTGCTGCTGCTGCCTCTGGCCACCGCCAGAACCTCCCCTCTGGGCCGCTCCACTCGGACCGCCACCACTGCCGCCGCCACCACTCCCACTGCTGCCACCACCGCCGCCACCACTCCCACCGCTACCACCACCGCCGCCACCGACGCCTCCACCCCCACCACGACTCCCACTGCCACCACCGCCACCTCCACCGCCTCCACCGCCTCCACAACCGCCTCCACCGCCGCCTCCACCGCCGCCACCCCCACCACTCTTGCCTCCCTTGCCCTTGCCGCTGCGGCGCCTCCCACTAGGAGCAGACGCAGCCCCGACCTCCTCAGCACGAAGGAAGTCAACAGCAGCAGTAGGAGCGACAGAGGGGGCAAGGGAAGAGGGGGAACACCCCTCAAAGAAGGGAGTGCGAGGAGTGCCACGAGAAGCAGCTACAGCGACTATGCTAGTCTCAGCTGCAAGGAGATGCTTCTCGAGCAGGTCGACAGTGAGGTCTGTGGGGTCAAGGGCGAGAAAGTGGTCCCTGACTGTGCGACGAGAGTTAGTGAGGCGGGTGACGAGGAAGTAGAGAGTGATGTACTTGAGGGGAGGGGGGGGGGGGAAAAGGGGGTCGTGTCAAGAAACCCGGGTTTAAGCGCGGCGCGGTAGCGAATGTCGCTAGTGCGAAGGTGGGTAATGAGGTCGGCGACCGTGGGAAAGTCTGAAAGCTCGGGAAAGAGGTAGGGCAGTATGAGTCGGCCTAGAGCAGCAGTGGCAGGGGAGGAGTAACGAGCGACTACAGCGTCAAACATGATTGCTAGAAAATTTCCTTGTTATGAGGTAAAATAGAGTTTCCAGTGCTACATAGAATAATTCCGCCTTTATGAAAACGCGCAAGTCCCACCCCACTCGGTGCTGTTTCGCGGGGTACTCCTCAAATACCGGGGTTGTTCGCTAGCACCATCATAGCATAAAGACACGGGATAACGACGGGATCAGGAAGGTGGGTCTCGCCTTCCTGATCCCGTCAGTTAGAGTTCGTTAACCTCCGTCAGCCTGGTCAGCCCGTGAAAAAAGTGCCGAGCCTCACCTACCGTCCAAACCAACAAACAAAGTGGGCGTCTGGCGAACGCCCACTTTTGTCCACCAAATATAACGGTTCGACGGCATATAGAAGCGGGGACGAAACTTCGTCCCCAAGCAAAATACCATACCCTAGCCATGCCATTGTCATGCCGCGTTTTTCAAAGCACAGCGGTGGCACAACCGACGCATTGCTGTTCAGAGGGTAACCCTTGAACAAGCCTGCAGTTCGACAAAGGGGGCTTCGTATACCCCCTATTTTTCCCTCCCAAACACACCTTCGAAAGGAGTGTGAGTTGTGTCTGGGCATGAGCACGAGGTGGCAGGGGTTGTGTTTGAGCGGGGTGTGTTTTATTTGCGTTTTTAACCCACGTTTCGCAATTTTTGGTCAGCGGGCAGCACAAGGGTCAGTGAGGCTAAAGGCGTGGGCCCAATCGGGTTTGCTCGCCTCGATCAGCCGCGATCAATAATTTCCAGGAAGCCTGGAAGCCAAATTCAGGCAATCAGGGGCAATCAGCTGATCGCGATCAGCTGATCGCCCAACCTCGATCAGACCCGATTTTATCCCCGATCAGAGTCGATTTTCCTCGATCACAGGCAATCAATTGATTGCTTGTGATCGGGGCACCCAGCGATTCTCGCGAGTAGTTACACTGTGTTATTCACAGTGAAACGAAGATTTTCGCCAGGTGAAGCCTGGTCGTCAATCTCGCTAAAATGGTGACGAAAATGCCACGCAAATGTATGCGCTTGCTGAGCAGGCGCTGACAGCCTTCTTCGAAAATCATTTCTGATCGGGCGGCTCGGGCACTACGATCACAAGCAACCCGATCAGATCCAACTCGATCAAATCAGTCGCGATCAAACTCGATTGGGCCCACGCCCTAAACTTTCGCGCCGTCGGGGAGAAGGTGGGGATGGACCTTCCCGATGCGGTTGCGAAATTTCGCCTTTCGGGCGCGCGTAGTTTCTCGGGCGGCATATCACCCAAACCTCGGAGGAGGGTTCCGCCCCCGTTTCTTGATGCGGTAGCAACGCTGAAGCCATCGTTTTCTGTTAAAGAAACAATTTGCTGGCGAACAGCACCACCGTCTGACGTCATCTTACCGCCAGCGCACTGCTGGCAAACCCTCGTCACCTGGTGGTGACCTGGCTCAAGGTACCCGACCTAGCATGCCATACGTGCTTCAGGCTGCGGTTCGGGGTGACATTCTGGGCCGCTTCACCTGCTTCGTGTTTCTCATTCAGCCTCATCCCAAACCTCCTCCCAGCTTCTCTGCTAACCAAACCTCCACTTTGCTCCCCAACCTCCCTACCTTCCCCTACCTCGGGAGAACCCATGTTCGACGCCAGACCTGAGACCACCACCTCCATCCAAGCCGAAGCACGCCGGAAGGCAAGGCAAAGCGGTTTTTCCATCCCAAACCAACACGGCACTTGCCTGCTTCTTTCTTGCGGACTTGCAGTCGGGCGTTCTTGAAATTCTGATGGTAGTTCCTTTCATGGTCGAAAGAATTCTACCGGCATTCGTTCATTTTCACATAGCTATCGCTCATCTGCTATCAGGACAGGACTCGCCAGCCACGTTCCGTAGTACTGAGAGGTTATTGAAAGAGGCCATCCTTTCGTGAAGAGCCTTTGTTTTCTGCTCGTTAATCAGGATTCAGGTACCTGCACTGGGTTGGTCGCTGAGAGTACACATGGCGGAGCGTCAGATCGTGGTTGCGATGGATGCTCGCGAGGGAAGCCGCGACGCGTTCTTTTGGGCTTTAGAGAACTTGATTAAGCCGGACGACCACGTCACGCTACTTAATGTCCGACCCACTCGTGCCACGATTCTTCCCACGCGCGCAGGTATTCCTCATTTCCCATGCGCGCAGGTATTCTCCCCATGCGCACAGATTCTCCCCACGCGCCGCGCAGATGTTCCCCGCACGTAAGTATCTTCTCCGAGCGCTCAGGTTCCCACGCGCAGTTTTTATCCCCGTATTATGCGTGGACGAGTACGCTGGTGACGCACGTTCCGTTGTGGAGGCTACCCGTAAGCGTGGACGTTAGCGTACGCGTGGACGTTTCCGTACGCGTGGACCACTGTCCGTAAACGTGGACCACGCGTGGACCTTTCTGTACGCGTGGTCGTTTCAGTACGCGTGGACCACTTTCCGTAGGCGACGAACTTTCCGTTCTTCCGACAGCTGTGGTCACCTTTTGCAGAGCGCACACTCTCTTGTTCCGGCGAGTTTTGCCGTGTTCCGATGCGCATTTCAAAACGCAGTGATTCTTCTTACGTGCCGTTACTCACCGTCCTGTGCGTCTCGGCCGTTTCCATTGTGCTTGTATCAAACCCGCCTGCTTCTATCGAAACCTCCTTGCTTTGCAAGAAGATGCCATGCCATTCCATGCCATTAGCGTCCACGCCGTAATGCCATGCCGTGCCATAACATACCATGCCATTTCAACCATGCCATACCACACGCTACACCACACCATCTCATGCCCTCACCACATGCCCTCACCACATGCCCTCACCACATGCCCTCACCACATGCCCTCACCACATGCACTGCCCTCACCACATGCCAGTCATCACAAGCCATCTCACATGCCATCATGACCCCACCATGCAGACCTGGTGGGTACACGCTGGCAATTGAGCATATTCACAGTTTACAATTCCCACCCCGCTCCCCCACTCCTGTGTTCTTCGACAATCAATGCTGTTCCTGGCATGCAAACCATGCAGACTTGTCAGCATCGTCGGGAGGGCAGGGCGACGACGACGATGGGTACATGCCGGCCATGGGGTAAATCCCTAGTTTACACCCTTCACTCCCAACCCCACCATGCAGACCTGTCAGCATCATCAGGAGGGCAGGGCGACGACGACGATGGATATATGCTGGCCATGGAGCAAATCCTCAATGACGTCATCCATAAGGCTCACGAGCGCTTCCCTGTAAGCAGCGTGACTCTTAACAGATTGGTGTGACTCGTATGCAAGTCACGCCAATGGGTACATGCTGGCGATGGAGCAGAATCTCAACAACGTCATCCACAAGGCGCATGAACGCTTCCCTGTAAGCATGCAATGTGACACTAACGAATCAGTGTACCTCTTATAACGGGTATGCAAATCACACCAACGGGTGCATGCATGCTGCCCATGGAGCAAATTCTCAACGACGACATTCACAAGGCGCACGAACGCTTCCCTGTAAGCATGCAATGTGACACTAACGAATCGGTGCGTTCTTACAACGCGTATGCAAGTCACATCAACGGGTGCATGCTGGCGATGGAGCATATCCTTTATGACGTCATCCAAAAGGTGCGTGAGTGCTTCCCTGTGAGCATCGTGACTCTAAAGAGTGGCTGGTTGTACCCTTTTTGAGGCGCCTCAAGAAGCGCACGAGCGCTTCCTTGCACGTGAGGGTGGATGCATGCACGCGTGCACGGATGAGGCTTTCAGGTGCTAGGGAGATGGCGATGATGGTGCTGATCTGGGAACATGCCGGCGTGAAAACATGTTGACGTGGAAACATGCTGACGATGGGAACATGCTGACGTGGCTACATGCTGATGTGGAAACTTCCTGACGATGGAACACGTGACATGGGAACATGCTGACGTGGAAACATGCTGATGTAAGAACATGCTGACGTGGAAACGTTCTGACGATGGAGCAGATCCTCAACGGCGTCATCCATAAAGGATGTGAACGCTCTCCCTCACTTTCCGTCCCTTCCTCCTTCCCCCCTCTCTCCCAGGGCCTCAAGGTGGACAAGGCCATCAAGTCGGGCGACCCCAAGCACCTCATTCTAGACGAGGTGGTCATCAGGGACGCTGCTGCTTTGGTCATGAGCTCCAGGGGGCTCAGTCCGGTGCAGAGGTATGTAGATGGGTGTCCTGAGTAGGGCATTCATGGGGTGGGCAGCAGGCGAGTCCAAGCACCTCGTCCTGGGCGAGATCGTCATCAGGGACGCTGCAGCACTCGTCATGAGCTCCAGGGGCTCATTCCGGTGCAGAGGTGTGTGCATGGGTGTCTGAGTATGGGGTGGATGGGGCAGCGTGCTTACAGCACCTCGTCCTGGGCGAGGTGGTTATCAGAGACGCAGCAGCACTGCACTCGTCATCAGCTCCCGGGGGCTCAGCCCAGTGCAGCACACCTCTGCAGAGGTGTGTGCATGGCGTGTGTGTGCTAGAAGAGAGTCGCTGGCTGGTATAAGTAGGGCGGTTGATGGTGTGCAATGCAAATGGCTGTCTGAATAGACCACTGATGGCGCAGCAGGCGGGCAGCACCTCATTCTGGCTGGGCCAGGTGGTCATCAGGGACGCGGCAGCGCTGGTCATGAGCTCCCGTGGGCTCAGTCCGGTGCAGAGGTGTGTAAATGGGTGCCTGGTAGGCCATTGATGGGGCAGCACAGTGGCAGGATGGCACCTCATTCTGAACGAGGTGGTCATCAGGGATGCTGCAGCACTTGTCATGAGCTCCCAGGGGCTCAGTCCGGTGCAGAGGTGTGTGAATAGGTGTCTGAGCCAGGCATTGATGGGGCCACGCGCTTACAATGAGCTCTCGCAGGCTCAGCCGGTGCAGAGGTTAGCTTGACGTGGAGAGCATGTGGTCAGGAGCGCATATGGGTGGGATGAGGTGGGCATAGGTTTAGCCCAGTACAGGGGTAGATGCATGGTTGTCTTAGTAGGGCATAAGAATGGCATGTTAGTAAATGTCCTGTTTGACATCTAGTTTTGGACCTCGATTTGAGTCAACTCAAAGAGGCATGACTTGGTCATGCCCGCCCTCCCTTTCAACTCAAAAGAGGTGACTTTTGGGTCGACTCAAAAGTCACAGAGGCACGACTTGGTCACTATGTTGCGCCTGATGCGTCCAGCGTTTTTGACGCTGGCATCAGGACGGGGCGTCCAGACGCTGGATGCCCGCTTGACGCTAGTCCAGGCAGGACAAAACTTTCCCCATGCAGGGGTAAAGAAACCTGCCTAGTTAGGTACCAGAGAAAATCCAGAGAATCCTGAAAATCTCCTAATCTCGCATAGCACCTCGACACCACCTGCAGAAGGCGTGGAGCCACTACCAGAATGACCGGTGGGACTAGGAGATGACATGATAACTTAATCGCCTTAACCTAAATTGAACTAGGAAGGCTTAGTAGCTGGACGCTGCCCTGCCAGGGCGTCAGGTGCAACATAGTTGGTCATGCCTGCCCCTCCCGTTCGCACCTTGCCTCCCATTCGCTCTCCTGCCATCGATCTCTATTCACCCCCCCACCTGCGCGTTTCTCCCATCCTCTTGTATTCCCACCCTCCCCCTCTCTACTGCCCCCCTCGCGGCCTTGCTTGGCTCAGCAACTTCTGCTCTTCATCCCTTTCTCCTCTCTTCTTCCCTTTCTCCTCTCTTCTTCCCTTTCTCCTCTCTTCATCCCTTTCTCCTCTCTTCTTCCTTTCTCCTCTCTTCATCCCTTTCTCCTCTCTCCATCCCTTTCTCCTCTCTTCATCCCTTTCTCCTCTCTTCTTCCCTTTCTCCTCTCTTCATCCCTTTCTCCTCTCTTCTTCCCTTTCTCCTCTCTTCATCCCTTTCTCCTTTCTCCTTTCTTCTTCCCTTTCTCCTCTCTCCATCCCTTTCTCCCCTCTTCTTCCCTTTCTCCTCTCTTCATCCCTTTCTCCTCTCTTCATCCCTTTCTCCTCTCTCCATCCCTTTCTCCTCTCTCTTCCCTTTCTCCTCTCTTCTTCCCTTTCTCCTCTCTTCATCCCTTTCTCCTCTCTTCTTCCCTTTCTCCTCTCTTCTTCCCTTTCTCCTCTCTTCTTCCCTTTCTCCTCTCTTCTTCCCTTTCTCCTCTCTTCTTCCCTTTCTCCTCTCTTCTTCCCTTTCTCCTCTCTTCTTCCCTTTCTCCTCTCTTCTTCCCTTTCTCTCTCTCTTCTTCTCCTCTCTTCATCCCTTTCTCCTCTCTTCTTCCCTTTCTCCTCTCTTCATCCCTTTCTCCTCTCTTCATCCCTTTCTCCTCTCTCCATCCCTTTCTCCTCTCTTCTTCCCTTTCTCCTCTCTTCATCCCTTTCTCCTCTCTTCATCCCTTTCTCCTCTCTTCATCCCTTTCTCCTCTCTTCATCCCTTTCTCCTCCTCTCTTCATCCCTTTCTCCTCTCTTCATCCCTTTCTCCTCTCTTCTTCCCTTTCTTCTCCCTCTCTTCATCCCTTTCTCCTCTCTTCATCCCTTTCTCCTCTCTTCATCCCTTTCTCCTCTCTTCATCCCTTTCTCCTCTCTCCATCCCTTTCTCCTCTCTTCTTCCCTTTCTCCTCTCTTCATCCCTTTCTCCTCTCTTCATCCCTTTCTCCTCTCTTCATCCCTTTCTCCTCTCTTCATCCCTTTCTCCTCTCTTCATCCCTTTCTCCTCTCTTCTTCCCTTTCTCTCTCTCTTCTTCCCCTTTCTCCTCTCTCCATCCCTTTCTCCTCTCTTCTTCCCTTTCTCCTCTCTTCATCCCTTTCTCCTCTCTTCATCCCTTTCTCCTCTCTCCATCCCTTTCTCCTCTCTTCTTCCCTTTCTCCTCTCTCATCCCTTTCTCCTCTCTTCTCCTCTCTTCTTCCCTTTCTCCTCTCTTCATCCCTTTCTCCTCTCTTCATCCCTTTCTCCTCTCTTCATCCCTTTCTCCTCTCTTCTTCTTCCCTTTCTCCTCTGTTCATCCCTTTCTCCCCTCTTCATCCCTTTCTCCTCTCTCCATCCCTTTCTCCTCTCTTCTTCCCTTTCTCCTCTCTTCATCCCTTTCTCCTCTCTTCATCCCTTTCTCCTCTCTTCATCCCTTTCTCCTCTCTTCATCCCTTTCTCCTCTCTTCTCCCTTTCTCCTCTCTCCATCCCTTTCTCCTCTCTTCTTCCCTTTCTCCTCTCTTCATCCCTTTCTCCTCTCTTCATCCCTTTCTCCTCTCTCCATCCCTTTCTCCTCTCTTCTTCCCTTTCTCCTCTCTTCATCCCTTTCTCCTCTCTTCTTCCCTTTCTCCTCTCTTCATCCCTTTCTCCTCTCTTCATCCCTTTCTCCTCTCTTCATCCCTTTCTCCTCTCTTCTTCCCTTTCTCCTCTCTTCATCCCTTTCTCCTCTCTTCTTCCCTTTCTCCTCTCTCCATCCCTTTCTCCTCTCTTCTTCTTCCTTTCTCCTCTCTTCATCCCTTTCTCCTCTCTTCATCCCTTTCTCCTCTCTTCTTCCCTTTCTCCTCTCTTCATCCCTTTCTCCTCTCTTCTTCCCTTTCTCCTCTCTCCATCCCTTTCTCCTCTCTTCTTCCCTTTCTCCTCTCTTCATCCCTTTCTCCTCTCTTCATCCCTTTCTCCTCTCTCCATCCCTTTCTCCTCTCTCCATCCCTTTCTCCTCTCTTCCCTTTCTCCTCCTTCCCCACCCTTGCGTTTCCCCCACTC
Organism: Closterium sp. Yama58-4; assembly: GCA_947470075.1. Classification (NCBI taxonomy): domain Eukaryota; kingdom Viridiplantae; phylum Streptophyta; class Zygnematophyceae; order Desmidiales; family Closteriaceae; genus Closterium; species Closterium sp. Yama58-4. The sequence goes on from CANIUD010000276.1 coordinate 399,251, forward strand.
TTCCTCCCTCCCCCGTCCTCCCACCTCCCCTCCTCAGGGCCTTCCTTCGCTCAGTCAGCGACTATTACTCTCCAATCCCTTCACTGCTCTTCTTCCCCTTCATCTTTCCCTTCTCCCCCGTTCTCCCCCCTCCGCCCTTTCAGGTCCTTTCTTGGCTCAGTCAGTGACTACTGCTCTTTCATCCCTTAACCACTCTTCTTCCCCTTCATCTTTCCCTTCTCCCCTGTCCTCCCCCCTCCCCCCTTTCAGGACCTTCCTTGGCTCAGTTAGCGACTTCTGCCCTCCCTCCTGCCCCTCTCACCCCTCTAATGGTTAGCAACTATTGCTCTCTCTTGCCTCCTCTCCCTCCCCTCTCTTCCCCCTTTCAGGGCCTTCCTTGGCTCGGTTAGTGACTACTGCTCTCGCAATGCAGGTGAGGGGTGAGGCGGGCAAACAGAGGGGAGGCGGGCAAACAGAGGTGAGGCGGGCACACACAGGGGAGGCGGGCAAACACAGGGGAGGCGGGCAAACACAGGGGAGGCGGGCAAACACAGGGGAGGCGGGCAAACACAGGGGAGGCGGGCACACACAGGGGAGGCGGGCAAACACAGGGGAGGCGGGCACACACAGGGGAGGCGGGCAAACACAGGGGAGGAGGGCAAACACAGGGGAGGCGGGCAAACACAGGGGAGGCGGGCACACACAGGGGAGGCGGGCACACACAGGGGAGGCGGGCAAACACAGGGGAGGCGGGCAAACACAGGGGAGGCGGGCAAACACAGGGGAGGCGGGCACACACAGGGGAGGCGGGCACACACAGGGGCGGCGGGCACACACAGGGGAGGCGGGCAAACACAGGGGAGGCGGGCAAACACAGGGGAGGCGGGCAAACACAGGGGAGGCGGGCACACACAGGGGAGGCGGGCACACACAGGGGAGGCGGGCACACACAGGGGAGGCGGGCAAACACAGGGGAGGCGGGCACACACAGGGGAGGCGGGCACACACAGGGGAGGCGGGCGAACACAGGGGAGGCGGGCGAACACAGGGGAGGCGGGCGAACACAGGGGAGGCGGGCACACACAGGGGAGGCGGGCAAACACAGGGGAGGCGGGCAAACACAGGGGAGGCGGGCAAACACAGGGGAGGCGGGCAAACACAGGGGAGGCGGGCACACACAGGGGAGGCGGGCACACACAGGGGAGGCGGGCACACACAGGGGAGGTGGGCACACACAGGGGAGGCGGGCAAACACAGGGGAGGCGGGCAAACACAGGGGAGGCGGGCACACACAGGGGAGGCGGGCACACACAGGGGAGGCGGGCAAACACAGGGGAGGCGGGCACACACAGGGGAGGCGGGCAAACACAGGGGAGGCGGGCACACACAGGGGAGGCGGGCAAACACAGGGGAGGAGGGCAAACACAGGGGAGGCGGGCAAACACAGGGGAGGCGGGCACACACAGGGGAGGCGGGCACACACAGGGGAGGCGGGCACACACAGGGGAGGCGGGCAAACACAGGGGAGGCGGGCAAACACAGGGGAGGCGGGCAAACACAGGGGAGGCGGGCACACACAGGGGAGGCGGGCACACACAGGGGCGGCGGGCACACACAGGGGAGGCGGGCAAACACAGGGGAGGCGGGCAAACACAGGGGAGGCGGGCAAACACAGGGGAGGCGGGCACACACAGGGCAGGCGGGCAAACACAGGAGAGGCGGGCACACACAGGGGAGGCGGGCAAACACAGGGGAGGAGGGCAAACACAGGGGAGGCGGGCAAACACAGGGGAGGCGGGCAAACACAGGGGAGGGGGGCAAACACAGGGGAGGCGGGCACACACAGGGGAGGCGGGCACACACAGGGGAGGCGGGCAAACACAGGGGAGGAGGGCAAACACAGGGGAGGCGGGCAAACACAGGGGAGGCGGGCACACACAGGGCAGGCGGGCAAACACAGGGGAGGCGGGCACACACAGGGGAGGCGGGCAAACACAGGGGAGGAGGGCAAACACAGGGGAGGCGGGCAAACACAGGGGAGGCGGGCAAACACAGGGGAGGGGGGCAAACACAGGGGAGGCGGGCACACACAGGGGAGGCGGGCACACACAGGGGAGGCGGGCAAACACAGGGAGGAGGGCAAACACAGGGGAGGCGGGCAAACACAGGGGAGGCGGGCAAACACAGGGGAGGCGGGCAAACACAGGGGAGGCGGGCACACACAGGGGAGGCGGGCACACACAGGGGAGGCGGGCAAACACAGGGGAGGCGGGCACACACAGGGGAGGCGGGCAAACACAGGGGAGGCGGGCAAACACAGGGGAGGCGGGCAAACACAGGGGAGGCGGGCACACACAGGGGAGGCGGGCAAACACAGGGGAGGCGGGCAAACACAGGGGAGGCGGGCAAACACAGGGGAGGCGGGCACACACAGGGGAGGCGGGCAAACACAGGGGAGGCGGGCAAACACAGGGGAGGCGGGCACACACAGGGGAGGCGGGCAAACACAGGGGAGGCGGGCACACACAGGGGAGGAGGGCAAACACAGGGGAGGCGGGCACACACAGGGCAGGCGGGCACACACAGGGGAGGCGGGCACACACAGGGGAGGCGGGCAAACACAGGGGAGGCGGGCAAACACAGGGGAGGCGGGCAAACACAGGGGAGGCGGGCACACACAGGGGAGGCGGGCACACACAGGGGCGGCGGGCACACACAGGGGAGGCGGGCAAACACAGGGGAGGCGGGCAAACACAGGGGAGGCGGGCAAACACAGGGGAGGCGGGCACACACAGGGGAGGCGGGCACACACAGGGGAGGCGGGCACACACAGGGGAGGCGGGCAAACACAGGGGAGGCGGGCACACACAGGGGAGGCGGGCACACACAGGGGAGGCGGGCGAACACAGGGGAGGCGGGCGAACACAGGGGAGGCGGGCGAACACAGGGGAGGCGGGCACACACAGGGGAGGCGGGCAAACACAGGGGAGGCGGGCAAACACAGGGGAGGCGGGCAAACACAGGGGAGGCGGGCAAACACAGGGGAGGCGGGCACACACAGGGGAGGCGGGCACACACAGGGGAGGCGGGCACACACAGGGGAGGTGGGCACACACAGGGGAGGCGGGCAAACACAGGGGAGGCGGGCAAACACAGGGGAGGCGGGCACACACAGGGGAGGCGGGCACACACAGGGGAGGCGGGCAAACACAGGGGAGGCGGGCACACACAGGGGAGGCGGGCAAACACAGGGGAGGCGGGCACACACAGGGGAGGCGGGCAAACACAGGGGAGGAGGGCAAACACAGGGGAGGCGGGCAAACACAGGGGAGGCGGGCACACACAGGGGAGGCGGGCACACACAGGGGAGGCGGGCACACACAGGGGAGGCGGGCAAACACAGGGGAGGCGGGCAAACACAGGGGAGGCGGGCAAACACAGGGGAGGCGGGCACACACAGGGGAGGCGGGCACACACAGGGGCGGCGGGCACACACAGGGGAGGCGGGCAAACACAGGGGAGGCGGGCAAACACAGGGGAGGCGGGCAAACACAGGGGAGGCGGGCACACACAGGGCAGGCGGGCAAACACAGGGGAGGCGGGCACACACAGGGGAGGCGGGCAAACACAGGGGAGGAGGGCAAACACAGGGGAGGCGGGCAAACACAGGGGAGGCGGGCAAACACAGGGGAGGGGGGCAAACACAGGGGAGGCGGGCACACACAGGGGAGGCGGGCAAACACAGGGGAGGCGGGCAAACACAGGGGAGGCGGGCACACACAGGGGAGGCGGGCAAACACAGGGGAGGCGGGCAAACACAGGGGAGGCGGGCAAACACAGGGGAGGCGGGCACACACAGGGGAGGCGGGCAAACACAGGGGAGGCGGGCAAACACAGGGGAGGCGGGCACACACAGGGGAGGCGGGCAAACACAGGGGAGGCGGGCACACACAGGGGAGGCGGGCAAACACAGGGGAGGCGGGCACACACAGGGCAGGCGGGCAAACAGAGGGGAGGAGGGCAAACACAGGGGAGGCGGGCAAACACAGGGGAGGCGGGCAAACACAGGGGAGGCGGGCAAACACAGGGGAGGCGGGCACACACATGGGAGGCGGGCACACACAGGGGAGGCGGGCGAACACAGGGGAGGCGGGCACACACAGGGGAGGCGGGCAAACACAGGGGAGGCGGGCAAACACAGGGGAGGCGGGCAAACACAGGGGAGGCGGGCAAACACAGGGGAGGCGGGCACACACAGGGGAGGCGGGCACACACAGGGGAGGCGGGCACACACAGGGGAGGCGGGCAAACACAGGGGAGGCGGGCACACACAGGGGAGGCGGGCACACACAGGGGAGGCGGGCGAACACAGGGGAGGCGGGCGAACACAGGGGAGGCGGGCGAACACAGGGGAGGCGGGCACACACAGGGGAGGCGGGCAAACACAGGGGAGGCGGGCAAACACAGGGGAGGCGGGCAAACACAGGGGAGGCGGGCAAACACAGGGGAGGCGGGCACACACAGGGGAGGCGGGCACACACAGGGGAGGCGGGCACACACAGGGGAGGTGGGCACACACAGGGGAGGCGGGCAAACACAGGGGAGGCGGGCAAACACAGGGGAGGCGGGCACACACAGGGGAGGCGGGCACACACAGGGGAGGCGGGCAAACACAGGGGAGGCGGGCACACACAGGGGAGGCGGGCAAACACAGGGCAGGCAGGCAAACACAGGGGAGGCGGGCACACACAGGGGAGGCGGGCAAACACAGGGGAGGCGGGCACACACAGGGCAGGCGGGCAAACAGAGGGGAGGAGGGCAAACACAGGGGAGGCGGGCAAACACAGGGGAGGCGGGCAAACACAGGGGAGGCGGGCAAACACAGGGGAGGCGGGCACACACAGGGGAGGCGGGCACACACAGGGGAGGCGGGCAAACACAGGGGAGGCGGGCACACACAGGGGAGGCGGGCAAACACAGGGGAGGCGGGCAAACACAGGGGAGGCGGGCAAACACAGGGGAGGCGGGCACACACAGGGGAGGCGGGCAAACACAGGGGAGGCGGGCACACACAGGGGAGGCGGGCAAACACAGGGGAGGCGGGCACACACAGGGGAGGCGGGCAAACACAGGGGAGGCGGGCAAACACAGGGGAGGCGGGCAAACACAGGGGAGGCGGGCAAACACAGGGGAGGCGGGCAAACACAGGGGAGGCGGGCAAACACAGGGGAGACGGGCAAACACAGGGGAGGCGGGCAAACACAGGGGAGGCGGGCAAACACAGGGGAGGCGGGCAAACACAGGGGAGGCGGGCAAACAGAGGTTCCTGAATCTTGGCCACTCTCATAATACAGGCGAGGTTGCCGGTAGTCTTTGCACTGCTATTCACACCCTTCATTATTCTCTACCCATTCCTGTTCTCATCTCACTCCCCTACCCTTCCCTGCCCTCATCTCAACCCCTATCCCACATCCCATGCACAAGCTATATTGGGATCACTTTTGAGAAATCTCAGTGGCAACCCCTATCCCACAACCCCTATCCCACAACCCCTATCCCACAACACCTATTCCACAACCCCTATCCCACAACCCCTATCCCACAACCCCTATCCCACAACCCTTATCCCACAACCCCTATCCCACAACACCTATTCCACAACCCCTATCCCACAACCCCTATCCCACAACCCCTATCCCACAACCCTTATCCCACAACCCCTATCCCACAACACCTACTCCACAACCCCTATCCCACAACCCCTATCCCACAACACCTATTCCACAACCCCTATCCCACAACCCCTATCCCACATCCTCTGCCCCACCATGTCTCTGAATTTTTTGCCTGCCCACATCCCCACCCCACCACATCTCCCCTTTCATTTCTCCCTTGCCTTGCCACATTTCCTTGTTGCTTCGGCTGTGGCAGAGTGTCCGGTGATTGTTGTGAGAGGTAAATCAGCCCACTGATTGCCCTCCATGGGCTCTTCGTGTTTGACATCTACCAGACAGATTGTTGTTTTTGAAAGTAGCACGTAGCCAGACAGATTCGACTTTGAGTACACCAGCATGTTTATTATGTTTTATGTACACCTGCCAGCCATACTTCAAACAATGATTCCAGTCACTCCATATTGCAAGTTTTGTGTTGCATTTTTTTTGTTACCAATTGTTACGAACAGTAACATCAGAACACTACTGTGCACTCCTCACCGCAGCTAAAGAAGCACGTAGTAGCGAGAATGAATGAGAAGAGTCAAAACTGACTCGAAGCGTCGCAGACGGTTGAACTGCATCTGGACCGTCGGAGCAAACGGCATCGGGCAACTGCAGGCAGGAGGGTTTTTGGCGGGAACAGTTTCGTAACTGTACGCGCCGCACGGTTGGGAATGAATTTGAATAAGGGAATGTACCTCTTAGAGTACATGGCTAGCTAGGTCGATTCGAATTCCCTGTACTCTTATTTATATCGTTGTATTTGCATGTTCTAATCATCTCAAGCATTTTACATTCACTCTGCTACCGTAAGATCCCGGATAGAAGCGCAGGCCTCGGATAAGCGCCGGCGCTTATGAAATGATGAGGGCGCTTATATCCGGTCCTCGATTATAAGCGCACCCCCTAAGCGCATGTCGATTTATTATAAGCGCATGTTGATTTTTATTTGAAAATCAGTACCGTTTCACAGAAACGAATTTCACCTTAGCAAGGAAACGAAGTACAATTTCGGTTTCCCGCTCACATCTCACTTTCTGCGCGTCTAGTCAGCACGTGCTGTCCCTTAGTCAGCATGTGCTGGCAGGGAATCAATCCCGGCCAAGCTGCGCGAGAATCAGATTCGCGACCCCATATATTTTCGACTCGATAACAATGCGCAAATTGAGATCTACAGTTTGGTGAAAAACAAACTTAATTTCATTTTTGCCATTTTATAGACGCCGGCGCTTATAAATTTCCTCAATTATAAGCGCACCCCCTAAAAAACAGTGTTTTATTACAACCCCAGGGGCGCTTCTATCCGGGGTATGACGGTATTGAGATCAAGGGCCCACCTCTCAGAATAACTAGCCAAGAAGGGATGAACTAGCAGAAGTTTGGGTACAAATATGAAACCCTAGTTGGGGTTGTACCCCATATTGGCTACCCCACTACAGCCTACCAACATATAACACAATACAATTTAACACACCCCCATAGGCAAAGTGGGGGAGAACAAAGGGTCGCAAGACCAGTCCAGCAAAGCAACGCAAGCCCAGGGTGGATCACAACGTCACCACACTCCGAGCACAAGCAAAGGCCACAAGGCCAGTTCACATGCAGTGCTAGATATAGTACAAGACAAGCAATACAGTGATCAAAACCTAGCAAGCAAGCAACAAGATATATATAAAGTACAGTACAAAGAATGTCAAGCAGTGAGCAAGTGAGGAAACGTGGACACAAGGCCTAAAGAAGTACAGTGCCGCTGATGATCACTAGGCGGGAGCGCCTTGGTGAAGATATCAGCAGTGTTGGCCTTCGAGTCCACGTACACAAGCCGAAGCTGACCGCGCTGCTGAAGCTCTCGAGCAAGAAAGTAGCGAAGAGCAATGTGCTTCGTCCTGTGCTCCAGTCTGTGCTCCTGACACAAGGCAAGAGCCGCCTTGTTGTCACCGTACAGAACTGGAGGAGAACTAGGCCGCTCTCCCAAGTCAGTCAGCAGGTAGGTGAGCCAGCGTAACTCATGTGCAGCCATGGCTGTGGCGTAGATCTCAGCCTCACAACTAGAGCCGAGAACAGAGGAAGAGCGGGTGGACCGCCACGAGACAGAACCAGAGCCAAGGCTGAAGGTGTAACCCTGTGACGACCGCTGCGTAGCCAGGTCGTCCACCCAAGAAGCGTCCGAGTGACCAGTGAGGACAACTCTGTCGCGTCCTCCAAGCACCAGCCCCATGCCTGATGTACTGCACAGGTAACGCAGCACCCTCTTAGCAGCCTCCCAGTGCTCTCGCCTGTGTCTCCCAGGCGCAACGTAACGAGCAAGGATGCTAAGAGGGTACGCGAGGTCAGGTCGCGTGCAAGTCATCAGGTACATGAGGCAGCCTACAAGCTCTGGGTACGGGCCACTCGGCTCTACGGACTCGTCCGAAGGTGGAGCTGAGAGCGAGTGGCTGGTAGCCAGAGGTGTGGCCTGAGGTGAGGAGAACTGGAAGCCGAAGCGCTGAAGGACCTGCTGCACCATGTGTGACTGAGTCAGGGTGATGGTGCGGCGAGCTCTGTCCCGGGTGATCTGCAAGCCAAGGTAGCTACGCAGTTCACCCAGGTCAGTGCAGGTGTGTCTCTTCTGCAGCTCCGACTTCACACGAGCGAGTGCCTCTGTGTCAGCAGTAGCAAAGACCAAGTCGTCGACGTAAACGAGAATGTAGAACGGCGGCAGCGACGTGTCTGTGCGCAGAAACAGCGACGGGTCAGCAGTAGACGGCGCGAACCCAAGAGCCGCAAGTGTAGTCCTCAGTGTGTCGTGCCACTCACGTGGCGCCTGGCGAAGACCGTAGACTGGCCGGCGGAGGCTCCACTGGGTACCAGGGGGAAACGACCCAGTAAAGCCAGGTGGGCGGCGCAGCCAGATCTCCTCGTGCAGGCTGCCCTGCAGGAACGCTGTGCTGAAGTCAAGAGAGTGAAGCTCGTAGTCACGCTGAGCAGCAACGTGCAGCAGAACCCGAAGAGTGGTCATCTTCGGGGTGGGGGAGAAGGTCTGGAAGAAGTCGACCCCCTGACGCTGACTGAAGCCTCTAGCAACGTAACGAGCCTTGAAGACAGGCGGAGAACCTGGCGGCCGCTTCACCCTGAAAATCCACATGCCATCGACGATGTTCGCCCCAGGAGGGGGAACCTCGTCGACGTAGGTGCCTGTGGACTTCCAGGATGCCATCTCTGCGTCCATGGCTGTCTGCCACTGAGAGGAGTAGGGACCCGAGATCGCCTCTGCGTAAGTGCGCGGAGTGGGGATGTCTAGTGCATCCGGGTCTCCCTCAGGGGCAAGCAACCAGGCCACGAGATGAGGTACAGCAGCCGCAAGAGAGTCAAAGTCCTCCTGCCTGTCCTCAAGGACGTCCGTGCCAAGAGCACACTCACCCCCGACGGACGGAGGACAGACAGACGCAGACGCAGACTCAGCAACAAGGCTAGCAGCGTAGTCTAGACGACAGGCAGCAGCAAAGTCAACCAACTCAGCGACGAGAGCAGACGCAGCCGAGGACTCAAAGGTAGGGTCAGTGACAACAGTAGCTAGGAGACGCGTGACAGTAGGGTGCTCAGCGCGATACCGGTCAGACTCAGGGTCCGGAACGGCAGGCAAAGAGGACGCAGGAGGAGACGGTAGAGGGACACGCTGAGGAGCAGTAGAGGGACGCAGAGTCATGTAGTGAGTGCCTGGGACAGGAGGAGGACGCTCACGACGGACACGACTACCAGTGCGAGCAGGACGAACAGGCGACGCAGGACGAGACTCAGGCTCACGACGCTCCGTAAGACCTCCTGTGGGACCAGCGTAAGGAGAGGGAGCAGGGAGAGGCGAGGTAGGCGGTAACTGTGACTGCGGCTGGACAGGCGGAGGACACTCTACGGAGGGAGGAGGACAAGGAGGAGGAGCCTGCCCAAGAACCTGCTGAAGGAGCGGTACGAAGTACGGTCGCGGCCGCGCAACGTCTCCAGAAGCAGAAGAGACTCCAGCGGCCGGGTCCTCAGTACCAGCAGGAGCTCCAGCGTCCGAGTCCCCAGCACCAGCAGCAGCGCCACCGCTCGGGTCCCCAGCTCCAGCAGCAGCTCCACCAGGTGGGTCCGCAGCACCAGCAGCAGCGCCACCCCCAGGGTCCGCAGCACCGCTAGGAAGAGCACCCCCAGAGTCAGCAGCTCCAACTCCGCTAGCACCACCAGCTCCAGAGGCCCCAGCTCCAGCAGCTCCAGTCGTAGTGCTCCCAGAACAACCAGTCCCGGCAGCTCCAGTACCCCCAGTACGAGCACCCCCAGGACGAGCAGCTCCAGCACCCCCAACTCCAGCCGAGCCACTAGGACGGCGAAAGCGCCGGACGTACCAGTCACGAAGCTGCTGCGGTGTGAGAGACTGCTCAGCACCCCGAACCGGAGCACCCCCAGACGCAGCAACCCGAGGCTCCGTAGGCTCAGTAGCAGCACCCCCAGGCTCAGCACCCCCAGACTCAGCACCCCCAGTCTCAGCACCCCCAGGCCCAGCACCCGCAGGCTCAGCACCCCCAGGCTCAGCACTCCCAGCAGTACCACCTGCAGCAGCACCTGAGTCACCTGTGACCTCGACAGGCTCAGCGACGGGAGGAGGGTCTACCTGAGAGACACCTGAAGGAGCAGGACCCTGAGGGGGAAGGGGGTCTACCGGAGGGGGATTAGGAGCAAGGAAAAGCGGCGGGGGAGGGAGGGGGGCAGTGCGGTAGGGGAAGAGACGGTAAAAAGGGACCGACTCGTCAAAGGTGACGTCCTGAGAGGCGAAGACCCGGCGCGAGGTGGGGTGGTAAAACTGCCAGCCCGGCGCGTCAGGGACAAAGCCAAGGAAGACACAGGGAAGCGTGCGGGAGGAGAGCTTGTCCGCGGACGTATCGCGGACAAGGGCACGAGCACCCCACACCCGGAAGCGCGACGCATCGCCAACCTCCCCCGTCCAACGCAGTGTGGGCGAGGTCTCCGGCAAGGAGACACGGGGCCAGAGGTTGAGCTGATGCGCGGCGTACCGGACAGCAAACGGCCACAGAAAATGGGGAGCCGCCGCGTGGACCAAGGAGGTACGAGCGACCTCCATGACCAGGCCAATGCGGCGCTCAGCAACCCCATTCTGCTGTGGGGAGTCCGGAAGCGTGAAGGTCTGCTCGATGCCCTCCGCCTGACAGAAGGTCCTCAAGAGATCGGAGGAAAACTCACCACCTCTGTCAGAGTGCAGACGCAGGACAGGAAGATCCGTCCGGAAACGGCGGCGGAGCTGGAGACGAACTGTGCGGATCCAAGGGATCAGAACAGCAGGGACCTCACCCTTGGTGCGCAAGGGGAAGACCGTGGTGTAACGCGAGTAGTCGTCGACAACCAGCAAAAAATACCGCTCACCGCCCTGACCACGAACGCGGGCTGGGCCCCACACGTCCAGGTGGAGGGTCTGCAGAGGAGCCTCTGTCGGGGGGAACGAGGAGGAGTGAGGAGCAGCGCGCTGCCGCCCCTCGACGCAAGGAAGGCAAGGCGGCGCAGGCGAGGCAGGGAGGGGAGGGAGGGACCTGGGAAGACCAGACACAAGGTGGCGACGGTGCATGCCACGAAGGCGTGGCAAGGAGGGGTGACCCAGGCGGTGGTGCCAGAGAAGAGTCTGGTGCGACAGGGAACGACACTCACAGGCGTGGGCTACCAGACCTGACGCAGACACCTGACCGACAGCAGCGACCTGAGGAGACGCAGTGGTCAGTGTGTAGAGACTCGACCCCGGCCGACGGGTAAACGTAGCCAGGTGACGGCCGGTCCTGGAGCACGTGCAGATCGCCACACGCTGTCCTCCAGGGGTAAAGGTGTCAACCCACTGATCCTGGATGACAGCGTTGCTCACCAGGTTCGTCGAGAACGAGGGGAGGTGGAAACCCGACAACGAGCCAGACGGAACCGCCGGACAAGGGAGTACAGTGGTGGACTGGGCAAGGACTGGGCCCCCAGAGGGGTCAGCCAAGGAGACTGGGACCGGTGCAGGAAGCGGTGTGAGCTCAGTACTGTCACGAAAGAAACAACGGGAAGCACCTGAGTCAAGAGTGAAGGTGTGACAGGCCTCAGCCGGTGCGGTACCTGAGAGAGCAGTCTCTGTGGGTGCTGTACCTGAGAGAGCAGACTCGCAAGCAGCAGGGACAGTGCTGGAGGGAGCAGGTACAGGGGGCACCATACCAGAGAGAGCAGACTCACTAGGACCTAGGGCAGTGGGCCCTATACCTGGGTCAGGCGGCACACACAAGTAACAGTCTCCCTCGGCACTAACAGTCAATGCATACATGGCAGCAATAATGGCATCATAGTCAAGAGCAAAGATATCAACACCAGCCCTCATCAGCTCAGCCCAGCGAGGGCGCTCAACATCCTCGCCCATCTCCTCACGCCAAGCGTCGTCAAGGCGGAAGAAGCAGCGGTACTGAGTGTGGAACTTTCCACACGTCTGCCCCTTGCGATCACCTGTGCGAATGACATAGGAACAGCGGCCACTGCCCCCCGACGTCCCACGCTGAGCAAGCCACTCACGAAGCTGCTGGGTCGACTGGGGACGCTGCTGCTGCTGGGAGCTCTGGCCCGAGCCGGTGCCTCCACTCCGACCTCCACCGCCGCCACTACCTCCGCTCCGACCGCCACCACCGCCACCGCCACCGCCACTACCGCCACCGCCGCCACTGCCGCCGCTGCCACCACCGCCACTGCTCCCGCCGCCGCCCCCGCCTCCGCCGCCGGCCCCACTCCCACCGGCACTCCCGCCACCGCTCCCTCCAGCACCGCCTCCCCCCCCACCTCCCCCACCCCCTCCCCCCCCAGCGCCACCCCCGCCACCCTTGCCCCCCTTGCCCTTGCCGGTGCGGCGCCTCCCACCAGGAGCAGAAGCAGCGCCAGCAGACTCAGCACCAAGGAAGTCAACAGCAGCAGCAGTAGCATAGGAGGGAGCGAGGGGAGAGGGAGAGCACCCCTCAAAGATGGGGGTGCGAGGAGCGCCGCGAGCAGCACCTACAGCTACAATGCTCTTCTCGGCTGCTAGCAGCTTCTCCTCTAGGAGGGCGACAGTGAGCTCAGTGGGACAGCGAGCAAGGAAATAGTCGCGCACTGAGCTGAGGGTGTCAGGGAGACGGGTGACTATGAAGTGGAGTGCCCAGTACAGGGGAGGGGGGTTCTTAGCGCAGAACTCGGTGGGAAGGGCGGCACGCAGGCGAGCATCACTAGTGCGAAGGTGGGTGATAAGATCGGCGACTGTAGCAAAGGTGGACAGGTCAGGGAACAGGTAAGGCAGCATGAGACGGCTAAGCTCGGCTGTGGCAGGTGAGGAGTAGCGAGCAACGACAGCGTCGTATAGGGCTTTAGCGGTTTTGCAGTCGCCAAAGTGCTCTAGCTCAGCGAACGGCAGGTGACTGCGAATAGCCAGGCGAGCTGCAGCGTCACGAGTCTGCCACTGGGAACGTACACTAAGCTCGGCTGTGGCAGCAGGAGCAGCGGCAGCACCAGACGCGTAGTCATAGAGGGAGATGTGGTCCGTGCTATTGCTCATAAGATACAACTGCAGGTCGTCGAGCCAGGAAGTGAACTGCACGGGACGGCCCTCAGCATCGAAGGAAAGAACGCGAATAGAGGCCATAGCTCAGGCGTGAGGGCACAGCAGAGCAGCGGCAGCAGCAGAGGGGACGCGCTAGAGCAAAGCTAGCAGCCACAGCAGGAGCAAGCGGCGGTGCACAGGCAGGGAGCAGCAGGCGAGGCGGGCGGCGCTGCAGGCGGGAAGTGCGGCGGGCGGGCGACGTTGCAAGCGGGCAGCGGGCGGGCGGGTGACGCAGCGGGCGGGCGGGCGACGCTGCGAGCGGGCAGCAAGCGGGCGGGCGACGCTGCGAAGCGGGCAGCGGGCGGGCGGGCGACGCTGCGAGCGGGCAGCGAAGTGGGCGGGCCGCGAAGCGGGCGGGCCGCGAAGCGGGCAGCGAGCGGGCGGGCGGGCCGCGAAGCGGGCGGGCCGCGAAGCGGGCAGCGAGCGGGCGGGCGGGCTGCGAAGCGGGCAGCGGGGCGAGCGGGCTGCGAAGCGGGCAGCGGGGCGAGCGGGCGACGCTGCGAGCAGGCAGCGCGGCGGGCGGGCGGCGAGCGGGCGGCTCGGCGGGCGGGCGACGCTGCGAGGGGCGCGCGAGGGCGCTAACGAGGGGCGCTTCGAGGGCGCTAGCGAGGGGCGCGCGAGGGCGCTAACGAGGGGCGCTTCGAGGGCGCTAGTGAGGGCGCGCGAGGGCGCTAACGAGGGGCGCGCGAGGGCGCTAACGAGGGCGCGCGAGGGCGCTAACGAGGGCGCGCGAGGGCGCTAACGAGGACGCACGAGGGCGCTACGAGGCTAGGGCACGGGGTAGCGTGGTAACCGCATGCGAGCGGTGGTGGGCCCTTAAAAAAACGGTCGGTAGGTCCTAGGGACCTCCTGCTCTGAATACCATCTCAGAATAACTAGCCAAGAAGGGATGAACTAGCAGAAGTTTGGGTACAAATATGAAACCCTAGTTGGGGTTGTACCCCATATTGGCTACCCCACTACAGCCTACCAACATATAACACAATACAATTTAACACCACCAACACTATCTACCTGCGTGCGAACCTTCCCGAGTAGATCCTGGGAACGATCCCCTTCAGGTCGTAGCATGGTATGAGAGCGGCTCGGGAATCCTTCGCACTGCCACTCCCGAAAATTACGACATTCGGAAAGTGGCGTCCGGCACACGCTCGCGTGTGAGAATGGCCGGAGGATCTGGTGGTCAGACTAATCTGACGGCTGAAGCGCAAACCAGCCCGGCTGCGACAAGCGAGGGAATGTCAACGATCGGTACCGAAGTCCTCGCACAACTCCTTCAGCGACTCACCAGCTTGGAGCAAGGGCTCCAAACATTGCGGAACGGCGATGCGGGAACATCCTCGCAACCTTCTCAACCGGCCCCAACTGGCCAGAACGCCGCCCCGCACACTTTCTCCCTCGACACAAATGGTTCAACCCCCAAGGCTCCCCGTCCCAGTGAAGAGGCAATTCTCTCCGCGCAATCAAGGTTTCTCAGCATATCAAAAATAAAGACAAGTACCTGCTTCGACGGCAGAGATTTCTATACCTGGAGCTTCGAACTGGAGCTCCTGCTGCAGAACGCCCAAATCTTCTATTATCTCGACGGGAGCTACGCGGAACCCGCTGAGGACACCGACGACGCCAGAACTCGCTATTACAACGAGTCATTGATGGCGTACGGAGTCCTCCTGCGCAACATGTCGCCGGCGGAGCAGATAAGCATCCGTTCGTACAAGACATCGGCTGCTCCGGCCCTCGACGCTTGGCGCCACCTGAACGGTGTGTATCAGCCGAAGGACTCAGTCTCTTCGAGCCGGCTACTCCAGCAGTTACTGGAGACCAAAATGACCTCAGGGGAGAAGGTCAACAGCTACATCAATCGCTGTCGGAGCCTTCGCGACCAAATCGCGAAGTTGGGAAGTTCGATTTCGGAGGAAATCTTCGTGAACATCGTGCTTCAAGGGCTCGGCCCAGAGTGGCGGCCCTGCAAGGCGCTTCTCCGACAGCAGGGGGTCATCTTGGAGGCCGCCCTTTGCGCCGCCCTTCTCGTCGAACAACGGGATATGGATCAGCAGCGACCAGCGCCACGACGAGAACGTGAACGGCTCGCCTTCTACGCCGACAACACCGAAGAGCGACGGCCGCGGCACCTGGCGGATCGATGTAAATACCGATCTCGCCCTCGCCCGACCAATCCGAGCAACTGGTCCGGCCGACAAGACGCACGAGGCGACGTGCGTCCAGCCCAGGGGTATCAACCCCCACCCGCGCGCAACCTGAACCCAACGGTTCAGCATCAGCAGCAGCAGCCATCACCGACTGCCCCAGTTCGCAACGTCATGAGCAACATGGCCATGACGGGCGAGTCGCGTCGTCGCCGCGTGCGCTCACCTTCACCTGAGCCAGCACCCCACCCTATTGGCGCATTCAACAACAACAATCCGTTCAGTCCGCGCCACGACTTCACCGACGACGACGACCAAGACTGGAATCTTCCAGTCCCGCTGCTTGAAAGTCCCCCGCACGTACCTGATATGCGGGTGGCGCCACTTGATTGGCTCTCGCGCGAACAATTTCTGAAGTTTGACACTCCGCACATCGTCACGCCGCGACTGGCGCTGCTCGCCCGTGACGACAACAAGCGCTACAACACCTGGTACCTGGACAGCTGCTGCGGCCAGCACATGGTGGGCTCCGAGCGTTACATATCCAACGCCGTCGCCACCCCCACAGTCACCTACGTCACCGTGGCTAACAACACACGCCTGCGCGCAAGCGCGCAAGGCACTGTCGTGCTCAAAGCACGCGGAAGCCGCACGCACATCACGCTCAACGATGTGCTAATCGTCCAGAATCTGCGCTTCAACCTGCTTTCCGCCGCACAGCTCATGGACTGCGGCGTTGACCTCAGCACGGATCGCGCGACGCGCGACATTCTGCTGCACTACGAATCGAGGGCCTTCCCCCGCAGGCAGATTGGAAGAGCACACTCCGAAAACGGAGTGTATGTCCTGGACTTCGACATCCCCGACTGCAGCGGCGACTCGCACGAGTTAATCGACCTCGTGCCACTGCGCTTCGAGCACATCCACCGCAGGGATTGGAAGCACCCTGACGGAAGACCGTGGGTGCCGCATCATCCCCACCCACGCGAAACGGCGCTACATAACCCTGACCCCAATGGCATCTGCAGGGACTGCCACACGCCAACGGCATCAACCAGCGAAATTGCCGGCCGCGGACTCGCCGCCATCGCCGAAGCAGAACGCCACGCGCCGCCAGAAGAAGGAATGTCACAACTAGAGCTTGAAGTCACCACGGGCGGCGTGTTCGGCGCACCAGACCACCCTCTCATCGGACCCCCATCCCAACATCTCCAAGGGATGCTACGCGGCCCTGGCGTCGGAACTTTCGACACACGCGGAGTCGCGCGGCCTTACACCCGCGAGGAATTCCTGAAGATTTACCCCCACTGGCGCGACCCCACGACAAAACTCACCGTGGAACAGGAGGAAGACTTGGCGTGCCGCGAAGCAGAGGAGCTTCGCCAACAAAGCCTCGCCGAAGCACGCGGAACATTCGCCTGCGGCGCATGGGGGGACGAAGCGGAAGAGAGCGCCTCCTATGAAGGCGGGTGGGGGAGCGTCGGCAGATGGGGAACGGCTGACACTGGCAGATGGGGCAACACCGACGGAACCTGGGCAACCGCAACCGGCGGATGGGGCGCCGCATTTGGTGGCGAAACTAGCGGCTGGGGCACCTCTGCCGGAGGCTGGGGGACTTCCCGCGAAGAACAAAGGGGGGGAGAAGAAGCAGTAGAGGCTGCAGATGTTCCCCTTGGTCGTCCCCCGCGCCATGCTCCACCTGCGCTGCCTCCGCCTGACATTCCGCCGCATCGCAACCCCTGGGACACCATCGATTGGGGCAACGAGCCGTTAACTCTGCGCCGCACCGTCTATGGACCCGCTCGCGAACCGCGCGAACCCACCTTTGTCCCTGGAACCATCCCTGGGACTAACATCCCTCTCTCTGATATTCGCGACGGAGAATTTCTGGCGCTAATGATGACCACCGCCAACGACGAAGAAGAAGCAGCAGAAGAGGCAGCAGCAAAACCTGCCCCTGTGTCTGACGAAGACCCCGAAGAAGCTCGCGCGCGCTACATGCGCACCTCCGGTTTTCGCGCTGACGATGCGCTTTGGCACCAGCGCCTCGGACATCCTTCACGCGCGACGCTGAAAAACTGCATCGACGCGGGAGTCTTCGCCCCAGGAGCACTCCTCCGTCCAGACGGCACCGAAGTAAGAGGCGCGACACATCCACGCAACTGCACCGTTTGCCCCGAAGTTGCACTAAGCCATCAGCCGTTCCAGGAACAACCGCTACCCCAAGCTGCACAAAGTGTACAGCGACTTCCTGAACGTGGGGCACTGCGGAGTCGACGACGAAATGTACACGCTTACCTTCATCAACGCCAAAACGCGCTACGTGTGGGTCGTAAACGTGGAGACCCGCGCCTACAAGGTATTCCGACTCTGGCTGGCGCACGCGCAACGACAGTCTGAAAAAAAACTGAAAATTTGGCAATCTGACGGCGCAGCAGAATTCAGGAGCAACCAGATGCAGAGCTACCTGGCGCAAAAGGGGATCGAGCATCACATCTCTCTCCCCTACGCGCACCAGCAGCAGGGCGTAGCTGAGCGGACGAACCGCACGCTCATGACAAAGGTGCGGGCGCTGATGAAGCAGTCAAAGCTGCCGCCGATCTACTGGACCTACGCGATGCACCACGCCGTACGGGTGCACAACCTGCTGTAAACCACCGCCATCACCGGCAACTTGTCCCCGCATGTAAAGTGGACCGGGACTAAAGGGGACACATCCATGCTCCGCGTGTGGGGGTGCATGGTTCAATACCGCCCGCCGACGTCAACCATCGGAAAATTCTCCAGCCGCGCGCGATGGGGCATTCACCTCGGCATCAGCCACGAGCACAAAGCGTGGATCATCTTAGACTTGCTCAGTCTGAAGACCGCCCACGCTGGCGACGTGACATTCTACGAACGCCTCTTCCTCGAACAGTTCCGCCACGACGAGCAGACAAATGCGAACCGCGTCTACGCGAACGACGGGCACAGCTACGCAACGCCCGAGGACGAAGCCGCCGCAACAATTCTGGAGCAAGACACCAGGGGCGAGTTCACAAGGGGAGACCGTCACAACAGCGACGACAATGACGACGACTCATCTGAAGAAGGAATGGGCGGAACGGGCGGAAGCGGCAGAGGCGCAACACCATCAACACCACCCGAACCAGAGAGCGATGACGACGATGTGCAGGAAGTCATCCCACAACGTCGCCACGACAGCACTGTCTCAGGACTGCAGCTGCTCGGGCTCCACACCGCAACCTCGAAAGCGCCACGTGTCATCGAGCCACGAAACCCGCGCCAAGCTCTCACTGGACCACACAGCAAGGAATGGCGCGAGGCGATGGACGCGGAGATTAAAGCACTCGAATCCCGAGATACCTGGGTGCTAGTCGACCGCGCAGCAATCAAAGGCGCGAGAGTTCTCTCGGGAAAATGGGTCTTCCGCGTGAAGACCGCAGCAGACGGAACGATCGAGCGCTTCAAGGCACGATGGGTGGTTCGCGGCTACGACCAGAGGCACGGGATCGATTTCGATCAGACATTTGCTCCGGTCAGCCGCCACACCTCCGTCCGAATCCTGCTCGCCATCGCAGCCGCTCGACACCTGCCTCTACGCCAGATCGACGTAAAGAACGCGTTCCTGTGAAAACCCAGCAGCGGCCGGCAGATTTCCTCACGAAGCGGCTGGCTGAAGAACCTCACTGGCGCTGTGCTAAGCTGTGTGGTATGAGCCTTAACTAGGCTCATGCAAGGAGGTGCAAGCAGGCGACTGCTTGTGGGGGAGTTTGTTGGGTGCAAATACTATTTTTGCACGTCAACCAGCCGCCTGCATGAAGTCCCGCATTTTGTGTGTGTTTTGTGTGCATTCGTTCTTGCATTTTGTTTCATGCGTTTTTGTTGTGGGCACACAACAAGTCATGACGGATCATGACGAGTCATGAATTCTCATGACGACTCATGTTCGTTCGTCAATTTTCATGAACATCCGTGAGCGTTCATGAAATTTACGGGCGTCATGAATGCTCATGAAAGTTCACGAACTTTCATGTGCGCTCGTGGCGAGTGTCGAGTGTGCCGGGGGGTGCTGGGCTCGAGTCTTTGACTCGGCCCCTTTGACCAATGTCGCGCTGGTCAAAAAGTGCGCGAAAGTCAGGACCCGCGCGTGGGGTCCTGACATACGCGTGCGGCCCCTCAGGGCCTACGCGTGTGTCGCAACTGTTGCGACCGTGCACAGTTGCACGATCGCAACAAGACAGGGCAATTGAATGCCCTGTCTTGCGTGGGACAAAGCACGATCGCGTCAGCGATCGGCTTTTCTCGCTTGAGTGGGGATGCCACGGGGTTACGGTTGACCAACCGTATCCCGCGCTGACCTGGAGAACATTCGACTTCGCACGAAAGTCACGCTGTTTAGCGTGATCATTTCGACGCAGGTACAAAACGGTAAATACCGTTTTTTCAACGATAAAATCCGTTTCACAACTGGGAAACGGGAATTCTACACGAGTAGACATGATTACTGTCAAACATTGCATGTTTATATTGTCTAGGCTGTAGTGGGTTACACCTTAGGGGGTACACAAAGTTAGGGTTTACTACTTGTACCAAACTCTGTTCTAGTTTATTCATTCCTGCTCAGTTATTTCTGACATGGTTTCAGAGCAGGTCCTTCGCTAGGACTGTTCTTAGGGCCCACCGACTTACCTACCTGCTTACCTTCGCTTGTTTCCGGCCCCGCTGGCCCCGTCGATCTAGCACGATCTAGCGGCCCTGCGGCCCCGTCGAAATTTTTTTTTTTCCTAGCGGCCTCTCACGGCCCCCGTCGCGTCGCCCCTTAGCGCCCCGATCGGCCCCGTCACGCCGCCCGCGAACCGCACAGCGCGCCGCGCTCACAGCCCGCGAACCGCCCGCGCACAGCCCGCGACCCGCCTGCGCAGCCCGCGACCAGCCCGCGCAGCCCGCGCACAGCCCGCGAACTGCCCGCGAGCAGCCCGCGACCTGCCCGCGAACCCCCGCGAGCCGCCCGCGACCCGCTTACGCAGCCCGCGAGCAGCCCGCGCAGCCCGCGCTGAGCCTGCGCGGCTCGTGCGCTGACCGCCGCCGGCCCGCACGCTGCCCGCACTGCTCCCGGCCCGCCGCTGCTGAGCCCGCAGCCGCCCGCGCACCGCCGCTGCTGAGCCCGCCGCCGCCCGCGCACCGCCGCTGCGGAGCCCGCCGCCGCCCGCGCACCGCCGCTGCTGCGCCCGCTGCCGCCCGCGTATCACCGCTGCTGAGCCCGCCCCTGCTGCGCCGGCTCTCGCTGCCGCCTGCTGCGCCTGTGCACCACTGCAGATCCTACTACTACACTTCCTGCTACTGCTGCTTGTGCGCCACTACAGTCCGTAGGCCCCACCGGCCCTGCTGACCCTGCGCACGCCTGTTCAGTGACTTTACTGCTTCTACTACTGCCGCTGTCGCTATGGCTAGTCCTCCTGTTCTAGCTTTCGACGCCGAGGGCCGTCCGGTCAAATTCGAAACCTGGCTAGATGATCTGCACCTTTTCCTACAGCTCACTGCCAAGGAAGATATTACACTGTACGACCACGCTCTCGGCCATGCGACCGCCCCACTCGCTACTGCCCCCCCAGCTGAGCGCTCACAGTGGCAGACCCGTGACGCGCACGCTCGCTTTGCTATTCGCAACTCCCTGCCGCTAGATGAGCGCGAGCACTTCGGCCAGTGCAAGACTGCTAAGGACCTCTACACAGCTGTAGTGGCCCGCTACTCCTCACCCGCTTCTGCCACACTAGGCCGCCTCACTCTCCCCTACCTGTTCCCCGACCTAGCCTCTTTTCACACTGTCGCAGACCTCATCACCCACCTTAAGACTAGTGAGGCTCGCTTTCGCGCTGCCATGCCTGACGAGTTCCTCGCTAGCAACCCCCCCCCGCTCTGGATCACTCTCTACCACGTTGTCACCCGCCTCCCTGACTCTCTGCGCCCTGTCAGGGACCAGTTCCTCTCTCGCTCCCCCACTGAGCTCACCATAGCCCTCCTCGAGAAGGAACTGCTTGCAGCCGAGGCTAGTATCGTCGCTGTAGGCACCTCTCGTGGCGACCCCCGCGGCCCCTTCTTCGAGGGGTGCTCCCCTTCCCCCCTCCTCCCCTCTGTCGCCTCTGCTGCTGCTGTCGACCTCCTTGGTGCTGAGAAGGTCGGGGCTGCGTCTGCTTCAGGCGGACGACGCAGGGGCAGGAGTGGCAGGAGTGGGGGTGGTGGCGGAGGAGGCGGGGGTGGAGGTGGTGGCGGTGGAGGTGCGACTGGAGAGGCTAGTGGCGGCGGTGGTGGAGGTGACAGCGGTGTTGGGAGTGGTGACAGGGGCGGAGGTGGCAGCGGAGGCGGAGGTGGTCGTGGCAGCGGCAGGGGTGGAGGTGGCCGGGGCGGAGGCGGAGGGGGTGGTGGTCGTGGAGGCCCGGGGGGCGGTCAGAGTCAGCAGCCTGCCCCGACCCTTCAGGCCGCCCGTGAGTGGTATGCGCGGCGCAGCGTCACCTGCCAGTACGTTATTCGTACAGGTGACCGCACTGGCCAGACGTGTGGGGGGCCGCACCAGACGGAGCGCTGCTTCGCCCGCCTCAACGATGCGTGGCGCACTCAGTTTCCTGGTGGGGGTGAGCTGCCGCGCTGGGCTGATCTGCTCAGGAAGGGTGTTGATATTTGGGCACTTGACTTTGATGCTATTCTCACTGCCATGTATGCGATGTCTATTAGTGGAGAGGGTGCTCAGTACTTGCGTGTTCCGCCCGACCCGGGCATTCAGGCCAGCCCTGCTGCTGCTCTAGGTGCTAGTGTGTCTGCTTCCACAGGTACTACTGCAGCTGCTGCTCTAGGTACTTGTGCGTCTGTGCCCCCTGGTACTGAGTCGACTGCAGCACTGCACACCTTCACACTTGACTCAGGTGCTTCTCGCTCTTTCTTTCGTGACCGCACTGTCCTTGAGCCTCTAGCTCGGCCGGTTGCTGTCTCTCTTGCTGACCCCTCTGGGGGTCCGGTCCTTGCGACCTCCTCCACCACCCTTCCGTGTCCAGCGGTTCCGTCCGGCAAGCTCTCAGGTCTCTACCTCCCCTCGTTCTCCACGAACTTGGTGGCAGGTAGTGCGCTCCAGGACTCGGGTGTTCACCAGTTCACCCCTGCCTACGAGCGTGTGACTCACTGCACGTGTGCTCGGACGGGCCGCCACCTGGCTACTTTCACTCGAGAGCCGGGGTCTGACCTGTACACACTGACCACTGAGTCCCCTCAGGTAGCTGCGTCTGCGTCAGCGTCAGGTCAGCTGTCCGCCCCCTGCTCGTGTCGCTCTCTGGCGAACGACACCGTCCTCTGGCACCACCGCCTTGGTCACCCGTCTGTGCAGCGCCTGCGGGCCATGCACAAACGGGACCTTGTTGCTGGTCTTCCCAGGGTGCTCCCTCCCCTTCCTGACTCCCCTGCTCCTGACTGCATTCCCTGTGTCGAGGGGCGGCAGCGCGCCGCTCCTCACTCCTCCTCCTTTCCCCCGACGACCGCTCCCCTGCAGACGCTCCACATGGACGTGTGGGGCCCAGCCCGCGTCCGTGGTCAGGGTCAGGAGAGGTACTTCCTGATAGTTGTTGACGACTACTCGCGCTACACCACGGTCTTCCCCTTGCGCGCCAAGGGTGACGTCCCTGGTGTTTTGATCCCCTGGATCAGCCGAGCCCGTCTCCAGCTAGGCGAGCGCTTTCACTCGGACTTTCCTGTCCTGCGCTTGCACTCTGACAGGGGTGGTGAGTTCGCCTCCGATATCTTGGCAGCCTACTGTGCTGAGCACGGCATTGAGCAGTCGTACACGCTTCCGGCCTCTCCACAGCAGAATGGGGTTGCTGAGCGCCGCATTGGCTTAGTCATGGAGGTCGCTCGTACCTCCCTGACCCATGCGGCTGCTCCCCACTTTCTGTGGCCGTTTGCAGTCCGGTACGCAGCGCATCAGCTCAACCTCTGGCCCCGTGTCTCCTTGCCGGAGACTTCCCCGACTCTACGGTGGACGGGAGAGGTTGGCGATGCGTCGCGTTTCCGGGTCTGGGGATCTCGAGCTTTTGTCCGCGACACGTCCGCGGACAAGCTCTCGCGTCGCGCTGTTCCCTGTGTCTTTCTTGGCTTTGTTCCCGACGCGCCTGGATGGCAGTTTTACCACGTCACCTCGCGCCGGGTTCTGGCCTCTCAGGACGTCACTTTTGACGAGTCCGTCCCCTTCTACCGCCTCTTCCCCTACCGCACTGCCCCGCTCCCCCCCCCGCCTCTCTTCCTCGCTCCAGGTGCTGAGGTACCAGACCCCCTCCCCCCTCAGGGTGCCGCTCCCTCAGGTGTGTCCCAGGTAGACCCGGGTGAGCCTGTCGAGGTAGCTGTTGACTCGCGTCCTGCGTCTGGGGGTGCTGAGCCTGGGAGTGCTGCGTCTGAGGGTGCGGAGCCTGGGGGTGCTGAGCCTGGAGGTGCGGAGCCTGGAGGTACTGAGCCTGGAGGTGCGGAGCCTGGGGGTGCTGAGCCTGGAGGTGCGGAGCCTGGAGGTGCGGAGCCTGGTGGTGCTGAGTTTGGACGTGCTGAGTCTGGGGGTGCTGAGTCTGGGGGTACTCCATCTGGAGGAGCCCTCTCCTCCCAGCAGCTGCAGGAGAGGTACCTCGAGTACTGCCGCCTCCGGAGAGGTGCTTCTGGAGCTCGTCCCGGTACTTCCCCTCCTACCCAGGAGCTCCCCCCCATTCAGGTGATCCGCGAGTGGTACACGCGGCGCTGCAGTCTTCGTAGTGGTGCTCCTGGTGCTGCGGACCCGAGCGGTGGTGCTGTTGCTGGTGCTGAGGACCCGGATACTGGAGCTGCTGCTGGTGCTGAGGACCCGGGCGTTGGAGCTGCTGCTGGTGCTGAGGACCCGACCGGTGGCGCTGCTGCTGGTGCTGAGGACCTGACCAGTGCCCCTGCTGCTGGTGCTGAGGACCCGGGCGTTGGAGCTGCTGCTCGTGCTGAGGACCCGACCGGTGGTGCTGCTGCTGGTGCTGAGGACTCGGGCGTTGGAGCTGCTGCTGGTGCTGAGGACTCGGGCGTTGGGGCTGCCACTGGTGTCCCTGCTGCTTCTGGAGACGCTGCGCGGCCGCGACCGTACTTCGTACCGCTCCTTCAGCAGGTTCTTGGTCAGGCTCCTCCTCCTTGTCCTCCTTCCTCCGTCGAGTGTCCTCTGCCTGTCCAGCCGCAGTCACAGTTACCGCCTGTCTCGCCTCTCCCTGCTCCCTCCCCTTACGCTGGTCCCACAGGAGGTCTTACAGAGCGTCGTGAGCCTGAGTCTCGTCCTGCGTCGCCTGTTCGTACTGCTCGCACTGGTCGTCGTGTCCCACGTGAGCGTCCTCCTCCTGTCCCTGGCACTCACTACATGACTCTGCGTCCCTCCACTGCTCCGCAGCGTGTCCCGCTGCCGTCTCCTCCTGCGTCCTCTCTTCCTACTCTTCCTGACCCGGAGTCTGACTCCCGTCGTGCTGCCAGTCCCACTGTTACGCGTCTCCTCGCTACAGTTGTCACTGACCCGACCTTTGAGTCCTCTGCTGCGTCTGCTCTGGTCGCTGAGTTGGTTGACTTTGCTGCTCGCTGTCGCCTAGACTACGCTGCCAGCCTTGTCGCTAGGTCTGAGTCTGCGTCTGCCTGTCCTCCGTCCGTCGGGGGTGAGTGTGCCCTCGGCACGGACGTCCTTGAGGACAGACAGGAGGAGTTCCACTGCCTTGCTGCTGCTTTGCCCCGTCTCGTGTCCTTGCTAGTTGCCCCTGAGGGAGACCCGGATGCACCAGACATCCCGACCCCACGCTCTTACGCTGAGGCGATAGCGGGTCCCTACTCCTCTCAGTGGCAGACAGCCATGGACGCAGAGATGGCCTCCTGGAAGTCCACAGGCACCTACGTAGACGAGGTTCCCCCTCCTGGGGCGAACATCGTCAGTGGCATGTGGATTTTCAGGGTGAAGCGGCCGCCGGGTTCTCCACCTGTCTTCAAGGCGCGCTACGTGGCTCGAGGCTTCAGTCAGCGAGAGGGAGTAGACTTCTTTCAGACCTTCTCCCCCACCCCGAAGATGACTACTCTTCGGGTGCTGCTGCACATAGCCGCTCACCGCGACTACGAGCTTCACTCTCTTGACTTCAGCACTGCTTTCTTGCAGGGCAGCCTGCACGAGGAGATCTGGCTGCGCCGCCCCCCTGGCTTCACTGGGTCATTTCCTCCTGGCACCCAGTGGAGGCTTCAGCGGCCGGTCTACGGTCTCCGCCAGGCGCCACGTGAGTGGCACGACACACTGAGGACGACACTTGCGGCTCTTGGGTTCGCTCCCTCTACTGCTGACCCGTCGCTGTTTCTACGCACCGACACCTCGCTGCCGCCGTTCTACATCCTCGTGTACGTCGACGACTTGGTCTTTGCCACTGCTGACACCGCGGCACTCGCTCACGTGAAGTCGGAGCTGCAGAGGAGACACACGTGCACAGACCTGGGTGAGCTGACGAGCTATCTTGGCTTGCGGATCACCCGGGACAGAGCGCGGCGCACCATCACCCTGACTCAGTCACACATGGTGCAGCAGGTTCTCCAGCGCTTCCGCTTCACGTACTCCTCGCCTCAGTCCACTCCTCTGCCTACCGGTCACTCGCTCTCAGCTCTGCCTTCGGATGAGTCCGTAGAGCCGAGTGGCCCGTATCCAGAGCTTGTGGGCTGCCTCATGTACCTGATGACCTGCACTCGACCTGACCTTGCATACCCTCTTAGCATCCTAGCACGCTATGTCGCTCCTGGCCGTCACCGGAAGGAGCACATGGATGCTGCTAAGAGGGTGTTGCGCTACTTGTGCAGTACGTCGGGCATGGGGCTTGTGCTTGGAGGGCGAGACCGGGTTGTTCTCACAGGGCACTCAGACGCTTCTTGGGCAGACGACCAGGCTACTCAGCGGTCGTCCCAGGGTTACACCTTCAGCCTTGGCTCTGGCTCAGTTTCTTGGCGTTCTACTCGCTCTTCTTCTGTTCTCAGCTCCAGTTGTGAGGCTGAGATCTACGCCACAGCCATGGTTGCTCAGGAGCTACGCTGGCTGACCTACCTGCTGACCGACCTCGGAGAGCGGCCTCGTTCTCCTCCAGTGCTGTACGTTGACAACAAGGCTGCCATTGCCTTGTGTGAGGAGCACAGACTGGAGCACAGAACGAAGCACATCGCTCTGCGGTACTTCCTTGCTCGAGAGCTGCAGCAGCGTGGTCAGCTTTGTCTGCGTTACGTGGCCACGGAGGCCAACACTGCTGATGTGTTCACCAAGGCGCTTCAGCCTTGTGACCATCAGCGCTTTTGCACTCTACTAGGCCTTGTACCTACTGGGCCTCACTTGCTTACCTCTTGACCTTGCTTGTACTGTGATCACTATATATATATGCCTACTTGTTTACTTTTGCTAGGTTGTGATCACTGTATCTCTTGCTTTGTTATAAACCTGCATGTGAACTGGTCTTGAGACCACTTGCTTGTGCTCGGAATTTGTGTGGAATCCTTGAGATCCACCCTGAGCTTGCTTTACTTTGCTTTGACTGGTCTTGTGACCCTGTGGTTGTCTCCCACTGCGCCTATGGGGGTGTGTCAAACATTGCATGTTTATATTGTCTAGGCTGTAGTGGGTTACACCTTAGGGGGTACACAAAGTTAGGGTTTACTACTTGTACCAAACTCTGTTCTAGTTTATTCATTCCTGCTCAGTTATTTCTGACAATTACACACGAGAACTCATGAATACTCGTGACGGGAGTCAGCAAGGGAGTTTGGTTTCAATTCAAGTGGATTACAGTTAACTCTAATGAGGCAGATTGAGCCAAATTCCTCAGCAGTTTCATAACCGTTTTCTATTACAGCAAAGCGAAGGCCTGGATTCCAGTTAAGCAACTGCTTTATGTTTTCCTTTGTGTGTTTAGGACTTAATATAAATGTGTGCTTGTACTTGTTCGTTTCACAATTACGCTTTTCAAGCCTTGAATTCTACTACTACGTATTGACGAGAGTAGAAACGTTAAGTGGTGACGCCGAAACGCTGCTCGACCAAGATTACTCACTCCACAACCAAGCAAGGCATAACTACTCACTTTGTTTTTCCTATGCCCTTGGCTATGAGGTGACAAGTTGTCACACTCGGGGGTTTAAAGTGAAGTTAAGTGTTGCCAAGTTTGAGTTCGTGGTTCAGTTCTAATCGCTTCCGCATCGTACTTAGAGTCAACACAAAATGAGTGAACTCTAATTGTTCAGGGTTGAGAATTGAACATCAGAGTAGTAACGCGCTCTTTGTTTACCAGGGGAAAAAGTCTCACTCTGCATAATCGCAACACATCGCGACATCATTTCAAGCACACTTTGTGTGCGCTTATTTCCACCCCTTTACTTTGGACAGAATTGTATTCATCCACACGTTTTAGCGCGGGGAAGAGACGAGCGATTTCGGTCAACCAAACAGTTCGATACCACAGATGTGCCAAGATTTTCTATTCGCCAATTACCTGCAATTTGCCAACTTCGTTGTGCAAAACACTAAAAATATTTTGATAACTTTACGCACACGCAACTACGACAATACAACCAACCTATTCGAACTTCGTAAAACTAACAAACATAGAGTGCACTCACCTGTCAGACATGCTGATGTGCGCTGCTCACGCGCTGGCTGTACTGCGATCAATCCGAAGGCGGGGTTATCGGAAGGAAATTTCTGAGAAACTTCCTCTCGATAAGGTCAAATTCAGGGACCACAGAGTCGGTACTCTGCTAAGTCAGAGACAACTAACAAGTCAGTCTCTTACACTATATTCAAAATCAGAGAGAGGAAAATTATTACTCTAATTGGATCAGTGTTGAGAACTCATTAATTCTGAAATCTCAGTCTCTACAAAGTGGAAGGTTTGAAATCACTCTGAAATCGGGGTAATTACCCTGATAAAAACAGCCTTGATATAGGCATGTTAGCCTAAGGGCACTGCCGATCGGCGGCTCCAGCTTTTTCCCCAATGGGACGGTCTTCGGCTCTGATGGAAAACCGGTGAATGACGGATTGCCGATTACTGGGTTCAACACATTCGGTGGAGGGTTCCACGTCCCCGGGTTTACCGTGTTGGCAAACGGCACCATCACCCCACTGGCGTTGGCAACTCCAGCTCCTCCTCCACCCAAGTCTGCTGGTAAGAAGTCCCTTGCTTCTTTTCTGTTTGCATTTAACGCCGAAACAATTTGTTTTGTTTCTCATACTATGACAAGTTTATTGGAACACTTGGGGGAAGGGTGTTAGTTATTGCCTGGAGTTGAGCCCTTAATTATCTCCATTGCGTTTTTTATTTGTTTCTTTTATGACAGGTTTCATTGCAACACCCTCCCGCATAATGAATGGGATCATCTCCCTCCTCGCCCTTATGCTCTTTTTTGCATAGATAGGAAACACAGAATGCAATCCAGCCAGGAGTATATTTTCTGTTATAGAGGCTTGTACTAGAGGCTGCAATCAGTTGAGCACTATGTTTAGGCCTAAGGCGAATCGCCTAAGGATTACGCCTAAGGCTCATGCTAGTTTCTAGGTCGAATGCACCTGTAACGAGAATTCCTTTTCCTTCGCACCCCTGCTTAGCGCGTGCACTATTGTTCCCGCTCTCAGTAAGTGAAAAACAGCGGAATGAGTTAGATTGATTGTGTTGGGGTACAAATGCCTAACCCTAACTGTTTGTACCCCTTATAGTATAACTCACTAGAGGCTATAACATTTGACACACCCCCATAGCCTAAGTGGGGAATGCCAAGCAACAAAACACAACCTAAGGTCACAAGACCAGTCACAAGCAAGAGAGCAAACAGAGCTCAGGGTGGATCACAACGTCACCACACAGTCTGAGCACAAGCAAGAGGCCACAAGGCCAGTTCAAGAGTGTACAAGCTAATATATATAGTACAAACAAACAAGAGGCAAAAACTCAATACTGCAGTCTACTAGACCCAGTCTCAACGAGGCCTAACTGCAGACAAAACCGGCGGTGGTCACAAGGCTGAAGGGCCTTGGTGAAGATGTCTGCAGTGTTGGCCTCGGAGGCCACGAAGTCCAGACGTGCCTGTCCGCGTCTCTGCAACTCTCGAAGGAGGAAGTACCTGACGTCGATGTGCTTCACTCTGCTCTCCAGTCGAGGCTCACGACACAGGAGAATCATCGCCTTGTTGTCAGCAAACAAGGTCGGTGCAGAGCTCGGCCGCTCACCAAGGTCAGTGAGCAAAAAGGTCAACCAGCGTAGCTCCTGTGCAGCAAGGGCTCCAGCGTAGATCTCGGCCTCTGCGGTAGAAGTCGCAACAGAGGAGGACCGAGTAGACCTCCACGAAACAGCTCCAGAGCCCAGGCTGAAACAGTAACCCTGCGTAGACCTCTGAGTCTCAACGTCGTCGGCGTAGGAGGAGTCGCAGTGACCGGTGAGTACAACTGGCTGTGTCCCTCCAAGTACAAGCCCCATGTCTGATGTCGCGCCGAGGTACTTCGCCACCCTCTTAGAAGCCGCCCAGTGAACAGGACGGTGTCTCCCAGTCGCAACAAAGCGAGAAAGGATGCTAAGAGGGAAGGCGAGGTCCGGGCGAGTACACGTCATCAGGTACATGAGGCAGCCCACCAGCTCTGCATAGGGACCACTGGGCTCGAACGGCTCGTCAGGAAAAGGCCCAGTGAGTCTGTGGTCTACAGCAAGAGGGGTGGGTGTAGGAGAAGAGTGCTGAAGCCCGAACCGCTGAAGGACCTGCTACACCATGTGTGACTGGGTCAGAGTGATGGTGCGAGCGGCTCTGTCCCTGGAGATCTGCAGGCCAAGGTAGCGGCGCAGTTCCCCAAGGTCAGTGCAGGTGTGTCTCTTCTGCAGTTCGGACTTCACCTCTGCCAGTGCAACTGTGTCGGCTGTGGCAAAAACCAGGTCGTCAACGTAGACGAGAACGAAGAAAGGTGTGCGCCCACGACGAACAAACAGCGACGGGTCGGCGGAAGACGGCTCAAACCCGAGGTCGGACAGAGTAGAGCGGAGAGTGTCGTGCCACTCACGGGGTGCCTGGCGGAGACCGTAGACCGGTCGTCTGAGGCTCCACTGGGTCCCAGGCGGGAAAGTGCCAGTGAAGCCCGGAGGACGACGCAGCCAGATCTCCTCGTGTAGGCGGCCCTGGAGGAAGGCAGTGGAGAAGTCAAGAGAGTGTAGCTCGTAGTCTCTCTGCGCTGCTACGTGCAGTAACACCCGAAGAGTAGTCATCTTCGGGGTGGGCGCGAAGGTCTGAAAGAAGTCAACTCCCTCACGCTGACTGAACCCTCTAGCCACGTAGCGTGCCTTGAAGACTGGGGGAGATCCCGGCGGCCGCTTCACCTTGAAGATCCACATGCCGTCAACGATGTTCGCCCCTGGGGGGGGAACCTCGTCAACGTAAGTGCCTGTGGACCTGTAGGAGGCCATCTTTGCGTCGATGGCAGCTCTCCATGAGAGGCCCAAGGCCCTGACACTGCCTCAGCGTAAGTGCGAGGAGTAGGTATGTCAGGAGCATCGGGGTCTCCCTCAGGAGTGAGGAGCATGGCACAGAGATGAGGCGAAGCAGCTGCCAGGAACTCTAGCTCAAACTGTCTGTCCTCTAGGACGTCACAGCCAAGGGCAGACTCACCCCCGGCGGACAGAGGACGGACAGGAGGAGCGGCCACAACACGAGTGGCGTAGTCAAGGCGACGCGTAGCAGTAAAGTCAGTGACAGCGGCAGTGAGGACCGCGACGGAGGAAGGAGAGGCACGAGGGTCTGTAACAAGAGAGGCGAGAACACGAGAGAGAGTGGGGCGGTACGTGCGGTAGTAGTCAGTGACCGGAGTGGACAGGGAGGCAGTGAGGGAAGACTCAGGAGGACGAGGAAGGACAGACGGAGGAGAACGAGGAGGACTAGGACGAAACAACACGGTACGGAGGTCACTGACATGTGACGAGGGACGAGCACGAGGAGGACGAGAGGCCCAAGTGTGGGCGAGAGGAGGGGGAGACGGAGGAGACTGAGAACGAGGGAACACAGCCGGAGCTGAGTCCGGAGGAGGAAACGTAGGACCGAACACAGGAGGAGAGGAGGGGAGACCAAGGGCCCGAAGGCCAGAAACAGGGGCCGGAGGCTGCTCCGGCTGCTGCTGCTGCTGCTGCTGCTGCTGCTGCTGCGGCGGCGGCGGCGGCTGCTGCTGCTGCTGCTGCTGCTCCCGCTGCAACTCCAACCTCTCACGCTCCACCCGCTGCTGAACCTCCGACCTCTCACGCTCCAAACGCTGCTGCTCCTCACGCTCTAGACGAAGAAGGGCCTGGTAACGAGTCGGGTAGGGGTGAGGAGGAGGAGTGGTGTCAGGAGACGAAGAAGAAGAAGAAGAACCGGCTCCGCCCTTGACAGTACCCGTCTGAGCACCCCCAGAGGGAGTACCTCCTGCGGCAGCACGACCTGCACCAGTAGGAGGTGTACCCGCACCCCCAGTCGTGGTGCCTCCAGTGGCACCAGCACCAGCCCCAGGCTCTCCGGCTCCAGAAACACCACCAGCTCCAGCACCACCACGAGCTCCAGTACCCTCGGAACGGGCAGCTGCGGCAGGTGCACGCTCAGCGCCAACGCCAACACCCCCAGAACGGGCGGCTCCTGTAGGTGCACGAACAGCTGCAACACCAGCACCCTCAGAGCGAGCACCGCCAGGTCCCTCACCTCGAGCACCAACATCCTCAGATTCCGCAGTGGCTGGTAAAGGAAGCGCCGGCGGCTGCTGCGGAGGCTGTGAGGACGACTGTGGGGAAGGAGGAGAGACCTGGGGGGGTACCGAGGGGGGGGGAGTAGCGTGGGACACACCAGACGGAGCGGGAACAGGGGTCGGTACCGGAGGAGCAGGGGCAAGAGGAGGAGGAGCTGGGGCCAGGAAGAGGGGAGGGGGGGGAACCGGGAGACCTCGACAGGGGTACCGGACGTAGTAGGGGACGGACTCGTCGAAACGGACGTCACGAGAGTCAAAGAACCGGTGGGAGGGAGGGTGGTAAAAGGTGAAGTCAGAGGAGCCCTCTGGGAAACCAAGGAAGACACAGGGGACGGCGCGAGGTGAGATCTTGTCCGCAGAGGTGTCGCGGACAAGAGCCAAGCAGCCCCAGACACTAAACCTCGACGCAACACCAGGGGACCCTGTCCAAAGACTGGTCGGTGAAGCCCCTGGCCGAGAGACGCGAGGCCAGAGGTTCAGCTGGTGAGCGGCGTACCGAACCGCGCGAGGGCATCCGGACTACTGGCGCTGCTGGCGTCACGACGGCTACCTCCACGCAATCTCCCCCGACCGTCCCACGCCCCTCTCACACACCCCCTGCTGACACCCTAGCTCCACTCCGACGGTACCCCCCTTAAACCCCAAACCCTAGGCTCCCACACACCACCCCCCTCAGCGGCAGCTGTAGCAGAGGGAGACGAGGGAGGAGGAGGAGCAGGGGGAGGAACTCACAACCGACACCCCCATAGCCGCCACCCCCACACTCTTCACCCCCAAACCCTAATTTAGGAGAACGGGCTGTAGGAGGGGTGAGGCGCCGGTAGAAGCACGGGGGACAGTGGAGAGGGCAGGAGCAGCGAGGAACGGGCCGCCCACGGGCCTGGTAGAGCCGCCCGAACCGCGCGCAGGCGGCCCGAGCCGCGCGCGGGCCTGGCGCTTCCCGTACGGGCCGCGCGCGTGCCTGGCGCAGCCCGTACGGGCCGCGTGCCGGGTGTACGGGCCGCGCGCAGGCCACGACGGGCGACGGGGGGCGACGCGCGGGTCCCCGTCGCCCGTCGCAGCGCCTCCCGGGGGCGACGTGCCGAGTGACGGGGCAGGAACCCGCCGCGCGCCTCGGGGCACACGGCGGGCAGAGAACCGCCGCGCGCCTCGGGGCGCACGGCGGGCAGAAAACCGCCGCGTGCCTCGGGGCGCACGGCGGGCTGAAAACCCTAGTTTCGACGCCGCGCGCCACGGGGCGCGCGGCGGACAGGGAGTAGCAGTAGCAGTAGCAGTAGCAGCGGAAGGCTTAGGTGGTGGGCCCACCCACAGGATCGACCCAGGAGGGTCGACCTGCTCTGATAGCATGTTGACAGGACTAAGCAAGAATGATTGAAAGGAGAGGAGGGGTTTGAACTAGCAGGCAGTTGAGTACAAATAGCAAACCCTAGATTGGGCTGTACTCGCTATAGAGTACCCCACTGCAGGCTAGACAATAATAGCATTCTGACACCCCCCCCCCCCGTCTGCTGCGTGATGCCTGTGGCGATTGGCGATGAGGCGTCGTATTCGCCACTGGCCATTGTCGTGGCATCAACTGCACCCGTTCTCCTGGCTGGACCGTCTCCAGCGGTAGCTGTAGCGGGGACAACAGACATGGCTCGTTATGCGGCGCCTGTTCCTCCTCCTGCTGTGGTTTCATCGCCTGCGCCTACTGCTCAAGTAGCGGCGTCTGTCATTCCGCCTCCGTCTGTGCCCGTTGTGACGCCACCTCCTGCTGTGCCGGCGATCCCATCGCCTGCGTCTGCTGCCGCGTCTGCTCCAGCATCTGCCCTTGTGTCTGCTCCTCCACCCACTGCGGCATCCGTTCGTGCATCTGCTGCTGTGTCTGCTCACGCGCCTGTTGTATCGTCAGCTCCCACGTCGGCTCCAGTGTCTACCACTGCGCTTGTTGCGGCCCCTGGTCCTGCACCTCCTCTTGCGCGTGCTGAGGCGCCACCCCCGGCACTCGTTGGGGTGTCCGTACCTGTGGCCCCGGCGGCGGGCCTGCCTGTGCCTGCCGTGGTGTCGTCTGACCCAACAGGTGTGAAACATGTTCACGCGTCCGCCGTGCCACGACAAACTGCGCTCGCTGTGTCGCCTTCTGCTGCTGACCCGTCTTACATGCCGCTTCTAGCCACCAGCGCCGACCAGAGCCCGGCGAGTGCAGCGCACGAAGGGTGGGGGAGGGCTGGCCGTAGTTCTCGCCACCAGATGCCTGTGCGGAGATAACTACTACAACGGGAGCTAGACTACGGGCTAGGCACGGATGCTCGTGTGATCTCTGCGTTCGTCGTTCCTTAGTCGTTTCCAAGTGCTCACACTACTTGCTGGTTCACAGGGAGAATTGGCAAAAGTTTCACTAGGAAAAGGTTGACAACAATGGTACAATGAAGGTAGACTACATCAGAGCTAGCATGCAAGTAAGTCTACTGCCAGCGCAGCACGGTCGACCGCGTGCCAGCACGACTTGGTCGACCGCGCTCCAGCAGTGCAGAGTCGCGGCTTGCCAATGCTGCAAGTCGACGGCGTGCCAACGTTGCTCCCGCAGGACAGCAGCGCACCTGCTTCGCAGGTGCTCGCAGATGATTGGCGTGCAGTGCCTCGTCACCTGCACAGCGCACACACCAGGTCAACTTCGTGCTGACGACTGCTTCTGATCAGCCACGTCGACCTCGGGATACCACCACCGAGGTCGTCCTCGCCAACATCGCCTGGGCGACCGTCGCGTGCCTTCGCAGAACCTCGTCACCCAGGTAACCTGGTCGACCGAGCAACCACGTCGACCAGCTGCTTCTGTATGTGCCCGTCGACCTCCCAAGTCGACGACCACCTCCAGTCGACCTCACCAGGTCGACCACTACCCCTGGTCGACCAGCTCCAAGTCGACGTCACTCCTGGTCGACCAGCTCAGTTGTCGGCTACCCGAAGTCGGCGTCACCAAGTTGACGCCCTGCTACTCGACGCCCAGCTGCTCGGCGTCCTGAATCCCTCTGTCGAGGTCGACGTCGGCCCCTCCTTCGTCGACCACCATGTTCGGTCGACCACCAGGTCGACATCACGCCTGGTCGACCAACCACCAGGTCGACCAGCAGTCCTGTCAGCCGACCACCCAAGTCGGCTGCCCCAAGTTGGCGTCACCAAGTCGACGCCCTCCACAGGTTGACTTCTCAGGTCGACCTCCTGAAGTCGGCGCCATCCTGAAGTTGGCACCCATGCAATGGCACCCGTGCAGGTCGACTTCCTCGTCGACCAGCTCGCCCACTGCTGCAGGTCGGCTGCACCCCTACACCCGACCACGAATTCGGCTCCGCCCAAGCGAGGACGGGGCCAACACACAACTCCCGTTAACAGCCTGAGCGCCGACATATTGGACCTCCGGCGACTGGGCGGCGTTTCAAGGATCAGCGCGCACCTGAGCGTCGCCATTCCCGCCCCGAATCTCCTGCGCGCCGCGAGGGGCGGGAAGCTTTGCGCCGATGCTAGGAAGTGCCTCGGCGCCGCCCCTTGCCAATGTATCGTGCCCCGTATCGTGCTAGTCGTGGAGGCTGGAGGGGAGGTCGCAGTCACAGGGGTGTGCCTGGGGTTCAGCAGTTGCGTGCTGGCATTGAGGAGATTGTGGACTCTTGCTCGCAGCAGGCGGCTCCCCCTCCCACGGCTCCACCGAACGTCGCTTCCCCTCCTGTAATTCCTCCGGCTGTTGTTCCCCCGCCTGTGGCCCCGCCTACTCCGGCGCTGCGCATCGGGGGGGAGTCGGTGTGCGTGGATCTACGCATGCCTTGCATTCCTCCTCTAGTGGGCGTGGAATTCGTGACTGGGGTAGGAGGAGCGGTGACGACGCATTATCCGCCACTCCTACCTGCCGACCCTACTCCTCAGGCTGCTGGAGATTCGCAGCCGTTCTAGGAATTGGTGACTCCCCTCCGACAGGCGCCCGTCCCAGAGGCGACTCTGGGGCAGTTGTTGTGGCTCTCTGAGAGCCTGTGGGCAATCCTTCTGATCCAGGTATATGCCTTTGCATCCCTTTCCCACGGGAATACGCTGGAGGGTGGGCCTCAAGACGAATGCCTTGATGTGGCCGATCAGCTCGCGTAGCTCCTGGCGCCCGGGTTGGCAGCGCCCGCGAGAGGTGGAGTTGTGGCGGTTGGGCAGCTTGGCACTGCTGTCCGAGGCTTGTGGCAGTATTTGCGCGGAAGGAGTGGAGCCGACGCGATCTCCGCAAGCACGTTGGTGTGCGGGAGCTGCATCGGACTCTTATGGGGCTTCTTGCAGTTTTCGACGCAGATCAGATGTAGCTACGGCCTCCTCTTGCTCCATGGGAGTCCCTAGTAGCTAGTTCCCCGCTGCCTTGTGTGTATGCTGTTGGTGTATAAGATCTTCTTGTTTGAGATCTGCTTGTCGTTCCCTAACGCGTAGCCGAAGGCCGCGCCGTCGAGCATCGGCCGCCGAAGTTGGTCGGCGCGAGCCGCCGGGCTAGGAGAGTAAACATGAACAACCAAATGAAGAATGAGGCAACAGGCAGGCGGCTAAGGGCTTTATACCAGGGAGGAAGGGGCAGGAGAGGCTAAGGGCTAGTTCCTATGCGTCTCTCTCTCTCTCTCTCTCTCTCTCTCTCTCTCTCTCTCTCTCTCACACACACTCTCTCTCTCTCTCTCTCTCTATCTCTCTCTCTCTCTCTCTCTCTCACCATAGCCGCCAGGTTAGGGGAGTAATTCTGAACAATCAAATGAAGAATGAGGCACTAGGCAAGCGGCTAAGGGCTTTATACTAGGGAGGAAGGGGCAGGAGAGGCTAAGGGCTAGTCCCTATGCCTCTCTCTTTCTCTCTCTCTCTCTCTCTCTCTCTCTCTCTCTCTCGCTCTCTCTCTCTCTCTCTCTCTCTCTCTCTCTCTCTCTCTCCCTCTCTCTCTCTCTCTCTCTCTCTCTCTCTCTCTCTCTCTCTCTCTCTCTCTCTCTCTCTCTCTCTCTCTCTCTCTCTAATGGTCCGTGTATTGATAGAGTGGAAAGTACAAACTTGCAAAGTATAGAGTCT
The DNA here is from genome assembly GCA_947470075.1 of Closterium sp. Yama58-4. NCBI lineage: Eukaryota > Viridiplantae > Streptophyta > Zygnematophyceae > Desmidiales > Closteriaceae > Closterium > Closterium sp. Yama58-4. The sequence continues at coordinate 436,523 of CANIUD010000276.1, forward strand.
AGGACTAGCAATAAACAAACAACTATCTAGCTACACATAGTGCCTTTCTACATCTCCATGAGAGATGCCTCTCTCTATCTATCTAACTTTATCTATGCCTCTCTCTCTCTCTCTCTCTCTCTCTCTCTCTCTCTCTCTCTCTCTAAACAAGTATGCAAAGTATGGAATCCATGTTGAGGAATAAGCAGGCAACCACCAACTACCTACACCTACTGCCTCTCTACACCTCCATTAGAGGTTCCAACACCACACAACTATCCCCCAGGTGAAGCTCGGACTGCACCCCTCCCACTGGTGGGCTCTCAACCACCACCGCCTGGCAGGACTTCATTAGGTATCCCACGGATTGTGCACGTTGGAGAGCCACCGACCATCGCTGCCTGAAGAGGTGGAGGAACCGAGCTGCATGGTAGGAGGTTGGTAAGGCGTTAAATTGGCGCCTAGCAGCTGTGTCCGCCAGCAATTTCAGGAACTTGGGGACTTCGGCACAAGGGCAGCCGTATGTCTCAACTGCCAGGGGGATGAAGGTGACTGTGTCAGGCAGGTTGGCATAGTGGCAGGTTCTCTCTCTCTATTTCTCTCTCTCTCTCTCTCTCTCTCTCTCTCTCTCTCTCTCTCTCTCTCTCTCTCTCTCTCTCTCTCTCTCTCCCTATCTCTCCACTTACAGAGCAAATTGGCATTTGCAAGTGAATTACTCGCTGTTAAACACCAAAATATGCTATATTCCATGTTTCTGCTACATATCCATGGCAATACATTGCTTCCTAATGGCTCCACAAGTATGATCTACACTACTGCATCGCTTCACTCTATAAAGTCATAAACGCTCATGCTGTTGCCTCCACCGAGCACATCAAATACAGGGTGGTGCACCTGCTGCCGCTGCTGCGGCTGTTGTTGTCGTTGTTGCTGCTGCCACTGCTCATGCTGTGGCAACGAGCCATCACTTTTGCTCCTGCCCTGACAAGATCCGACAAGGCCCAACACAGTGACCGTCGGAGGCAACATACCAAGCAGCTGCGGCTTATCTGCCCACCTTCGAAGTTCGGTCGCCTGCTGTTCTGTTGTCACTGCAGCGTGTGCGGCCTCACACAGCCCTGCCAGGAGCGATTTTTGTGCACCTCCATTGCTGCATATGCCATAGAGAGAGCTGATCTTCATATCGTTTCCAGAGAATGGTTGAAAATCCACAGCGCATGCAGCCACACATGCCCCTGCTGTAAGCAATTGCTGAAGAGCTTCGTCGCTGCAACTTCTAGTGAGCGGGTTGATCTTCAGACGTTTTCCAGAAAATGTTTGCAAATCCGCTGCATGTGTGGCCACACGCGGCCCTGCCAGGAATAACTGCTGCCCACCGCTGTTGCTGGATCTGCAAGAGTGCGAGCTGAAGGAATCCGGACTGAACAGACTCGGAAGGTTGCGTGGGGGGGCGAGTGGAGAGGTGTGTTCGCCATGTGCAGGAGTGTTTGGAGGGGTGGGCAGAGGGGCGTGCGTATAGGCATCTGGAGAACTTGCTGAGGTGGGCAGAGAGGCATGTGAAGGCGCATGTGAAGGGACATGTGAAGGGCCATGTGATGGTCCATGTGAAGGGACATGTGCAGGGGCATGTGAAAGGGCATGTGAAGAGGCACGTGAAGGGGCATGTGAAGGGGCATGTGAAGGGTCATGTGAAGGGGCATGTGAAGGGGCATGTGAAGAGACATGTGAAGGTGCATGTGAAGGGTTATGTGAAGGGGCATGTGAAGGTGCATATGAAGGGTCATGTGAAGGGACATGTGAAGGTGCATGTGAAGGGTCATGTGAAGGGGCATGTGAAGGTGCATGTGAAGGTGCATGTGAAGCATCTTCTTCTTCAGTAGCACCCAGCCAAAGCCCATTCTCTTGGGCCTTGGCAAGAATCTTCGCGAGCCTTGGAGAAAGTGTCCTGGCTTTGACCAGCTTAATGGCTGCTGACCCAGCTGCCGCTGCCGCCGCTGCCGCCGCTGCCGCTGCTGCCGCCTTCTCAAGCCGAGCTTTTTGCCGCTTGTGGCGGCGTGGAGGATGCCCGCGCTCCTGGTGGTTGTGATCATTGTGGTATGTGATTGTGAGATCTTCGCAGGCTGATACCGAGTGGCGTTCTGAGGCTGGGCGGCAGTTTGGGTATGTGTGGGAGACGGCGGCACTGCTGGCAGTTACTTTGGGTCGGTCCTTGGCAGGTACTACTATGTCATGCGATATTGCACTGCTGTTGCTTAACTCGTTGGCGTTAGCTGCTGGGAGGTGAGTGCTAATGGAGGTAGTAATACCAGAAGGGCATGCAGCGGCGAAGTCAATGGTTTTTCTCGCAGGGCAGGGTCTTGGGCTCTTGGACCAGGCGCACCTGTAGTAGCACCTGCATGTGGGGATTTGGAAATAAAAGAGACACATGAGATGGGATGGCATGTGAGAATGATGTTTAGCATCAGTCGAAGACCACGCGCACCTGCACTTGTAGCTCCTGTGGGTACACATATTAAAGAAAAATGTGTGAGGGGTATGGAGTGCACTGTAGGAAGGAAGGTACTTAAGAATCTGGAGATGTTGAACCAAATGCACATGTTGTCCTGGAACCTGTTAGTAGGAAATGAGGAAAAAGTGTGGTGTTATTAAGAGTGAAATTCTTACGTGAACGCAAACGCATCGATGGGCCAGTTTCGGGAGAGGCAGTCTTGAGGGTGAGCGACTTCAACTTGAAGTAAAATCAACAGGAGCAATCGTGAGATTTCCTCTAATAGTGCGAGAAAGCTTCCGCACCTGACGTGATTCCCGACGTGTTTATTGCCATACTTGAGCCACGTGTAGCCGTCTCCGTTCACAGCTGCTGCTGGCAGCCTGCTATCTGTGCTGAGGCGATGGTCAGCACTGCTGAGAGCGCTCATATTTGTATCAGGAGAAACGTCAGCCTGAACGGTGAAGTCCGACATTGTGGACTACTAGCACGGAATATGATGTGGGGTCTGAACAGGGAGTCTGAAATCTGATAGCACGGAAAATGATGTGGGGTCGCGTGTTAGAGATAGGCTCCTCAGACTCCGGTTTTCTGTTACGAAAGGTTCGAGATAACAGGGGGGAAATGAAAAGGTTCACGGAATGAAGGGTTCGGACGGAGTGAATACACTAAATACCGTTTTTGCACAAAGTTTCGTTTTGTGATGTCGCTCCTCTTTCGCGCTCGCTCCAAGACCAAAATGGACATGTAAATCCTGTAATATGTTACAGCTGAATATTCTTTTTTTTACAACACTAAACTGAATATTTGTGATATGCCATGCTCTTTACTGAGGTTATTAATGTTCGATACCAACTGCATTCTGGTTGGGCAATTGTCCATGGGCTTCTCCTATCGAACGCCTTTGTTTCAAGATGCAGTTCAGTGCGCACCAGGTGTATTATGGTTAGAAGCGCAACCGAACAACTATTTTGTGGTTTCAGTTGATCGGGAACTGTTACACTTGACGCTCACAAAAAGGCCCAGCCTGAACAGGCCAAGGGGATTGTTCAGGATAGGTCTTGTTTGAGCAGGTCGGGCATGGCCCAAACTTCACAGGCCGCCAAGAACTACACTTTGGCTGGGAAAATCGGCGTATACAGCAGGCCCAAGTTACCCCACATATTTCACGACCCTTTTCAGGAGCACAGCGTCGGTTCAGAATTGAGAGCCTAATGCACGAAAATACATGCGCAAAGCACAGTGTTGTCGCTAATTTGAATCCCCGGGGCGCAGAAACGATGAGCTTCCAATATACAGTGGAGAATTGAATTGTCGTGCCAATTGAATTGTCCTTGGTGCGGAATTGTGGCCCAATTGCGAACCACACATGTGGTGACGCGTGACTAGAGGTGTTTTGGAGCACCCGCCAAAACAACTTGTGACAAAATTTCATCATTCGCTACTGTGCGGCATACTCAAGAAAATGCAGGGTAGTAGTTTCCGCTATTGCGACTGGGTGTTTCTAAACAAAACCAAATCCTTGAAAAAACCCTAAGAATTCGCTCTCAACGTTTTTATTTCCTCTTTGTTTTTAAACAAGCCACAGAGCCAGCGAGAGGTGGGGTGATGGTGGGGACAGGGGAACACAGTAAAGAGTTGGTGACACTAGATGGGGGTGTGGTAAAAAAAAAGCACTTCAGTAGTACTGTATCACTCGACGGTTGACCTCAAGATCTATGTTCTCAAAAGTTTTCAGGGCGCGTGTGATATTTTTTCGAACTTCCCAAAGTTCGAACTTTTAGAAAGGTTCTACACGGTAGGATACAACTGATAGATTTTCGCAACGGTGCAAAGCGGTTTGAGTTCGAACTTCAACAAAATTTCAAAGAACAAAGGTTGCATTTTGCGTTGCTTCGCTGCACTGGGTTTTTCCGTAACTTCCCGCAGTTCCCGCTGCACATCCATCTGGTTTCCAGCACGCTCAGTGACTTCGCCTAAAACTCCAGGGTACTCAGCAAATAAGAGAGTGAATGCTGCGAATACCCTCATACAGTACATCAGATCATCATTGCCTGTTTCCACAAAAGGATCTCAAACGTTTGTCCTCTGACTTCCTGAGCGGCATTCGCCGCCAAGTTACAAAACAACTATACTGTAGGTTTGAGCATTGGTTGGAAATTGGGTGTGTCTGTGACTCGGATTCTCCATCAACAGAGAGAGAAGCCAAGAAAAGCCAACCTTGGTCTACCTACCACGGATTCTCCATCAACCTTGTCTCTCGTGGTCCACAGCACAGTTCACATCACCATCACTTACAGAAACGACAGATACAGTATGTACATCATGGGAACTCCCTATGAACAGAATGCACTGGGTGGCTGCTTCAGCAGAATCTCACTCTGGACAAATACTGTATCACCTGCTGCCAAACATAGCATCCAGAAAACCCGGACCCTGCCATCTCGAGTGCCTGGAGGGACATGTTGGCGCTCCTTTAAGGGGAATTATATAGCTGGTCACATATATGGCCTATTTGACAAGGACCGTCACTTTAGTATCCCGAACGGTCACAGTACGTAGGAAATCTATCGCAGATGATCACACCACTATCACGGATAGCCGAGTATAACGTTCTGCTCGTACTCGAAGCGCCTCCCCTCCTTGCAAATGGGGGCCTGGTTTCCTCCTGGGATCTCCTTAAAGCAAAAAAAAAAAAAAATATCATGGATAGTCACACCTTGCCCCGCAAATCTATCAGATTTTCTCACAAATGAAACGCTCGATCGGAAACTGAAACTACCCCAAGTAGCTGCTCGGATTCAGAGGAAGCTCTCTCGCGCGCGTATTTTTGTCCCAAGTAGTGCGAAACCTTGTTATTTATTAATATATATATATATATATATATATATATATATATATATATATTGGAACCAATTCCGCATGCTCATTTGACTGTTTGCGTCTCCCGGATTTGATTCCTTGTTACATCGCACATAATCTTGCGTGATATCTAGGACTTCGGATGGGATTTCCTTCGGGAGGCATCAACCCTAAGGGTTTAGGGTTGATGCCTCCCAAAGGGCATGCCATCCTATAGGGGATTTTTTTTCTAGATATTACGTGAGAGTTATTTACGAGGTAATAAACAATCAAAGCTGGGAGACGCAAACTGTCAAACGTGGCAAGGTTGGGCATGGATTTTAGGAAAACGACACTAACGAGTTCACGGGCTTTTCAATACGTACAAAATTGCGCTGAGGCTAACTTTCCCAAAATATGTGCAGTAATTTTTTTAGTTTCAATTTAGTGATCGTTTCATTGAATGATCAAACTTGATAACATTACGGGACAATGTATGACTATCCGTGATAGCGTTGTGATCACACGCGATAGACATGAACTGTACTGTGACTGTCCGTAATACTCATGTAACCAAACGTGATAAAATGGGCATATTTGTTACTTCCATCATAATTTCCTTTCGCCCTGCGATCGCAGCATACACAAGAAACACGTGTTTCGACTTTGAGTCCTAATCAAAACCACCGCAGCTTGAGCCTGGTTAAAAAACCATGTTTTCTAGGCAAACATAATGATATCCTTAATAAATATCGTTTCCCGGCCGGGCAGTGTAATGCAATATCTGCCAAATTCTTAGAGAATGTTCGGGGTCATTTAGGATAGACATGTAAGAAATGCGATAGAGAGGAATGTTCGGTTTTTTTAGTATGTTGGGATCGTTCATTTAAACGACAATCTTTGGGAACCTCATATGATTCGTGCATCGAACAGTGGATTAAGTCTGTCTTTACAACATTCTGACTCACAAATGGATCATATAGACGATGCTATACATTGGAATAGGAGGCAAAAGCTCGTGATGAGTGAAATTATTAGGGTGGGATCTTATACTGGATTATTTGTAAATGAATGTTCACGGCGTGTTCAGCGCGTACATTTATAGCATATCCTGTGCGGTTGGACCGTACTGCATCACGGTGAGAAATGGTGAGAAATAGAAATTGCTATGCGCCTTCTGATGTCGTTTTGCACCATGGTATATGAACCATAAATGTACTCTAACCGTACGCGCAGGACACGCTATGAAAAAAGTCTCGACCAACAAGGGTGTTCATTCATATGTGCAATTCCTCCGTTCCTTGCAAACGCACATTCAATGAAAGTTGAGAAAAAATGTGTACGAATTTCTTTAGACTTCCAAACTGCGCACCTGCATAAAGCGTAAAACACTCAACCATTCTTCAGCCATTAATTATTGACATTATTTGTCACTTCGCGCGTCAATTTTACCAAACCACACAACATTTGGCCGAGTCGGCCTACGCATCGGGACTAGCCCAAAACTAAATGTTGGTGCTGCACTAGCTAGCGTGCAAGCTCGCAGTAGCTTTGCATGTTTTGCTATAAAATGTTTGCTCATGTTTTCACTCACATTATTCACCTTTTGCCCCTTTTATTTCAATCGTTGCCCACTTCATCATTTGCACTCATAAAACTTGGCTATGGAAGCCCTTTTCCTTCACTGATCGCGCATTGCTCTGCTATTGGTTCCCTCAAAACTTTTGAATTTTCACTCGAAGAGGCATACGCAGCTAGGTACACTAGGAACCACTGTCCCCGTGCTTCCTCTCAAGCGCGTACGGCCATGACTTCGCCTAGCGGCTAGGAACACCGAGGCCCTTAGGGATGGGAGATCAGATTACTCTCGTCGAGCTCATGCAGGAGTGCTTGGACAAACTGCTAAAACAATTAGACAACAATAAACTGGAAATAGCAATATTAATGACATTGTGAGAATCACTCCAGAGTGTGTCAATCTCTGCACAAACATAAACAGTGTAAGCAGCACGGGCAACAACAACACCATCGTGACACAAGAGAGTGGGACAAAGCTCGACTGCGACCAGTGATGGCGTCGTGCGCGAAGAAACCGGTCGTACACGGTACGACACACTTCGAAGGGACGGTTGGGGCCGAATCACCACGTTGGGACCGCGTAAACTTCATGATTAAAAATGACGAGTCATCGATTCGATCACCCATGCCTGTCAAGCCCCAGCGCCCCCGTACTCTGATCCAAACCAACGCGGTGGTCCAACAGTTTAATATTGGATCTTTACGATGGAAGTATTTTTTTACGCCAACAACGTAACGTTGGATGCGGCAAATATCTAGTAAGTCGTGTCAGTACTGCGAAGACCAGCCATGGATTGGCGGCGCGTTATCGTAATTGTGTTGAGCGACTACGAGCCACTACTGCAAGGGGAGGACCTTCCAGGCCCACAATCCACAAGGCACTCTTGTGTTGTGAAGTAACCCAATACCGCACGTCGGACACGTGGTGTCCAGGTCTACGCGGGAGATTCGAGCCGATCGCGGCATTGATTTCGGCGCGTCAGAAGCTGCACACTTGGAGCCAACTCGGGTCGGTCCAAGACTACACCTGCGGATTCCTAGTGCTCTGCGAGCAAGTGGGCTACATGTATCAGGCAGAGCTCATTGATTGCTACGTCGGTAAATTAACGCACGAAATCTAGCAAGAAATTCTGCTCCACAAAGTCACCAACTTTAACGGCATACTCGCGATGGCGGGGAAGCAAGATCTGTTACGCCGCCTAACGACGAGGCCCTCTTGCAACTGGGGAAACCAGAATTGTGGGACAATCAAGCACGCCACGCCGTAAATGCCATTGCCACACCATTTATTGATGGTGCTTCACATGCGATTGGCCTGAGCACCGCAAAGTGAGAGAAGCGGGGTAACGGAGCTGGGCAGCAGAAGGGGCCTAAGGAGCAGGAAAGTCAATAGTAGATGGGCCCTCTACTGACAAGACTCGCTGCTCGGCCAACCCAACTGACCGGCAACGAGTGACAGTACCGATTCATACAGTCGACCATACTCGGTTCAATATGGAGGGTACAGTGGTATTCAACCCTTTACAGAATCTACACAGACGTTGTTGACGTCCGGCCAATGACTGATTAAAGCATCCAAGTGTGAGTTTCTACATGACAGACTGGGGTTTTTTTGTCACATTTTTCGAGCTGACGGGTGGAAATAGACCAAAAGAAGATTGTGACAATTCAAGTCTAGAACCCGTTGACAAATCTAACCAGTTGTAGAGTTTTTTTGGGGTTCGTCATCTACGCATGTCAGTTCCTCCCTGACATGAAAGCTATCTGGCCTGCTCATTGACCTGCTCAGAAAGGGAGTCAGGTACACGTGGGTTGAGAAAGAGCAGGCTGCCATTTCTAGCTAGAAATATATTTATATATTTTTACATTTTTTTGTTTACTTATTTATCTATCTACACACACACACACATATACACATTTGTATACACGTATGTGTGGTATGTGTGTGTGTGTGTGTGTGTATATGTGGAGGGGGGAAGGGTGTGTGTGTGTGTGCGTGTGTGCGTGTGTGCATGTGTGCATGTGTGCATGTGTGTGTGTGCATGTGTGTGTGTGTGTGTGTGTGTGCGTGTGTGTGTGTGTGTGTGTGTGTGAGTGTGTGTGTGTGTGTGTGTGTGTATGTGTATGTGTGTGTGTGTCTATGTGTGTTGTTTCGCCGCCCGTGCTTCACATCGCAAATCCTCACCTTCACTTCGAGCTTGCATCGATGTCAGCAACATTGCCATCAGAGTAAACTTGTTACAAGATTTCGGGAATGGCCTTCAGCCAATCGCGCACGAATCCCGCGAGCTTCAACTGTCTGAACGAAGTTATCTGATACACAATAGGAAGATGCTCGACATCGTGCACGCATTCAAGATCGGGCGCTACTACCCGACAGAGACAGACGTGACAGTATGGGCATGCCTATGTAGATAACTATTACAACGGGAGCTAGACTATGGGGAAGGCACGCTTGTGAGGGTGATCGTAGCGTTCCTTAGCGTTATCTTGTGTTCTCTCGACGCACACATTCACGGGGAGAATTGGCAAGAGTTTAGTAGAAAAATTTGTGAACAATTGTTGAACAAGGCAAAGCAACAATGCCTACATAAGAAGTTAGCATGCAAGCGGGTCGACTGCCAGCGCAGCACGGTCGACCGCGCTCCAGCAGTGCAAAGTGGGAGTCTACCAATGCTGCAAGTCGACGGCGTGCCAACGCTGCAGCAAGGCGGCTGCACAGCGTTGCACCCGCATGACAGTAGCGCGCCCACTTCACAGGTGCTCGCAGTTGGTTGGCGTGCTGTGCCCCGTCACTTGCACGGCGTAGATGCCAAGTTGTCCACGTGCTGTTGACTGCGCCTGATCGGCCACGTCGACCTCGGGATACTACCTTTGAGGTTGGCTTCACCAAAACCACCTGGGCGACTGTCGCGCACCTCCGCAGAACCCAGTCGCTCGGGTAACTTAGTTGACCGGGCAACCACGTTGACCAAGTGATGCTCCTTGTGCCCGTCGACCACCTTCTGCCGACTCCACGAAGTCGACCCCTCCCACAGGTCGACCACTTCTGGCCGACGAGGCCTGCTGGTCGCCGACTGCACCCATCCGGCTTCCCCAGGTCAACGACACCAAGTCGACGGCCCCCCCAGGTCGACCTCCCAAGTCGGCGCCCTCCAAGTCGGCGCCATGCCCAGGTCAACGTCTCCCCTCGTCGAGCACCGGGTTGAAGTCGGCCGCCTGCACCCCAAAGTCGACAGCTTCGCAGTGGCCCCATGCAGGTCGACCAAACCCGTCGACCAGCTCGCCCAAGTCGGCGTCGCCCACTGCTGCAGGTCGGCTGCATCTCCCCCGTACACACCCAACCACGAAGTCGGATCCGCCCAAGCGAGGACGGGGCCAACACACAACTTCTGTTGGCACTCCCCTGCTGCGTTCACGCTTGGGCCTCCAGGCCACACGGCAGCACTGCTCGGAGAATAGCTCGTCAACGTGCACACAGCACACAGCACGCCATCACCGCACCAACCATGCAGAAGGGCATGGCACCTACTGCTGCACGTCGTCGTCACTGTCGCAGACGTCAGCCAGGCGCACTTGGCCGATTGTGGCGGAGCACCTGTTGAAGGCCGGAAAGTGCAACGCCTTCGTCAGGAAGTCGGCCGGCTGCTCGGTGGTCGGGATGTACTTCAGCGTGAACTTAACGCATTTCACCATATGCTGCAGCCAGGCATATCGTCACTCCATGTGCTTGAGGTTGCCCTGCAGCCCCAAGCCCTCGAAGGCCGACTTGTTGACCACCAGAAGGATTGTCGGCGTCCTGGTGTCCAGCAGCCGGAACTCTGCAAGGAGGAAGCGAAGTCGACGAGCCTCCTTACTGGCCTCGGTGGCCGCCACGTACTTCAACTAGGTCGAAGAGAGTGTCGTGCACTTTGATGCACTGGCTTGACCAGGAGACGGCGGCCCCTCCGTAGACGAACACGTAGCCGGTCGTGCTTGTCGGTTCTGCTTGTCACCTGCATCGGCGTCACCGTTGAACTCCAGCGCAGTGTCACAAGTGTCGGCGAGGCAGGCGAGGCAGCGGTCGACCTCTCGTCAGTGTTGGTCGCTCCTCACCGTGAGGCCGTTCCCCAGCTTGCTGCAGGCGAAGGCAATGCCCGACCTCGTCGTCGTCGCCGCGAACTGCAGCGAGCCGACCTTCTGCCAGTACTCCTCCTCCTCGTGCTCCTGAGCCTCCTCGTCGTCGAACGTCAGCTCAGCGTAGGCGTCGACCGAGACCAGCGTCGTCGGGATTCGAGTACTCTACTCCTCGTTGATGAAGCGCCTACACAGCTTGTCGGCGTAGCCCTGCTGGTGCAGCCACAGCTTCCTCGCCGGCCTGTCGCGCACGATCTCCAGCCCGAGGTACTTCACGACCGGCGAGATTTTGCGAAGCTCGAAGGTGGAATCCAGCAGCTCCTTCAGCATGGCGGTGCTGCTTCTGGTGGCGAGTAGGTAATCGATGTAGACTAGCACCCAGCAGGTCACTCCGTCGTCGCCGGTCTTGAAGTAGATAAAGAGCCTCTTCGACCTGGCTTTTCTTCCAGCCAGCATCCATCAGCACGGCGCCGATCGCCCGGTACCACAGCAGCGACGACTGCTTCAGCCTATAGAGGCTCTTCAACAGCTTGCACACCCGGCTGATCCCTTCATTGTAGTAATCTGGCTGGTACATGTACAGCACCCTGTCGAGCTTGCTCTGCAGGAAGGCGTTCGTCACATTGAGCTGCATCAGGTTGAGGTCGAGCACGGCGCCGATGTTGAGGAAGATCCTCAGCGTGACGTAGCTGCTCACTGGCGCGTACGTCTCCTCATAGTCGGTGCCATACACATGAGTGAAGCCCTTCACGACTAGCCTCGCCTTCTCGCACTCAAGGGTGTTGTCGATGTGGTGCTTCGTCATCAGCACCCACCGGATCTTCATGATGTTCACCCCGGGAGGCCACTCGACTAGCACCCACGTGCCATTGGCAATGAGGCTGCGGATCTCCTCGCCCATGGCGGCCTTCACCGCCTTGCCCTTCTAGCTCGCCAATGCCTCCCTCACCGTCATCGTTGCGATGTCCCAGCGGTGCTCGGGGTCAGCGTGCATGTCGGGTCAAGCTTTGGCAGGTCGACGTCGTCCTCAGCGCCGTCGTACAGCGTGGTGAAGGCTGCCGGCGGCAAGCACACGTGGTAGGTTAGCCACTCCGGCGGCCTCCGAAGTCGGCCTGAACGACGCAGATCAAGCGGGACTTCTCCCCCGTCGACAGCTCCCCTTCATCGTCGGCAGCTTCACCACCCTCTGCGGACTGCTGCACCAAAGTCGGAGCGTCACTAACGACTTCTCCCCAGTCGTCGGCTCCCCTGCTGACTTCTCCTCTCCTGGCAGCTTCCTTGTCGGCGTCTTCTCCACCGCCCACAGCTCCCCTGTTGTCGGCGACTTCTCTCCCACGCCGACTAGCTTGACGTGACGTCGGCCCCCTGCGATGCCACTGGCCGGCGCCACTGGCGACTCCCCACTGCTCCCCATCACAGGAGGCCGACGTCGGCGTCAGCTCGTGTAGGTCGGCTACGAGGGGTGGGGCAGGAGGAGCAAGGGAAGGGAGAGGAGGGAGAACGTCCTCAGCGTCCTCATCAGCAAGCTCGCCAACCTCGGCAAGCTGTGAGAGAGTCGTCGTCGAGGTGTCAGTCGGTGGGTTGGCCTGCGTCCGCCCTGAAGTCGGCCCGTGCTCCAATTTCTACACCTCCAGCGACATGGTCTCGTAGAACACCACGTCCGACGTGGTGACCACCCTGTTGTCGGTAAGGTCGAGGACCTCCCAGCCCTTGCTCTCCTTCGACACGCCGGAGGTCGTGGAGGATACCCTTACCATCCACCAAGTCGGTGAACTACTTCCCAAGAACTCCCAACCGTGGTCAGAGCGCTGCATCAACACCGACTTCTTTGTCTGCCGTTCCTCCACCAGCAGCCACTTCTCGAACTCACTTAGCACGCCCGACTTTTTGGCGATTGGCCTCACCCACACGTAGCGGGTCTTGCGGTCCTTCAGCAGCAAGAAGTAGAGGCTGCCATCCTTGGCGGCCACCCGGAACGGCCTGCACAGGTCGACGTGTACGACAGCCGGGGCGTCGTCTGCGTCCGAGCCCTTGTCGGGAAAGGTATGCCGCGCCAGCTTCCCGCCGACGCACGAGACACACGGAGTTTCGGTGCCGGCCGACGGCTTGATGTCCAGGCCGGTGGCGACCTCGTGCTTCGCCGAGCTCAGGATGGTGTCGACGCCGACATATGCACGCCTCATGTGCCACCTGGCCGGCGCCGACTTCGTCGCCGCAGCAATGGTCAATAGGGCCACCGTTGCTGTTGGGGCCGTCGTCGACGTCGCCGTGCACGGTCGCAGGTCGGTGCAGAGGACCCGGCCGGTGTACTTCGCTCGACCAAGCACGTGACCCGCTGTCGAGACGAGCAGCATCTTGTCGCCCTCGTCTTGCAGATGCACGCCGCTCTCCTGCAGTTGGCTGGCTGACAGCAGGTTTGCCTGCACACCCGGGACATAGAGGACATCGGGGATGAGCACCTGCTTCCCGACCTCTCCATGCAGGGTGACAGTACCTCGGCCCTGGATGTCCTGCAACGCCCCATTGAAGCCGCGCACGTGCTTGACGTCGCCGCTCGGCCCCAAGTCGACGAAGGCCTCCTTCGTCCCTATCATGTGGTGCGAGCAGCCGCTCTCGAGCGGGACCACCGCCAGGTTCGCCTTCACGGCCACCGCCACCGCATGGAAGTCCTCGTCGACCTCCGGCGCCAGCAAGACTGTGGGCTCCACAACACCGACCAGCGAGAATGATGCCTCCCCGTCGCCTTGCCCCTTGCCGCCAGAGGAGGAGTCGGCGTCCTTCGCCGAGGTCGACTTGGTCGATTGCTTGTCCTTGCGCGGCATGCTCTCCCGACGTAGACAACGACTGGCCAATCTCCCACGGCCTCCCTTGGTGTCATCGTCGTCGGAGTCATCGCGGTCGGGACAATCATAGGAGTGATGGTCGGGGTCACCGCACAACCAGCACTCCCGACGTCGACCTCCTCCTCCTCGACCGCCCTCCTTAGCCGACTTCGTCTTGTCAGCGTCCTTGGCCGGTTTTCCACCTCCGCTACTACCGCCGCCTGGCTTGCCGCGCTGCCCTGCCGTTGGTGATGTAGTTTGCCCGCGGCAGGAGCTCCGTGGATTTCTCGGCCTCCTGCATCGCCTCATCCCGTATGATGTGTGAGGTCAGGGTGTCCTCGTTGAGCGACTCCCGCATGCCCGGCATCACCAACAGTTGACGCATCAGGTTGAAGCCGCTCGGGAGCCCCTTGATGACGTGCGTGATGTACGACGCCATCGCATAATTGACGCCAGCCATCCGCATGTTGGCGAGGAACCGCCGAGCTCGGTTGCAGTAGTCCGTCGCCGTCTCCTGCTCGCCCATCCTCTACTGCGACAACTATTCTAGCTGGCCGATGTACAGGTCGTCGGTGGCCTAGTATGTCGACGTGATGAACTGCAGCGCCCGGTGGCGTCTAGGTGACTCCGGCATGACTTCAGGGCGATCTTCACCACCGGCGTGTAGCATCGCAAGATGACCATAAAGGTTAACAAATGCACGCCGCGAAACTCCGCACGCAGCTCGGCGATGGATTCTGGTGGCGTCACCACTCTGCCCTCGGCGAAGCACATCAGGCCGGCCCAGCTGGGGTTCGATGGCATCCTTCCATTTGATGAGGTGGTGTCGGCCTACCAGCGGCACGAGGACGACGATCTTGTCTGGCGTGAGCTTGAAGTAGCCGTAAGTCGGTGCTATCCCGCCCGCTGCCACGTGGGTCGATGCCGTCGGCGTCACACTGCTTCGATGTTCACCGACGTCACCTTGCAAGGAACCTTCAACTGCCGACAACTGAAGCCCTCGCACCCGATTCCCGCCGACTTCACCAAAGTCGGCTTTTTTTATCACTCATATCTTCCTCGTGCCCTCGCTGCTGCCAACTTGGGCACCGCTGTCAACCTCCTCGTCGACACCGCCTTCGTTTCGCACAAGTCGAGGAGATGAAGGTTGGGAAGGGTGTTCCGTTGCCCACTTTGCACGGATGCCCAGCTCGACGACTTCCAAGGGGAGGGTCGTCCTGTACTCGCCAGCCTTGTGGCGTCTCCTCGCATCAGCTAGTCGTGCCTCCTCGCCAGCCGGATCTTTCCAGGACGGGCATCATAGTCCCACAAGCTGCCGGCCTACGAACGACTTAGTAGGTGCAAAACTCGGACAGATCCGCTAGTTGGACTATCTGGAGTCCAACTTCCACTACACATTCACATACGAAAGGGTGCATCGAACTTTGCCGACACACTTAAACGCCCAATTGCCCAACTATATGCCATCCTACTAGGCCAATCTAGCCCGCTACTTACATGACTATGAATCCACGGCTACCTCACCGACCCATTCTTAACCAATGGTAATTCGCAGAACTTGACAGAAGCAAAAGGAGTCTAGCATGTAAATGCGTATACCTATCGCATATGGGTACTAACGCACTCGTTGCTACGGGAGATGTTACTGAAGGAGCCCCACAACCGAGTTACCTTAGGTCACTTCGGGATAGAAAAACAGCAGCTGCAGCGGTATTACTATTAGCTGGAGCTGCTAACAGACGTGCAACACCACGTGGGATCATGGCCCACGTGCCAGAGTATGAAGGCTTTGTGGAAAAAGTAGGCTGGGTTATTGTAGTCGATCCCGCCACCCGAACACGCCTAGCAATAAGTGAATATATATTTTGCCACTGGGTTACTTGTGGTACCGAGTGGTAACGACGCTGTCATGGTTGTCGTGAATTGTTTGACAAAAATGGCCCACTTCGTTGCATGCAAGTCCATCTCAGCCGAAGAAACCGCTTGCTTGTGCTTCATGACCGCCGTTCAACCCCAGGGGATACCAGCAGCAATCATCAGGGAATGCAATATGAAGTTCACGATTCGGCACGCATCAACAACTTAGGTCATCGTATCACCCTAAAACCGACAGACAGGCGGAACAGACAAAGCAGACCATGGAGCAGTTGATTTGCGCCATAAGTGACGACTGCAAAGAATGGGAAGAACAACTACTGTTGATTGACTTCGCACATAACAATGCCGTGCCAGGTATGACAAATTTTTTGCCGTTCTACTTGAACTATGAACCGAATCCACATGTGCTCATGACGCCGAATCCAGACAACTTGATGCCACATGCTCAACAATTTGTTAAAATACTACAAGTTGCCCGGACTCATGCAGCAGAAGCAATTGAAGAAGCCAATGTTATTGTTAATAGAAGTGTCGTTCATTACCGGACTTAGTCCTACATGACACCTAGAACCTTCGTCTGACCACTGTACAAAAAAATCCAGCCTTGATATCATGGTCCGTTCAACATCAGCCATATGATTTAACCTTCCAACGCCCATATAATGTTACCCGCCGACTAGTACATCAGCCCCTAGTTCTACGTCAGTCTCCACTGGCCATCAATGACCCGCCTAGCATCTGAGCCAATAGTCGAAGCCGAGAAAACTCTCAGCCAATGATCTGACACCCCTAGGGATATCGGAGGATTAAATTCCTTGTTCATTGGAAAGATTGTACGCCAACTAATGATAGTTCGGTGCCACTGACCAACATCGAGAAACACACTGTCCTCTAGGAGTTCACGCCATCAGGGACTCGTTGTAGTACCTTGTCCTGGCGTCGTCGGTATCTTCAGCAGGTTCCGCGTAACTCCCGTCGAAGTAATGGAAAATCTGAGCGTTCTGGAGCAGGAGCTCTAGCTCGAAGCTCTAAGTATTAAAAACCCCGCCGTCTAAGCAGGTACTTGTCTTTATTTTTGATTTACTGAGAAACCTTGATTGTTCAGAGGGAATTGCTTCTTCGCTGGGACGGGGAGTCTTGGGGGTTGAACCATTTGTGTCGAGGGAGAAGGTACGCGGGGCGGTGTTCTGGCCGTTTGAGGCCGGTTGAGTGGGTTGCGAGGATGTTCCCGCGTCGCCAGTCCGCAATGCTTGGAGACCTTACTCAGGCTGTCGAGTCACTGAAGCAGTTGCGCAAGGACGGCGGTTCCAATCGTCGTCGTTTCCTCGCTTGTCGCAGCCGGGTTGGTCTACGCTTTAGCCGTCCGATTCTTCTGACCACCAGATCCTCCGGCCATTCTCACACGCGAGCGTGTGCCGGACGCCACTTTCCGTTCGTCGAAGACTTCGGAGGTGGCAGTGCGAAGGATTCCCGAGTCGCTCTCATACCATGTTACGATCAGAAAATGATCGACCGCAGGATCACCTTGGGAAGGTTCCCACACAATTGAGTAGAGATGGTGTGCCCTTAACCTCAATAGCAAAGTGAATGTAAAATGCTTGAGATGGAATATAACATGCAAATATAGAAGTATAAATATGATTACAGGGGAATTCGAATCGACCTAGCTAGCCATGTACTCTAAGGGGTACATTTCCTTATTCGAATTCAAACCAACCGTGCGACTCGAACAGTTACGAAACTGTTCCCGCCAATTCCCTCGAACTTGCAGCTGCCCGATGCCGTCTTGCTCCGACGTTCCAGATCTTTCCCAACCGTCCGTCTCGCTTCGAGTCAACTTTGACTCTTCGTGTTCATCCCTGATATCGCGTGTTTCGCTTGGCTGCGGTTAGGAGTGCACAATAGTATTTCCACTATTCGTAACAGGCATCCCCAAGATCCTGCATCACCTCATGCTGGTGCCCCTGTAAAGAAAACCCAAAATGCATCCTCGTCGCATCGACCAGCATCTTCTCCTCCCTCGCGTATCTTCACAGCCTTGCCCTCAAGTACAAAATCGTATCTGCCACCAGACCTTGCGTTTGCCTTGACATCTGCTTCCACAACCCCCCTAACCCCAGGCTGCGACACCAAGTGGCCCATGAATCTTCATAGCCCTAGTCCATATCTCATCCCCATCTGCCCTTGCAGGCGAACCCAAATCACGAACTAATGGTATATAATCCCTTATGGGATCAGTCGACAACCCGCCTCTAGCACCATCAGAAGCAGCGACTGCAATACCTGGGCCTCGTCGAACCTTGTGCTCACCCTCGTCGACCTAGAGTAGAAGGTATGCTCCGTGCACCTCCTATTGAGCGCCTTGAAAGCATCATGCATCTCGAAGTTTGTAAGTAGGTGCATTGCCATCCCGTTGTCCTATGTCACTCCCAACCTTGAGGATTTGCCGAAGGCTGGACTCTCGATCATATTTTGATCCCTAGCCAAAACTGGGTGGTCCGTGCTCGAGATACTTTGAACAAACGCTTGAAAAGACTCTCCTATGAAGGCCCACCTTTCCACATGTTTGTGTTGGAAACTTTTGGCCACCACTCGGACCGACAAATCGCCCCAAACTAGACACGCCTGCACCAAGCGCCCTGTCTGATAACACTCAACATTTTCCGCCCTTGCTCCTTCCTTCAAACATAGCACGATGCCCCTCCCACCTTCTGTGATGGCGGCACAGCCACCATCGCCTGCAATCAGGCCTCCGTCTAGAAATTATGGACCTCTGCAATTCTCGTATCTACCAGCACGATCACATCCACTAGATCATTCTACCATATTTTTAGCTTCAGTCGATTTCTAGAACTTCCTAGCCCATTCACATTCAGGCTCGACAAGGTGATCTTGTCGGCATTGTTCATTGGTCAACATGTTGCCAGCCCCCTTGCATCCACAAGGTACTTTATCGGTGAGATCCGAAACCTTCTCATTATAAGACCGCCATTGGCTCAAACATTTAGTCCCCCCACACTCCCTTGCGATCCCCCTAAAACCCGTGACGAAAGGCTAAGATGGCTGGATATGCATTTTAAAGAGGTGCTTTTAGCGAGCTTTGCTTATATCGAGATGTGGCTATACGGACGAGGATGTATTTATACCAAGTTGTATTTTTAATAAGGTGGGTGTGTGTTATGAGGTGTACTTATAGTGAGTTTTTTAATGTGTGGTTAGAGAGATATAAAGAAAGGCCAAGATTTATGGATCTGCTTTTGCTTCTGTTGCCTCATCACCGAGTTTCCAAGGGGTAAGCAGCAGCACATTTTGTGTCCGTTACCCGTTTCTCTGGTTTCTTTCAGTTCCTCCTGTTGTCATCTGTTTCTATAAACCATGTGTTTCTTCTTCCTTTGTTTGATAGCCTCCCTATGAGTCCTTTTGCAGCTGTGCATCACACGAGCTGCCTATTTGGAGCACGGGCCAGCATGTTTCGAGTAATGCAACTCGGATGAGGACGAGTCTTGTCTGTTGGATTTGGGTCGAATCTATACTCGTCTCCACTGCAATTGGGATGATGGGTACCTCTTTGCATCGATTGGCTGACTAATTTGAACTCAGCGTGTCGCATTTATCTCTTTGCTCTTCCCTTTCCCTCCGCATCCAACAAGAGGTGTGCACCAAAAGGGCTGCTTACTTGGAGCACGGGCCCTAGTGTATGGAGAATAAACAAGATGATCAGTGCCTACTTGCCTAAACTGTTGTTCTGAACTTGTTGTGGCTTGTTTCTCTCTTTCTCTCTTCACCCATGCCAGGTCTGCACCACACGAGCAGCTTATTTGGAGCGCGGGCCAAATGTGTGCCAAGAAAACAGAATTATCGATGCCACCTTGTCATAATGCATCTCAATTGAAACATATAGGTTTAAGGGTGTCTTTTCTTATACGCGTATGTACTACCACTCCAGCTATGTTCCTGGTAGAAGAGAAGGCCTTGTTTAATCGGGTTGATAAGGCTTCTTTTCTACTCTGCTCATGTTTGTTGACTTCATTTGCGCCGTTTGATAGCAATAAAGTCCAGTGGTAACACAGCCTCAACAAATTTCATGGCTGGCTCGGAGAAAGTTTCCGCTGCTGCAAAATCACGTGTGAACACCATGCGACACTAAGTGAACCTGAATTAAAAACCCAAGTAGGTGTGGTTCAACAAAGACGTTGGTTTGCTCTTTCTCGCTCCACATCACTCACCAGACGTCGTCGCCGCCCGGTCAAGCGATAGTATTCCAGAGGCAAAATAGACTCCATTTATGCCTGCAGAACCAACACAAACGACCATGTTGACACTTATGAGGGGTAAACCTGTAGGGCAGATGGAGTCTACAATAATTGATTCCCAACCCGAATCTGACACAAACGATGGACTTGGGTAGTAACTACAATAGAATACCAAATTGTTTTGTTTCGTTTTGTTTGCTTGTTTGGTGGTGATGGTGGTGGTGGTGGTGGTGGTGGTGTTGTTGTTGTTGTTGTTGTTGTTGTTGTTGTTGTTGTTGTTGTTGTTGTTGTTGTTGTTGTTGTTGTTGTTGTTGTTGTTGTTGTTGTTGTTGTTGTTGTTGTTGTTGTTGTTGTTGTTGTTGTTGTTGTTGTTGTTGTTGTTGTTGTTGTTGTTATTCTTATTGTTGTTGTTATTCTTATTGTTGTTGTTGTTGTTGGTTTTTTTTTTTGGTAAAATCAGGGTTCAGACAATACATGATCAATTCTAGCTGGTGTAAGAGTACAACGATTTCGCTAGACTTTACTTGCTTGATTTTGCTTTATTATGCTTTATCTAGCTTAGATGTATTCTATCTTGCATGTTTTTGCTTAATTTCCTAAGTTCGTTGCTTTACTATGTTTATTATAGTTATAGGCACCGAATCAGGTTGCGTGCACCAAATTCAGTGCAGTTCTGTTCACACTGAACATCTTCTACCGAATTTGGGAAGGATCCCAACGGGACGCTTCGCGATGTCGGAACCTTCATGTAACAATCCTGGTTACCGTCCTTGTGTCATGCCTATATATAGCCACGTCCTTGTATCCAGGATTCATAATCTATTTTCTGAACCGATTCCTCTATCCTCACAGCTGGTGCCTTGGAAATTTAGGATGCCAATAATGTTTTGTTCTAAAAAAATCAGGGCACTTATTTTTATAATCTTGAAAACCTGCCCAAAGGGCTCAGGATGCCTAAAATCCTAGCAAAGGCCGTGCTCAGGAGGCAGAACGCGCTGGGTAGGCCAAAATGGAGATTTTTTCATCGTGTGTGACTTCAACTTCAAACTGCACACGTTTGCATTATTTTCTTGACTACGGGTTTATTACAGTCACGGTGCGGTCCATTTCTATAGCTGCACATTGTAGTCCAAATCAAATTAGATTGTGAGGGCATCAATTTGCATATAGCCCATAGTGACCCAAGGATATGAAACCCTAGGGGCCAGGTGTCAAATGTTGTAGCCTATAGTGAGGTTTGTCTTAGGGGGTACAAAACTTAGGGTTAGCTATATGTACCCCAACCAACATCAATGCACCATCCATTCTTCATTCTGACATGGTATCAGTTAGGTTAGGATCCTGTGGGATCCCGTTCCTCCGTTCTCCGTTCGAGCCTCCCGAGCCTGATCCTAGCTCTCATTCGTCCCGGTTTCGTTGTTACCGCGCGTAGTGCCGCGCCTAGCGCCACTCCTAGCGTCGCGTCCTGCCCGCCCTTTCCCCCTCGTCGCGTCCCTTTCCCCCCGTCGCGTCGCGCCCTTTCCCCCCAGTCGAGTCGCGCCCTTTTCCCCCCGTCGCGTCGCGCTCTTTCCCCCCGTCGCGTCGCGCCCTTTCCCCCCGTCGCGTCGCGCCCTTTCCCCCCGTCCCGTCGCCCTTCCCCGTCCCGTCGCCTCTGCTCCGTCGCGTCGCCCTGCCCCGTCCCGTCGCCCTGCCCCGTCCCGTCGCCCTGCCCCGTCGCGTCGCCCTGCCCCGTCCCGTCGCCCTGCCCCGTCCCGTCGCCCTTCCCCGTCCCGTCGCCCTGCCCCGTCGCGTCGCCCTGCCCCGTCCCGTCGCCCTGCCCCGTCCCGTCGCCCTTCCCCGTCCCGTCGCCCTGCCCCGTCGCGTCGCCCTGCCCCGTCGCGTCGCCCTTCCCCGTCCCGTCGCCTCTGCTCCGTCGCGTCGCCCTGCCCCGTCGCGTCGCCCTGCCCCGTCGCATCGCGCCCGCCCTTTCCCCCGTCCCGTCGACCCTACGCCCTGGCCCGTCGCCCTAGCCCGTTCTTCCGCTGCGACTAAGTCCCCCCACCTGAACCCTAATTTGCCTCTTACCTCCTGCTGTTACTCGCCTGCTCGTTCGCGTTCGTTCTCGCTATGGCGACTCCGCGAGTTCTTCGTTTCGACCCTGACGGTAGACCTCTTGACTTCTCCGTCTGGCTTCTTCGCGCTCGCCGTCTGTTAGAGAGTCAAGTCCAGGGGGGCGAGACCCTCTGGTCGCACGCTACTGGTGACCTCCCCGAGCCCCCCGAGCCTGCCGCTTTAGGTCCTGCCCCTGACGATGCTGCTACGGCTCGCTTTGCCCGTCAGCGCGCTGACAGGACGGCTTGGACGTCGCGTGACGCTGCGGCCTGCATCGCACTCAGCAGCCTCCTCCCTGAGTCAGAGGAGGTCCACTTCACTCAGGTTCGCACCGCTGCTGCGTACCTCACTGCGATTAAGGCCCGCTACTCTACTCCCGCTACTGTCTCTCTTGGCCGTCTTTTCCTCCCGTTCCTGTTTCCTGATCTCGCCTCGTTTGAGCGCTCTGCTGACTTGATCGCTCACCTCCGCTCGCTCGACGCTAGTTACCGCGCTGCTTGCACTGAGGCACAGCTTGCACTGCTTCCTCCCCCTATGGCGATTACTATCTATTTCATCGCCACTAGCCTCCCTAACCGCCTTGCCTCCGTTCGCGACGCGCTTCTGCTGAAGCACCCTAGTGAGCTCACCGTCGATGTCCTTGAGTCTGCACTCAAGGACGTCGAGAGCAACCTTCGCTCGGTAGCCGCTGCCTCTGGTGCTGTGCCCCCCCCACTCTTCCACGGGTGCACAGTCCCGCAGTTACCCACCTTTACTGCCTCACTTGCCACTGCCGCTACTGACGCGACTGCAGCTGCTGTTACGACTGCGTCGCGGTCCCGCGGTAGGAGTGGCAAGAAAGGCGGTTCTGGTGGTGGTAGTGGAGGTGGAGGCGGAGGTAGTGGAGGTGGCGTTGCGCCTGGCGGCGGTGGAGGTTCAGGGCCTGGAGAGGCGCCTCGTGCAGTGACTGGTGACTCCACTGCGCCTGCTAGTGGTGGCGACGCCCGAGTTCGTCAGTTGCCTCCTGTACTTCCTGCCCCGGTTGGTGGAGCAGCGGCGTGGTACCAGGCTCAGCGTCAGCAGCAGCTTCTGCAGCACCAGCAGCCCCTCTCCTCCCAGCAGCCTCAGCAGCAGCAGCGGCAGCAGCTGGCTCCAGGGTCGGGGCTGCGTCAGACCCAGCGCGGTGCTGCTTACACTCCCTGCACCTACCAGGTTCTGACAGGCACTCGTCGTGGCCACCCTTGTGGCCGGTTTCACCCCCCTGGTCAGTGCTTTGCTCAGCTCACTGACACGGTTCGTTTGGTCTACGGGGTTGGTGCTCCTGCCCCTGACTGGCTGCCTCTTGTTCAGCGCTACGGCTCCGCTCTGTGGGGCATGTCTGCTGAGCAGTTAGTTGATCTGATTGGTACTCCCCATGCTATGTATGCTGTTGTTGACTCTAGTGTTTCTGACTCTGCTTACTCTGGTGTTGTTAGCTTAGGTGCTAGCCTTGCTCAGTTGCCTGTTGCTAGTGTAGGTTCTTGTGTAGACTCTAGTCCAGCGGCTACCTCAGAGGACGGTTCGCTGTCGTTCACGCTGGACTCTGGAGCCTCTCACTGCTTCTTTCGTGACAGCACGACACTTACGCCTCTTCCTGCGCCTGTTTCTGTGGCGCTGGCTGATCCCACTTCGGGACCAGTCACTGCGCGTCACACTACCACCTTGCCGTGTCCGGCTGCTCCTTCTGGGTCTCTCACTGGGTTTCACGTCCCCTCGTTCTCCCGGAACTTGGTGGGCGTGCGACCCCTCGTGAGTCAGCACGTGGGTGTGTGGTTTGAGCCTTCTGGAGAGACTGCGGTGTGTGTTGACGGGGACTCTTACCAGCCCCTCGCCACTTTTGCTGCTGAGCCGGGCTCCGGTCTCTACACTCTTCACACTGGCCCGCGCGCTCAGCAGCGACTGCAGCAGCAGCAGCAGCCGCAGCAGCAGCAGCAGCAGCCGCAGCAGCAGCAGCAGCAGCAGCCGCAGCAGCAGCAGCGGCAGCAGCCGCAGCCGCAGCCACAGCGGCCGCCGTCGCAGCAGCCACTCCTCCCAGTTCCTGTCCCTCCCCCTAGTCTCCTCCCTGCGTCTCACCAGGTGGTTCCGTCCCCTCAGGTTGTCGCGTCCAGTCCAGTCGCTGCGTCTTGCTCCTGTCGGTCGCTTGCCCACCCCACCGTTCTGTGGCACCACCGGATGGGACACCCTTCTCTTCCACGTCTGCGTGCTATGTCTAGTCAGCGTCTGGTCTTAGGTCTCCCGCGTGTCTTGCCGTCGCTGCCGCCGTCTCTTGCACCACCGTGCGGTCCTTGCGTCGAGGGTAGGCTGCGTGCCACCCCTCACTCCTCCTCCCTTCGTCCGGCCACCGAGCCTTTTGAGACGCTGCACTTGGACGTCTGGGGCCCCTCTCCTCGCCCTGGCCCTGAGCGTGAGCGTTTCTTTTTTGTGGTCGTTGACGACTACTCCCGCTACACCACAGTGTTCCCCCTGGCGAGGAAGTCTGAGGTGACTTCTACGCTGATCAGGTGGTTGCTTACCACCCAGGACACTCGTGGTCGTCGTGTCAGCTGTCTCCACTCCGACCGCGGGGGCGAGTTTCGCTCCGGCATTCTCGCTGGATTCTGTCGCGAACAGGGCATTCGTCAGTCCTGGACGCTTCCAGAGTCCCCACAGCAGAATGGGGTTGCTGAGCGTCGCATAGGCCTGGTCATGGAGATTGCCCGCACCTCCTTGACTCACGCCCGTGCCCCCCATTTCCTGTGGCCATACGCAGTCAGGTACGCCGCGCACCAGCTGAACCTCTGGCCACGCGTCTCTCGGCCGGAGGCTTCACCGACCAGTCTTTGGACAGGGTCCCCTGGTGTCGCGTCGAGGTTTCGTGTCTGGGGGTGCTTGGCTCTTGTCCGCGACACCTCCGCGGACAAGCTCTCGCCTCGCGCCGTTCCTTGTGTCTTCCTTGGTTTCCCTGAGGACTCCTCTGACTTCACCTTTTACCACCCTCCCTCTCACCGGTTCTTTGACTCCCGTGACGTCCGTTTCGAGGAGTCCACCCCCTACTACGTCAGGTACCCCAGTCGAGGTCTCCCGGTTCCTCCGCACCCCCTCTTCCTGACAGCCGCTCCCCCGCCTGCTCCCCCGGTACAGCCTCCCCCCCCTGGTCCAGCCCCGTCTGGTGTGTCTCAGGCTAGCCCTCCCCCTTCGGTAGCCCCCCCTGTACAGCCTCCCTCCCCACAGTCTTCCTCGCCGCCTCCTGCAGGTGCTCCCTCTCGAGAGGTTGGTCCGGCGACTGTCCCTGTACAGGTCTCTGGTTCTGGGGGTGCTGGAGTTGGAGCTGAGCCGCGGGTTGCAGAGGACTCTTGTCTTCCGGGGGCTGGTACTGGTCGTGCGGAGTCTGGGGGTGCTGCGTCTGGGGGTGAGGGTGTCCCTTCGGTTTCTGGAGGGCCTGGGTCTGGAGCTGGTGTTGGTGCTGCCTCTGGGGGTGGTGTGCTTGGTGCTTCGGAGGTCGACTCTGGGGCTGCCGCTGCCCCGGACACTACTCCTTCCCCCCACCCCTACCCGACCAGGTTCCAGGCTCGTGTTCGTCGTGCTCGTGAGGAGCAGCTGGAGTTGGAGAGAGAGGAGAGAGAGTTGCAGCGGCTCGAGGAGCAGGAGCGACAGCAGCAGGAGCAGCAGCAGGAGCAGCAGCAGGGGCAGCAGCCGCTGGAGCAGCAGCAGCCGCAGCAGCAGCAGCTGCCGTCTCCTCCTCCTGTCTCGGGTCTTCGGACCCTTGGTCTCCCCTCTCCCTCTCCTTCCTCCTCCCCCTCTCCTCCCGTCTCTGGTCCTCCGCTTCCTCCTCCTGACCCCTCTCCCGCTGTTTTCCCTCGTTCTCAGTCTTCGTTGTCCCCTCCTCCTTCTCAGACTTGGGCCTCTCGTCGCTCCCCTCGTGCTCGTCCCTCGTCTCCTGTTCCCTTCACTGACCTTCGTACTGCCTTACTTCGTTCTAGTCCACCTCGTCCGTCTCCGTCTGTGCTTCCGTCTCCTCCTGAGTCGGCTCTCACTGCGTCGCTCCCTACTCCTGTCACTGACTACTACCGCACGTACCGTCCTCTTCTCTCTCGTGTTCTCGCCTCACTTGTTACTCACCCTCGTGCCTCTGTGTCCTCTGTGTCCGCTCTTACTGCCGCAGTCACTGAGTTTGCCTCTACCCGCCGCCTTGACTTCGCCACCGCTCTTGTGGCTGCTCCTCCTTCCAGTCCTCTGGCCGTCGGGGGTGTGTCTGCCCTTGGCAGTGACGCCCTAGAGGACAGGCAGTTTGAGCTAGAGTTCCTGGCCGCCGCTTCCCCTCATCTCTGTGCCATGCTCCTCGCCCCTGAGGGTGACCCCGACGCCCTTGACATTCCGACTCCTCGCACTTACGCTGAGGCAGTGTCAGGGCCTTGGGCCTCTCAGTGGAGAGCTGCCATGGACGCAGAGATGGCCTCCTACAGATCCACAGGCACCTACGTCGATGAGGTTCCCCCTCCGGGGGCGAACGTAGTTGACGGCATGTGGATCTACAGGGTGAAGCGGCCACTGGGATCTCCTCCGGTCTTCAAGGCGCGCTACGTGGCTAGAGGTTTCAGTCAGCGCGAGGGAGTTGACTTCTTTCAGACCTTCGCGCCCACCCCGAAGATGACCACTCTTCGGGTGTTACTACACGTAGCAGCACAGAGAGACTACGAGTTACACTCTCTCGACTTCTCTACTGCTTTCCTTCAGGGCAGTCTTCACGAGGAGGTCTGGTTGCGTCGTCCCTCTGCCTTCACTGGCTCTTTCCCTCCTGGGACCCAGTGGAGGCTGAGGCGACCGGTTTACGGTCTTCGTCAGGCTCCTCGTGAGTGGCACGACACTCTGCGTTCTACCCTGTCTGACCTTGGGTTCCAGCCGTCTTCTGCTGACCCGTCGCTGTTCGTTCGTCGTGGCACCACACCTTTCTTTGTTCTGGTCTACGTTGACGACCTTGTTTTCGCCACCCCTGACAGGGTTGCTTTGGCACACGTGAAGTCCGAACTGCAGAAGAGACACACCTGCACTGATCTTGGTGAGCTGCGCCACTACCTTGGCCTGCAGATCACCAGGGACAGAGCTGCTCGCACCATTACACTTTCACAGTCGCACATGGTGCAGCAGGTCCTTCAGCGGTTCGGGCTTCAGCACTCCACAGTACAGCGCACACCTCTTGCTGTTGACCACAGACTCACTGGACCCTTTCCTGACGAGCCGTTCGAGCCTAGTGGTCCCTACGCAGAGCTTGTGGGTTGCCTCATGTACCTGATGACTTGTACTCGCCCGGACCTCGCCTTCCCTCTCAGCGTTCTTGCGCGCTTTGTTGCGCCAGGGAGACACCGTCCTGTTCACTGGACAGCAGCTGTGAGGGTGGCGAAGTACCTAGCGACGACGTCAGGCGTGGGGCTAGTTCTTGGAGGGCAGCAGTCTGTCGTACTTACTGGTCACTGTGACTCCTCTTACGCTGACGACGCTGAGACTCACAGGTCTACTCAGGGGTACTGTTTCAGCCTGGGTTCTGGAGCTGTTTCCTGGCGGTCCACGCGCTCCTCTTCGGTCTCGACCTCTACAGCTGAGGCTGAGATCTACGCTGGTGCCATGGCGGCACAGGAGCTGCGTTGGTTGACCTTCTTGCTCGCCGACCTTGGTGAGCGGCCGAGCTCTGCACCGACCTTGTTCACTGACAACAAGGCGTCTATTCTCCTTTGTCGAGAGCCACGACTGGAGAGCAGAGTGAAGCACATTCACGTCAGGTACTTTCTTCTGCGAGAGTTGCAGAGGCGTGGACAGGCTCGCTTTGAGTTTGTGGAGTCCGAGGCCAACACTGCAGACATCTTCACCAAGGCGCTTCCGCCTTGTGACCACCAGAGGTGCTGTGTGCAGTTAGGCCTTGTTGACACTGGTTCTCGTGTTGCTTAGACTTGAGTGTACTGTTTACTTTGCTTTCTATATATCTCTGTTACTTCTTGGACTGGCCTTGTGGCCACTGTTGTTTGTGCTCAGACTGTGTGGTGACGTTGTGATCCACCCTGAGCTTTGTTTCTTGGACTGGTCTTGTGACCGTACTCGTTTGGTTCTGCTAGACACCCCTCACTTAGGCTATGGGGGTGTGTCAAATGTGGTAGCCTATAGTGAGGTTTGTCTTAGGGGGTACAAAACTTAGGGTTAGCTATATGTACCCCAACCAACATCAATGCACCATCCATTCTTCATTCTGACACCAGGGCCAATTCGAGAAACTGTGTTGGGACCCCACTCCATGAACAAATTGCAATCGAACGTGTCAGAATTCCAGTTAGTAGACCACCGGGATAGAAAGGCTTTTTTTTCCAAATGCGGGTCCATGCGCCCAAATCCCCTTAGGCAGGGCCTATTTTTTAAGACCAAAATTATCTGATTTTCTTATATACAAACCTGTTTTTTGTTTTGCTGTGTTTGAATTTCCAGACTTTCCATTTTCCCAAGTCTGAATTTCTGACAAA
Organism: Closterium sp. Yama58-4; assembly: GCA_947470075.1. Taxonomy (NCBI): domain Eukaryota; kingdom Viridiplantae; phylum Streptophyta; class Zygnematophyceae; order Desmidiales; family Closteriaceae; genus Closterium; species Closterium sp. Yama58-4. The sequence continues at coordinate 465,069 of CANIUD010000276.1, forward strand.
ATTATATGAGCAATTCTGAAATTCAGACAACCTCTAGTCAGACTCGCCCCAATCACGCATTTCTCAGTGTAAGGCGAATTCGTATTGGACCTGTTTTTAGTGTTGCAACGTGCGTGAAAAAATCTAGCCTGGATGATGTCGCACGTGGATTGCGAACAGCTATCCTGTACTGCCCAAACATTGGGGCAAGGGAGCTCAGTTTGAGAAAAAAAAAAAAACGTCAGGAACTGAATTTTTCATTGTGGCATCCCAGAGAATATTGAACAAATCACTGGTGCCACCGTACAAATGTTGCACGCTGAAAAAAAAAATGTAGCCCCATTCTCGACAAAACAGACCTCTGTTTGCACATGTTGAGCGCAGGGTCTCGGTGTGGTTTGCTGATGTGGCATGATTGAAAGGTTTCGCGCACGCGGATTCAAATCGCACTTTACAAGTATGAAATTTGGTATTTATAACAAAAATCTCGAGTTTGCACAAATCTGATGTGGGGTCGGCCTGATAAGAGGCCGTAGGAACACGCTCTAAGATTATCAGCTCTGAATCTTCAGACCACTATCACGATTATGGCGGGTTGTACACCAACTAGTCTGATTTCAAAATCCGAGGTATAATGAGCCATACGTAGAAAATTAGTAGGTCTAAAAATCACACCAAACAAAATTTTCGGGTTCGAAATTTGTGACTCTCTCAGAATGCCTAAAACGAACAGAGCCATCCGGATTTTTGGATTGAATGGGTGTGTTGACGACTTGGCCGTCGCTCGTGACATACGTGCCGTTTGAATAGTACTTGGTGGTACCAATAGTCACACTCCCGTCAGGGTTTGCAGTCACGGTGACGCCGCCAGAACCAGCGTTGAACGCGGGGGGTAGCGACACCATCAGACCGCCAGAGGAGCCAGTCATCGGCGGGCCCGGAATCTTCGGCGGGGCCGGAATCTTCGGCGGGCCCGATGGATCGACAATCCTGCCGTCGCTGGTAACATATGTGCCGTTTGGATAGTAGATGATGCCGTCGATAATCATACTCCCGTCAGGGTTGAAAATTATCCAGTAGTCGGCGCGAGAGTCTGAAGTGCCAGGAGCGCCTGGAGCGTTTGGAGGGCCAGTGCCTGGAATGCCGCCGGAAGCGCCTGGACGCCCCATATAATCAGTAGGAAGAGCACCTTCAGCTGGCTGAATAGGTGTGCAAGCAACCACGAGGAGTACGGACGCTGCGAGAAAGAGTCTGGGAGGACCAGCCATGGTACTGGAGGGCTGCTTCCGAAGTGATACAGGTCAGGAAAGGAATTGACCTGGAGTGGCAGATAACTTGGCTCAGTTGGTTCCTGGAAGCTCTGCCGCCGAAGCTCCGGGCCAGCTTCGAAGCTCAGGACGCGGCACCTGCAGCACCGACCCTGCGATCGAACCTACAGGGTCGAAATCTTGCGGAGTTAAAAATGGTGTTGGGAATTTTAAATGCTCTCAGAGGATTTCAGTGCGGTGCAATCAGCGATCCTGCGATCGATCTTGCAAAAAAGCTAGAGGTGCCGCGTCCTCAGCTTGCAAACACCTCGGGCACACAGACAACTCTTGTGTGCTTGACCGATTAATGTTTATTGGATGGGTACTTGCGGGAACCAGAATTTGACGGCTATTGTTATTGGATTTGTAGGTTACAACACAAAAAATTCCTTTCCTTTCCTATTTTTGCTTCGCACAGTAGCGGAATTGAGCAGGCTAGGTACAGAATTGAACGGCGTTCAGTCCAAGTGACAACGCAGAAACAAACTCGGAAAATATCTCAGAAAATCTGGATATATTTTGTTCTTTTTGAGGGGGGCGAGGGAATACTCCCGAATGTGGGCTTGATGTTGCCATTGTGTGTCGCCGTAGAGTACTTAGCAGTTTCAACCATAACGAGCCATACAAATGCCCGAGGGGTACCCCAAAACAACGAGCGAGATACGGTTCGGCAGCTTTCCAGCGCTGTGCGACGTTTCGCCACGGTGAACCGTCGTCACGTCACGTCGGTTGGGGCAACACGTAATGGTGGGTACACCAATCAAAATCACCTTCGCATGTGAAATTCGCACGATTGATTACCGTGGGTGGCATGTATCAACACGATGCGATGCGATGCGACATCGCACACGTGCATAGTGAATTACCTTCCGTTACACGCCGTGTATCCTCCCATTTCTATCTGACTTAATCTGAAGCCCCCCACGTCATATATTCCGAAATTTCGTTCAATCAAACTAAATGAAGATATCGCTAGTGATATTGCTATTTCGCTACACAGGTTTTTACAATACAAATGCTTTTAACAATAAATTCTCCCTGACGCCAAACCTCGCTGCCATCACACTCAAATCTTTGTACCAGGCTTCAAAGCTGTACCCTTGGATTCAGTGCTGCATTAGAAAAGCCTGAGTGATGAACCAATAATACATGAAAGTGAAAGAATTACAACTAATGTACTCAAAATTGCATTGCAATGGTGCAGGTCAATCAACAGCCACTGGTATAGCGGCGCCTCCTAGACGGACTTGACAGCGACGATAGCGAGTGGCGGGCCGAGGCGAGCAGTGCTGATGAGAGCGACGGGAAGGCTGCAGCAGCAGCCACACCTTTAGGCACCGTGTCCCCCACACCCCAGGTCGCATGAATAGCAGCAATGGCATCATTCGAAGCAGCCTGACTGGTATGGGCACGACCTGTTCTGTCAGTGTCTTTCCCTGCGCTCTGGACAAACGCCTCGCTGGGTTGGGCGCGGCCCACAGGCTCGGAAGCTGCACTCCCAGCCCGGAACCTCGCACTCTCTTCTCTCGCCAGCTGGCAAAACAGCGCCACCGCTTCCTCGGGAGTATCCTGCACAACCCCATGGCCGATATTCAGCACGTGGCGCGACCCTCCGCCCTGCTTGATACACTCCGCTACAGCCTCCCTCAGATATTCCCTAGGTCCCAGCAATGCCATTGGGTCCACATTCCCCTGCAGCACCACGCCTTCCCCAAACAGCCTCCGCGCCTCACTCATATCGCACCCCCAGTCCAGCCCGACTATGTTTGCGGGGCAGTTTTCGGCGATGAGGTGGAGTTTGCCCGTGCTGCCAATGGTTTGCAGGAGGACGGGAGCGTGCGGACGGGCGGATTGGATGCGCGAGACGAGGCGGTTGGTGTAGGGCAGGGAGAAGGCGGCGAATTGCTGTGGGGAGAGGTGGTGCGCCCACGAGTCGAACACTTGGATGATCTGATGAGAGAGACGAGGGACAGCAGGAGGGAAGAAAAGGATGTTAGGGTTAGCTGCTAGGGGAGATAAGGCAGGCAGGGGGAAGGTGAATTGAAGTGAGGATGGAGTGATACACTCGAGTTCAACACGTATGAATTAATTTGTCCGGCAAGGAGTAGAAAGAAAGGGAATCAACTAAGATCTCGACTCACAGAACGAATTAAGACACCAGCCGTAATTACCTGCGCGCCGCAGTCAATCTGGTGGACGGCGAGGGCGAAAAGGGCATCCTCGAAGAAGGCGAGAATGTCGTGCAGCAACTCGGGGTCTGCACGCGGTAGACAAAAGGCCAAGGGGGTTTCAAGGGTGGATGGTATGAGAGCGCGAGAGAGGAAGAAAGAAAAGCAGAATTGGGAGGGGGTTGCGCAGAGGGGAAAAGAATGTAGAAACTCGACAGCCGATCCTAAATACACAACACGGCCACAACACGTACCGTGCATCATCATCAGCTTCGTGAGGAACAGGTTCTGGTCCGCTTGCCCCTCCACTGCGTGCGCCACCACGCTCCACGGCGCTCCCACGAACCCCATCACCGCCGCCCCGCCGTCCCTGTCCCCGATACTGTCGCATCCGCTACTGTCCCTGCTGTTGCTGGTGGCGGTGGCGGCGGCGGCGGCGGCGGCGGCGGCGGCAGCGGCGGTTTCGCGCCTGAGAGCGTTGAGCACGGGGCGGAGGTACGGCAGCTGCGAGTCCGGGTCGTCCAAAGGCCTGCAGAGACGAGAGCGGTACGGAGAGGGAGAGAGAAGCAGCACGGGGAGAGTGCGAGTTGCATTGAGGCGCCGTTGCAGAGAAAACAAGGTACAATGGCATATCTCAACCTATCTCACCCTATCGACAACAACCTTCTTCTCCCTGGAACTTGCCTCAGTCTCACGAGGTCTTCCCTCGATCGAACGGGTGTAACGACGACAGCGCCTCTCCCTCGCATCATGTCGAACTCGAGCCCTACGCCCGGCAACATGACCTATCCCACCCTATTGACACCACGACCTTTTCTATCGCAACCTACCTTAAACGCATGAGGTCCTCGCGCGATCGCACGGGCGTGGCGACGACAGCGCCCCTCCCCCGCACCATGTCGAACTCGAGACCCACGCCCGGCAGCACGGCCAGCACGTCCGAAAACAGCACCACCGCGTCCGTCGCGAACTTTCGCCACGGCAGCAGCGACAGCTCGGTTACCAGCTCGGGGTTCTCGAGACGATCCCTGAATGAATAACCTTCTGAGAGCCTGCGGAGAATGACCCGGAGAACCAACCGGGAAAAAAAAAAAAAAAAAACTCAATACAAATAAAAAAAAAACGCTGCAGCAAAGAGAACGGAAATCGACTTGGGTAATGTGCATTCACGCAGAAACCGGGAGCAGCATCTGTGCGTGAACGGCTTATCGCGCAGCGAAAGAGAAACCAGCAATCAGTGGTCGGTGTGAACGGAGCGTGCACTATGCACACAAAAGTTACACTGGCTGTGGGAGCTCGGCTCAGGACGGCGCTCACCTTCTGAAGTCTTCCAGGTAACGGCCTGACTGGCGGAGCAACCAGACTGGCGTACGCTCCGCTTCTGCAGCACGGAAGGAAAAAAGTGAAGACAAACCGCGCACGCACACGCAAAATGATGTTGCAGATAAGTACAACGAATAGTCATGACCAACCGGGCATGACGGAGCACATTATTTCCCCGCTCGAAACGCGCATACAGACTCGGTACTCGAGCACAGGTGGGTCTGCGTACCTTCGCCTCGAGCCACTCGCAGCAACAGCGGATCTTTCGCGACGTCCTTCCGCTCCGTTATATTCCCACGAGATACAGGACGTTCTGACGCGTTTCCACGCGATGGAGGTCGCTGTGAGGCGTTTCCGCGTGATGGGGGTCGGGAAACAGGTCGCAATGCAGACGGCTGAATCGGTTGGTCTACTTCCGTGGAAAGCATGGGCTGCCATTCTGGAGTGGCGATTATAGACGTCTGCCTTGCTGACGTGGATTGAGTCGCAGCGTGGGAATCTCGGATTCTGTCGCTACTGCTCCCGGCGAGAGGCGAGTGGGTAGCCTGAACGGGTACGATGAACCTGGACGGCGATCGCATTCCCTGGTTGCTGGGCGCATCGTATGTTGCAATGTCGCCAGAAACAAGGGACTGGGACCAGCCCAGTGTAGGAGCGAGCGCTAGAGAGGACATGCTGCACGAGCAGCTGGACTAATATTTTCTTTGACGAACTGCGACGGGGAAAGCTTCGAGTTGGACCACGATTGGTTAAAGCTGTGAAGTAATGAACTGACGGTGACACGGCTATCAGAGAGGAGAACGACTTAATGTAAGTCCCTGAGTAACGGAAGTGGGGGACTGATTTCGGATACGCAACTAATGAAGAATGAAACTGTGTGAAGAATGGAGGTACAGAGCAGCCTTATCAGAACACAGGCGCTTACTTGGATTGATGATGGCGGCGGGGAACATATGGAGGGAGGAGGGGTCAACCAACTTGAGGAAAGGCCGCCCAGGTTCGGCTTGGTAAGCTGGATCATGTGGGAGTGGGGGGAGAACGGAGGGAGGCCCAATCGAGAGGGCACAGGGGAGCCAGGGCGAAGTGGATGAGCCATTGGGATGGGAATGGATGATGCTCGCAAGCAGTCTTCTGAGTGTGTTCTGTATCGCGTACGAGGTAATGTCCCTGAAGTTCGTTCGTATGCGGCCCTGTGAGATTCCTGATGGAAAATCTCAAGCCTGACGACCCTCCGACGACTTGACGACATGCTGCCCCGGGCAGAAAAAAACTAAACCCCCATCGGATGGCATGCCATCCGAGGGAGCCTCAACCCTAAAATCCATGCCTCCCCGTGTTTAGGGTTGAGGCTCCCTGACCGGATGCATGCCCGAATGGGGTTTAGTTTTTTTTGCCCGCGGGCAGCGAGCTCCCCCGGGCGGACTCGCTTGTCCGCTGAGATATATCATTCGGTTTAGCGAAGTCGAAATTGGTTATAAAACGTTTCTGTACGGTAGGAGTACACTGAACGATTGTGATGAACGGGGTGACCCGACGGAATATCCCAGCGGAAACGGGTCGACGGGTCACCAAATCACGCCTCGGTTCGGAAGTGGTGAGGGGGGGGGAAGAGCGGGAAAACCAGGTTGCGGCGGTACATTACATACAGCGCGCTGGGCGGGTACTGTAAAAATTTGCAGAGCAGACCACAATGGCTCTAATCACGCGATCCCTCGCGACTCGTCGACTGGGGTCCGTCATGCTAACGACGCTTGTTTAGGTGATTTCGGCGTCATGCGACGGCAGCGACAGTTCGGCGTCGTGGAAATCAACATTCGGCGACTGGTCGACCAAACCTCGACATCCTGTATGCGACGATCACAGCCACAAACTAGGCATATGCTTGTCACCTGAGGCTGGGCGACTGATGTTTCAAATCCATTTTGCGACTGTCACAACGACAAACTCGTTGGTGGATGCCCGTCGCAAGAGTTTGCCTCCTGAATTAACGGCACCGACATAATTAAGCCACCTTGACCTGACTGAACTCAAAAGTGTTAAGCCACGTGGAAGGTTGCCACTGACAGCTACTCTTGAGGAGAGCGCAGATGGCGCACAAGTTATCCATGTAAGATTGCCGATGATTGGCTGTCTTCCTGACACCCCCGCCAGTTTGAATCTCAATCACACTCAATCGAAGCGCCCGATACAGAACTCTCCACAAAAGAGGGAGATGGGTGAAATCTCGATATGGAAGAACCCTTTACACAGTGATCTGTCAGGTCACGTGAAGCTACATGACATCCGTATATTTCGTTTCCAAATTAATTTGAGTGTACATCAATCCATACGAAATCCTGACATGCCCCAAACATCATACTGTATCCTGATTGTTTATGCTACAGTATGAGATTACTCAACGTAGAGAGAAATAAGGGACATAACATGACATGCAAAGTCTATTCATGATAGTAATTGTACACCTGGTAATCACTATACAAGAGATTGCCCTCCTCATCATAATGTAACAGGTGGTAACACTGCTCACACAAAAATGACGGGTCAACAGCGAGCAGCTTATCATGGTAAACCACTCGTGTGCTTGCATTCACATCGCACACGCTGCAGCGGCGCAGGTAGCAGTGGGGCTCGTGTGAGAGAAGGGGGTAATCGGACGCGTTTAGATGATCGAGAGGGTGTAGCAGGCGAATGTCTGTGATGCGAAAGGCATGCTTGCATGCACCCTGATGAGAGTAAGGGTGAATGGGCAAGCAAAGCAGAGCAAATGGGAATGAAACTGAGGTGTAAGGGTGAGCGAGAGGAGATATCAGGAAAAGACACCGTTTGCTGAAGGTTGCAAGGGAGAAGCGAACATGGAGGCAGGAAGGATTCAGAGAGGGAAAGCGACCATTTGCATATAACACACCTGGTGCACCAATAAGATTGTAACAGTTACCACTCCATCAGATCAAACTCACACCTGATACATGCATCACGTTGACCCATAAGGTGTACCTATACTTAACGTGCTTCTGGCTGCTCTAAAGTGCTTCAGCGCAATAACGCACCTGGTAACACACCTGGTAACATACCTGGTGCATTGGTAACACAGTAACACACACCTGGTGTATGTGGTAACACAGTAACGCACACTTGGTGCATGTGGTAACACAGTAACACACGCCTGGTGCATGTAGCATGGTAACGCACCTGGTGCATTCAACCCACGGTGTAACATGGTAACCCACCTGGTGCATGTACACATCGAGCGCTCCTGGCCGCACAGTCAGGTCTTTGAACCGTGTGACATGGTACATGGTAACCCACTTGGACTTGGTGCAAGTAACACGGTAACATGGTAACACACCTGGTGCATGTAACATGGTAACCCATGTGGTGCATGTAACATGGTACCCACCTAGTGCATGTAACACGGTAACACACTTGGTGCATGTTACATGGTAACCCACCTGGTGCATGTACACATAGAGCGCCCCTGGCCGCACTGTCAGGTCTCTGAACCGTGTCGTCTCCATTCTCGCAGCTGAATACTGTGGGGGAGGGGCGTCCCCTAGACTCAACCGCACCCTCTGCTGCTGGAAATGCTGTTGCTGAAAACAACTGTGCTGTTGGCCAGTCTGCTCTTGCTGCTCGGAATGCTCCTGAAACGTGAGGCTTGTTCCCAACGATCCCACTGATCCCATGCCACCCATGCCGCCCAAGGCGCCCATGGCCATGGCGCGCACGGGGGCGGGCAGCGGCAGGCGGGCGAGGGGGGTGTTGCGGCGGCGCTCCCTCTCGTCCAGCATCGACCATGCCGCCCGCTTCTCCCTGTTCCACTTGACGATCACCGCGCTGTACCGCACTGCACCGGGCTGCCGCATGTCGTCATAGAAAACGTCCTGGAGTGGGGAAGGGGAGCATGTGGGAGAGAAAAAGAGGAGGAAGAGAGGGGAAGTCAAGAGCCAGCAAGCCAAGATAGAGAGGCTCGTGTACATAATATGGCAGATCAATTCATCGCATCTATAGCACGATATGGTAAAGGATGCATATTCGAACAGTTTGATGCGCTGTGCAGACATGCAAATTGCCGCGGAGAAAAGCTCTGTTGCAAAGCTGTGAGCTGTGAGGCTTATGTATATATTCTCAATCGCTTTCGCACATATAACTGCACTGTAAAGGACGCTCATCCAAGCAGTTTGGTGCGCTGTGCAGCCATGCCAATTGCCACGGAGAATAGCTGCAAGGCCATGCTGTGAGCTGTGAGGTGCATTGCCATGCTGTGAGCTGTGAGCTGCATTGCCATGCTGTGAGCTGTGAGCTGCATTGCCATGCTGTGAGCTGTGAGCTGCATTGCCATGCTGTGAGCTGTGAGCTGCATTGCCATGCTGTGAGCTGTGAGCTGCATTGCCATGCTGTGAGCTGTGAGCTGCATTGCCATGCTGTGAGCTGTGAGCTGCATTGCCATGCTGTGAGCTGTGAGCTGCATTGCCATGCTGTGAGCTGTGAGCTGCATTGCCATGCTGTGAGCTGTGAGCTGCATTGCCATGCTGTGAGCTGTGAGGTGCATTGCCATGCTTTGAGCTGTGAGCTGCATTGCCATGCTGTGAGCTGTGAGCTGCATTGCCATGCTGTGAGCTGTGAGGTGCATTGCCATGCTTTGTTGCCAGCTGTGACAGTGAGGTGAGCACCAGTGAAGAAGGCATCGCCTCGCAGGAGAATGACACATGATGGAGAGGAGGAAGAATGACACATGATGGAGAGGAGGAAAAATGACACATGATGGAGAGGAGGAAGAATGACAACATGATGGAGAGGAGGAAGAATGGCATGTAGCACATCGCAGATGCTATTCGCCTACTCATGACACATCACCGAGAGGAGCAATAACGAGATTCGTACGCATCGCAGCAGCAATCTGCGAAGCGGAAATAGCATTCCTTATCCTAACCTCCTCCTGCCTGCCATTCCCCCCACCTCGATACGGAAGCACCTGGACAGCACGGACTTGCCATGCTCCCTGCGTTTCTGTCCCCGCACTCCCCTCTTGGCACCTCCAGTCCTCTCCCCCCCCCCCTCGCCCTCTCCCAGAAGGCACCGACTTGCCATGCTCCCTCTCAATCCTGTCCCCGCAGTTCCCCCTTCACTCTCCCCCTTTCCGAAGGCCTTCTATCTCCCCCCCCCTCGCCCTCACCTCAACACAGAAGCACCCAGACGGCACCGACTTGCCGTGCTCCCTCGCGATCCGGTCCTGCAGGCAGTAGATGCGATCCCTTAGGGCAGTGAGCGGCTGGCTTCCCAGCACCAGGAACTCCTGCCCCTGTTATGGCAAAACAGGCAAGGGAAGGGAAAGGGGCCAATGGGAGCGTGTGTCTTTCCTCCCTGGCGATCCGGGCCTGCGGGCCGAGCAGTACATGAGGTCCCTGCGGGCCATGCTGGGCAGTACATGCGGTCCCTCAGGGATGTGAGGGGTTGGCTTCCCAGCACGAGAAACACCTGACCCTGACATGGCAGAGCAAACAAGAGAAGGGAGGGGGCGAATGGGAGTGTGAGTCCGCCCGTTTGCTATCCCATTTGAAGGGGAAAATGGGCAAATGGGCAAATGGGATTGCAATCCTGACCTCACGCAGTAGATGGCGGTCCCTTAGGGAACTTTGGAGACGTCTCAAAAGCCGCCCTCCTTTGCAATCCTGACCTCACGCAGTAAATGGCAGTCCCTTAGTGAAGTGAGCAGCCGGCTACCCAGCACAAGAAACTCGTGGCCTTGGCATTTCAAGAGTTAGGGCGGAAACGAGATTTTGACTCACTTGGAGATGCTGCCGCTTCTCCAGCTGTGGCTGCTGCACTGCCGCCGCAGCACCATTTCATGACTCACTCACTACGAAACATGTCTCGCCCTCAGCTGTCTGTCCCCTATACAAGCCGGTTCAGGACTCACTTTGAGTTGCCGCTTCTCTTGCTGTAGCACCTCAACTCGCAGCACCACATCCTGCTGTGCCTGAAGCGCTCTGGAAGGCCCTGGAGTGAAGGAAAAGGCTCCCTGAAGGCATGCACAAGGGGGGAGGGTAGAGGGGACCATAAGGAGAAGAGGAGGTTAGTATGGAAGACAACCCCTTGCAGCAGGAGGGCTGGGAAAAGAAACACGCACCACGGGTATCTTGGCAAATATGAGATTTGGAATGTTGGTCTGGGCGAGAGGTGGTTATTGACTTTTGAGTCGACTCAAAAGCAAGGGGGCGCATGAGCAAAGAGAGCTCACCGGTATTTTAGCAAAAATGAGATTGGGAAGGTTGGCCCGCGCAAGAGCCTCTAACGGCCGCTTCGCCCCTCCCCTCCCTCCGCCTCGCCCTCTCCCCCTGCCCCCCCATCTCCCCCCTCTCCCCCCTCTTCCCCCTCTGGTTCCACGTGTACATCTCCCCTCCACTCCCCGACCTCTGCCTCCTCTCCCCCCTCTCCTCCTTCCTCCTTCCCTTCTCTCCTCGTTATCCTCCCAACCCTCATCCTCCTTTTCCTCCTCCTGCTCCTCCTCGTCTTCATCCTCCCAGCTGCTGCCACTCCCTTGGCCGCTGCTGCCTCTTTCCCCTTCATCTTCCTCACCCTCCTGCAGGTCGCTGCGCACACCACAAGGAAGAGGGCATGCTTTGAGTTGAGGGCATGCGATGAGTTGAGGGCATGCGTTGAGTTGAGGGCATGCTTTGAGTTGAGGGCATACTTTGAGTTGAGGGCATGCTTTGAGTTGAGGGCATGCTCGAGTTGAGGGCATGCGTTGAGTTGAGGGCATGCGTTGAGTTGAGGGCATGCGTTGAGTTGAGGGCATGCTTGAGTTGAGGGCATGCTTGAGTTGAGGGCATGCTTTGAGTTGAGGGCATGCTTGAGTTGAGGGCATGCTTGAGTTGAGGGCATGCTTGAGTTGAGGGCATGCTTTGAGTTGAGGGCATGCTTGAGTTGAGGGCATGCTTTGAGTTGAGGGCATACTTTGAGTTGAGGGCATACTTTGAGTTGAGGGCATACTTTGAGTTGAGGGCATACTTTGAGTTGAGGGCATACTTTGAGTTGAGGGCATACTTTGAGTTGAGGGCATACTTTGAGTTGAGGGCATACTTTGAGTTGAGGGCATACTTTGAGTTGAGGGCATACTTTGAGTTGAGGGCATACTTTGAGTTGAGGGCATACTTTGAGTTGAGGGCATACTTTGAGTTGAGGGCATACTTTGAGTTGAGGGCATACTTTGAGTTGAGGGCATACTTTGAGTTGAGGGCATGCTTTGAGTTGAGGGCATGCGTTGAGTTGAGGGCATGCGTTGAGTTGAGGGCATGCGTTGAGTTGAGGGCATGCGTTGAGTTGAGGGCATGCGTTGAGTTGAGGGCATGCGTTGAGTTGAGGGCATGCTTGAGTTGAGGGCATGCTTGAGTTGAGGGCATGCTTTGAGTTGAGGGCATGCTTGAGTTGAGGGCATGCTTTGAGTTGAGGGCATACTTTGAGTTGAGGGCATGCTTTGAGTTGAGGGCATACTTTGAGTTGAGGGCATACTTTGAGTTGAGGGCATACTTTGAGTTGAGGGCATACTTTGAGTTGAGGGCATACTTTGAGTTGAAGGCACGCTTTGAGTTGAGGGCACGCTTTGAGTTGAAGGCATGCTTTGAGTTGAAGGCATGCTTTGAGTTGAAGGCATGCTTTGAGTTGAGGGCATGCTTTGAGTTGAGGGCATGCTTTGAGTTGAGGGCATGCTTTGAGTTGAAGGCATGCTTTGAGTTGAGGGCATGCTTTGAGTTGAGGGCATGCTTTGAGTTGAGGGCATGCTTTGAGTCGAGGGCATGCTTTGAGTCGAGGGCATGCTTTGAGTCGAGGGCATGCTTTGAGTCGAGGGCATGCTTTGAGTCGAGGGCATGCTTTGAGTCGAGGGCATGCTTTGAGTCGAGGGCATGCTTTGAGTCGAGGGCATGCTTTGAGTCGAGGGCATGCTTTGAGTTGAGGGCATGCTTTGAGTTGAGGGCATGCTTTGAGTTGAGGGCATGCTTTGAGTTGAGGGCATGCTTTGAGTTGAGGGCATGCTTTGAGTTGAGGGCATGCTTTGAGTTGAGGGCATGCTTTGAGTTGAGGGCATGCTTTGAGTTGAGGGCATGCTTTGAGTTGAGGGCATGCTTTGAGTTGAGGGCATGCTTTGAGTTGAGGGCATGCTTTGAGTTGAGGGCATGCTTTGAGTTGAGGGCATGCTTTGAGTTGAGGGCATGCTTTGAGTTGAGGGCATGCTTTGAGTTGAGGGCATGCTTTGAGTTGAGGGCATGCTTTGAGTTGAGGGCATGCTTTGAGTTGAGGGCATGCTTTGAGTTGAGGGCATGCTTTGAGTTGAGGGCATGCTTTGAGTTGAGGGCATGCTTTGAGTTGAGGGCATGCTTTGAGTTGAGGGCATGCTTTGAGTTGAGGGCATGCTTTGAGTTGAGGGCATGCTTTGAGTTGAGGGCATGCTTTGAGTTGAGGGCATGCTTTGAGTTGAGGGCATGCTTTGAGTTGAGGGCATGCTTTGAGTTGAGGGCATGCTTTGAGTTGAGGGCATGCTTTGAGTTGAGGGCATGCTTTGAGTTGAGGGCATACTTTGAGTTGAGGGCATGCTTTGAGTTGAGGGCATGCTTTGAGTTGAGGGCATGCTTTGAGTTGAGGGCATGCTTTGAGTTGAGGGCATACTTTGAGTTGAAGGCATACTTTGAGTTGAAGGCATACTTTGAGTTGAGGGCATACTTTGAGTTGAGGGCATGCTTTGAGTTGAGGGAATACTTTGAGTTGAGGGCATGCGTTGAGTTGAGGGCATGCGTTGAGTTGAGGGCATGCGTTGAGTTGAGGGCATGCGTTGAGTTGAGGGCATGCTTTGAGTTGAGGGCATACTTTGAGTTGAGGGCATACTTTGAGTTGAGGGCATACTTTGAGTTGAAGGCATGCTTTGAGTTGAGGGCATACTTTGAGTTGAGGGCATACTTTGAGTTGAGGGCATACTTTGACTTGAGGGCATACTTTGAGTTGAGGGCATGCTTTGAGTTGAGGGCATGCGTTGAGTTGAGGGCATGCGTTGAGTTGAGGGCATGCTTTGAGTTGAGGGCATGCTTTGAGTTGAGGGCATACTTTGAGTTGAGGGCATACTTTGAGTTGAGGGCATACTTTGAGTTGAAGGCATGCTTTGAGTTGAAGGCATGCTTTGAGTTGAGGGCATACTTTGAGTTGAGGGCATACTTTGACTTGAGGGCATGCGTTGAGTTGAGGGCATACTTTGAGTTGAGGGCATGCGTTGAGTTGAGGGCATGCGTTGAGTTGAGGGCATGCGTTGAGTTGAGGGCATGCGTTGAGTTGAGGGCATGCTTTGAGTTGAGGGCATGCTTTGAGTTGAGGGCATGCTTTGAGTTGAGGGCATGCTTTGAGTTGAGGGCATGCTTTGAGTTGAGGGCATGCTTTGAGTTGAGGGCATGCTTTGAGTTGAGGGCATGCTTTGAGTTGAGGGCATACTTTGAGTTGAGGGCATACTTTGAGTTGAAGGCATGCTTTGAGTTGAGGGCATACTTTGAGTTGAAGGCATACTTTGACTTGAGGGCATGCGTTGAGTTGAGGGCATACTTTGAGTTGAGGGCATGCGTTGAGTTGAGGGCATGCGTTGAGTTGAGGGCATGCGTTGAGTTGAGGGCATGCTTTGAGTTGAGGGCATGCTTTGAGTTGAGGGCATACTTTGAGTTGAGGGCATACTTTGAGTTGAGGGCATACTTTGAGTTGAAGGCATGCTTTGAGTTGAGGGCATACTTTGAGTTGAGGGCATACTTTGACTTGAGGGCATGCGTTGAGTTGAGGGCATACTTTGAGTTGAGGGCATGCGTTGAGTTGAGGGCATGCGTTGAGTTGAGGGCATGCGTTGAGTTGAGGGCATGCTTTGAGTTGAGGGCATGCATTGAGTTGAGGGCATACTTTGAGTTGAGGGCATACTTTGAGTTGAGGGCATACTTTGAGTTGAAGGCATGCTTTGAGTTGAGGGCATACTTTGAGTTGAGGGCATACTTTGACTTGAGGGCATGCGTTGAGTTGAGGGCATACTTTGAGTTGAGGGCATGCGTTGAGTTGAGGGCATGCGTTGAGTTGAGGGCATGCGTTGAGTTGAGGGCATGCGTTGAGTTGAGGGCATGTGTTGAGTTGAGGGCATGCGTTGAGTTGAGGGCATGCGTTGAGTTGAGGGCATGCGTTGAGTTGACTCAAAACGCACTACAAATACCAGCATGCCAAATAAATTCACTACAAGTTAGGTAGGGTAAGATCTATCAAGCAGAGAGGGACAAGAGGAGGAGGCAAGGAGGAAGGGTCCTCATTGTACATGAGCGAAAAGCATGAGGCAAGCAAAAAGGTCCGTCATTGCCCTTTTCGCAATTTCAAACGTTCATGGATGTACACAGCAAGAAAGATACACACAGAAAACACGGAAAGGGAAAAAAGAATAGAATCGAGAAGAAAAGAAAAGAAAAGAAAAGAAAAAAAAAAAAACAAACAAACAAATAAACAAAACAAACAAGCAAACAAACAAAGAAACAAAGAAACAAAACAAAACAAACCAGAACAAAGCAAAACAATTTAAAAAGTAAGCGATTCTACAGAAAAAATTAACAGATTCTGGAAGGAAGAAGTGGAGTGGTACGCAAAACCTACCAGAGAGAGTGGTAACCCTATCGGAGAGAGTGGTAACCCTATCGGAGAGAGTGGTAACCATACCGGAGGGAGTGCAGCGGGGCAGACGCCATGCAGTGCGTGCGGGTGTCGGCGATGCGCACGAGCCAGTCCACCGTGAGGCGAGAGCGCAGCAGACGCGGGTCCTAGAGGCGTGGACAAAGCGAGGGGGGGGGGGGAGAAGAGTGGGAAGGGGAAACGGGGCGGGGCAGAGGGCGAGAGGCTAGCCATGCACTGCACTGCCTGCAAGTCTTGGCCATACACAAAAGCCAGTCAACCGTGTGGCGAGAGCGCAGGAGGCGAGGGTCCTGGAGGGGAAGGCAGAGAGGGGACAAGAAGAGAGGGCAAGCAAAGGTGGGAAAGGAGAGAGGGAAGGGGCACAGAGGCCAGCCATGCGGTGCCCGCGAGTTTCAGCGATGCGCACAAGCCAGTCCACTGTCAGGCGAGAGCGCAGGAGACGCGGGTCCTGCATGGGAGGGCGGAGAGAGGAAGGTATGAAGAGAGTGGCAAGGCGCAGTGGGAAGGATAACCATGCAGTGGGAAGGATAACCATGCAGTGGGAAGGGTAACCATGCAGTGAGAAGGGTAACCATGCAGTGGGAAGGATAACCATGCAGTGGGAAGGATAACCATGCAGTGGGAAGGATAACCATGCAGTGGGAAGGATAACCATGCAGTGGGAAGGATAACCATGCAGTGAGAAGGGTAACCATGCAGTGGGAAGGATAACCATGCAGTGGGAAGGGTAACCATGCAGTGCGTGCGGGTCACGGAGATGCGCACTGGGCAGTCCACAGTCAGCCTTTCCTTGCACGCCCCTCTCGCCACACCTCACCTTCTCCACTTCTTCCTCCCCCTTCAGCACTCGTCCACCCATCCGCCCGTCCATCCTCCTCCCACCGCTCCCCATCCCCCCATCCACTGCCGGCCCTCCACCCTCCCCCCACACCCCTCCACCTCCCCTCGCAATGCCCCCATCCCAAAAACTGACTCTCCTCTGTCTCTTTCTCGCCCCCCTGACTCCCTCCCCCCCCTCCCCCCCCTCCTCTCCCTCCTCCCCACCCCCACCCCTGCCTCCACCTCCCCACCAACCCCAACCCTGTCCCCAACCAGGGGGAGGTGGTATCTGACTCGACCCAGGGGGAGGTGGTATCTGGCCCAAGCCAGGGGCAGGTGGCAACTGTCCCCAGCCAGGGGGAGGCATTATCTGTCGCTGCATCAGATTCTGAAAGTCAGCTTGTGTCATGTTGGGAGGAGGAGGGTGAGACATGGGGCTGTATGGGGGGTGAGACATGGGGTTGTATGGGGGGTGAGACATGGGGTTGTATGGGGGGTGAGACATGGGGTTGTATGGGGGGTGAGACATGGGGTTGTATGGGGGGTGAGACATGGGGTTGTATGGGGGGTGAGTGGATGGGAAGGCAGGGCGGTGGAGCCACGGCAGCATAGCAGGGTGCCAGGGAAAAGGGGGCCGGAAAGATGGGAGAGTGGGGCGCGGAGGGTGGGAGGGACGGTGGGGGTGTGGAGGAGAGGGGGAGAGAGAAGGCGGGGGAGGGAGAGTAGCAGGGAGGAGGTGGGGGGAGGAGGGAGCGTGAATGGGGAGGGAGGGCTGAGAGGGCGAGGGGACGAGAGAGAGTGAGGGAGGTGACGAGTCATTATCAGCACCTTCTGCTGTTGCCTCTTCCTGATTCCACTCTATCAACCGCGTTTCACCCATCCCAACCCCGTCACCACCCCCTCCTCCTCCTTCCCAGCTCTCCTCCTCCCATCCCAGCATCCCCCCTCCCCCGCCCTCACACGTCCCCTCAGACAGGCGGGTGTAAGGGGAGAGGCAGGGCAGGGAGAGAGGCGAGGAGGGGAGGGGAGGCGGGGAAGGAAGAGGCGACATGAAGGGTGAGGCGTGGGCGTCTGATGCTGTAGCTACGGGAGCATCCATCGCATCCTCTGCTGCGTCCGATCTGGGAGGAGCATCCACCGTGCCTTGTGCTACCATCACCATGTGGCCGTGGTGAAATGCTTCAGAAACCGCTCCATCATGTGTCACAGGTGCGAGAGCTATACTCTCTGTATCGCCGTGTTCAGCGACTCTCACACCTGCATGAGCGACAGCAGCAGCATCACCAGATGTAACTCCATCATGCGTCGCAGGTACGAGAGCCAAGTTCTCTATATCCCCGTCTTGAGCGACTCTCACACGTGCAGCATCCAGTCCTTCTGCTTCCACGCCCTGCGGGACACACATGGGCTTGGCACGTCTAGAGGCAGTGCCTGCATGGGCGACAGCAGCGGCATCACCGGCTGTAGCTTCAGGGACAACCGTTCGGAGAATCAGGGCTTGAATGTCAGCATCCACGTCAGCTGTAGCATCCACGTCAGCTGTAGCATCCACGTCAGCTGTAGCATCACCCATAGCATCAGCAGCATCACCTGAAGCATCATCAGCAGCAGCAGCTGTGGCGGCAGATTCATCTGTAGCTTCAGCTGTAGCAGCTGTGGCAGCTGTGGCAGCCCGTTCAGACATTGCAGCAGCATCCGTGGTAGTGGCAGCAGCATCCGTGGTAGTGGTAGCAGCATCCGTGGTAGTGGCAGCAGCATCAGGTGAAGCAGCAACAGCCACCGCATCAGGTTTGGCTGTAGCAGCAGCAGTAGCAGCAGCAGCAGCAGCAGCAGCAGCAGCTGTGGCGGCAGCAGTGGAAGCAGCGTTACTAGCGGCGTCAGCTGCAGCAACATCAGCAGCAGCGGTAGCGGCAGAAGCAGCAGTATTAGCGGCGTCAGCAGCAGCAGAAGCAGCAGCAGTGGCAGGAGCGGAAGCAGCAAGGGGAGGGTGAGGAAGGGGTGGTGCAGGAAAGGGAAGCGAGGAGGTATAGGGCGCGAACGGCGGAAAGGGCATGGGGAAGGGGAATGGGGGAAAGGGACGGGCCGGGGATGAAGGTACAGCAGGAGGAGGGGGGTGAGAAGGGGAATGAGGGGGGTTTGTGGGCCGAGACGGTGGGATAGGGGCGGCATGAGAGGGAGGAGGGGGCGGCCATAGGTGGGGAGACAGGAGCCAAGGAGGGGTTGGGTGTGTCACAGCATTGAATGGCATGGCTGGTACGTTGGGTGGTGCATGGGGTGACAGGGAGTAAGCACCAGGCCCTTGCATTCGGTTTGCCATCAGCTGTTGCTGGGACGGCTGGGTGGCAGTGGCGCGGGAGAGGGAGGGGAAGGGAATGCCGAATGCTCTCGCCGCCATCTCATATAACTCCAGAGCCCTCCTCTCATTCTCCTTCTCCCTCTCCTTCTCACTCTCCTTTTCTTTCTCCCCATGCTCCTTCTCACTCTCCTTCTCAGCGTCGCCTTCGTTTTCTTTCTCTTGTTGCTCCCTGTCTGCTTCCCTCACTGCCTCGTCCCCCTCCTCCCTCTCCCCCCTTCCATCTCCCCACTCCCCCTCCTCATCCCTCCCACTATACTTCTCCTCTTCTCCCACCATCATTCCCTCTTCTCCCACCATCATTCCCTCTTCTCCCACCATCATTCCCTCTTCTCCCACCATCATTCCCTCTTCTCCCACCATCATTCCCTCTTCTCCCACCATCATTCCCTCTTCTCCCACCATCATTCCCTCTTCTCCCACCATCATTCCCGCTCCTCCCACCTCCGCACATCCTCTCGTCCTCCCCCTTCCACCGCCTCTTCATCCCCTTCCTCCGCCCCTCCATCCCTGTCCTCCTCCGCTCCTGCAACACCCTCCTGCTGACGCACTCTCCCCTCCATCCCCTCTTCCATCCCCCCCTCCTCAACCTCCATCCCCCCTTCCTCCATCCCACCTTCCACCATTCCCCCCTCCACCCCCCTCTCCTCTCCCTCGCTCTCTAACTCAACTATTTCACTGCACGCCCTGCCAGACCCACTCGCCTTCCCTTTGCTGGGCGCTGGTGGCTCTGCAGCCTTCCCAGTTGACTGTTTCGCCTGTCTAGCCTGCTTTGACTTTCCAGGCTCCGCTGGCTTTGCTGATGACTGCGTTGACTTTGCAGGCTGCGTTGACTTGGTTGACTGCTTGGGCGGCCAGAGGTAAGGCACGGTGGCGGCTACAAGCTCTTCCATGGAGGGAATGATGAGATCGTGCACACTGGTGGGGGGAAAGGGGAGGAGGAGAGAGGAGTGGAGAACGGTTGGGGTGGATTGGGTTTGCAGCAGGGGGGGGACGGGGGAAGTGGGAAAAGTGAATGAGGTTAACCTAAATCAACAAAATTCACCAGCCTCCGAGATGCACCAAAAGACCACCCACCTGCAAAATCACATGAGATAACCACCTGAGAATCACCTGTGAAATCCCATAACAACAAAATCACCTGAGAATTCACCTGAGGGATCACCTGATGTCTCGTTCTGCCAGCCGCGCTCCCTCCACCCCCTCACATGCGTCCAATGCACTGCGGAGCTCCTGACGGGATAGAGAGAGAGAGAGGGGGGGAGGGGGGGATATGGGCGGCGACTTCTGAGCCGACTCAAATTCAGCTCGACTCCACTCACATGCGTCCATTGCACTGCGGAGCTGCTCACGGGATAGCGAGGGGAGCGATATGGAGGGTCAAACGCGGAGGGAGGGAGAGAGGGTGGGCGGGGGGTGGGGGGGAGGGAAGGGTCAAGCAAGAGGGGTTCGATATTGGATTCGCCTCTTAGCTCACAAGTGAGTCACGCTGAATTCGTTTGTCAGCTTTCCTCGCCCTTATCTGAGTCAAGCTGTACGCGTTATAAAATTACAATTTATCGAACTATCTCTCAAAGGGAATTCGTCCAATGCTCCGCGTATACATTATTATCCTCGAACACTTGTTTACAAAGAAAGTGATTACTGTCTCTAGCTCGTGTCTAGCTCTAACTACATCATCCTTCTACCCACCTGCACTAGCGCCTGGCACTGCGTCTCAAATTCCGCCACGTGGACCGCCTTGTAAGCGACACGTGGCAGCATGATCGCGGCGGCCGGCGCGCCGACCACCGCCATATCGGCGCGCTGCAGCTGCTCCGCGCGCAAGCCGCCTCCATCACCTCCGCGTGCCTCTCTTCCGCCAAGCCCGTCGGCGGAAGTTGCGCGGGCGGAGGCTGCGGGGCCATCGTTCCCGGGACCACTGCCATTGACGCTCCGCCGGCTCATCCACTACAGGCAACGAAAACGACCCAAGATTATGTGATGCGTTTTCTCATTGAAACCGCGGTGGTGTGTAGTTGGAGGCGCGAAATTTTTCTAACAGTCATCTTGAAATCGACTAGTTTCCGATAGCCACCTTCATTTCAGGGAGCTCGGTAGGCGAACTAAACCCTAGATGGAACATTTAATACTATACCAGCAGTTATCCGACATCAGAAAAATGAATGTTCTGATGTCGGATAACTGCTGGTAATACTCACTAAATTTGAAAAAGAACATGCCATTATGACTAATTTTCGTAATCTTTAGACTTTTTGCTGACTAAACCAGCGATTGCCATAACCGGTGCATACTCAATGAACCAGGTGATGTACCATATGGCAGCAACCTTCACCAATAGTGGCTTCTCTTGTTATGACGGCGGTTAAAATCAGGCGACGACTACTTCATACTAGTAAGTTGAAGCACAGAAGAAGCCTTCAAGTTCCAGCCGTGACCCCTAAGGAGCACATTCTTAAACTTGTTGTACAGCTGCCACTGCACCATGAGCACATTCTGGAACTTGTTGTCAAATATTATATTCCGGCGCGCCCCTCCCCTCCCCGCCCTTAGCCAGCGCGCACGCCAGCCAGCCAGCGCGCCAGCCAGCCAGCGCGCCTGCCAACCAGCGCGCTAGCCCGCCAGCCAACCAGCGCGCCAGCGCGCCGGCCAGCCTGCGCGCCAGCCCGCTTGCACGCCAGCCCGCCAGCGCGCCCGCCAGCGGGCACACCAGTGAGCCCGCCAGCTCGCCTGCCAGCGCGCCCGCCAGCGAGCTCGCCAGCGCGCCCGCCAGCGAGCCCGCCAGCGCGCCCGCCAGCACGTACGCCAGCGCGCCCGCCAGCGCCCCGCGCCAGCGGGCCTCGCCGGCGCGCACGCCAGCGCGCGCCCTGCCTAGCCGCCCGCCAGCGCGCCGCGCCCGCGCGCCACGCCAGCCAGCGCGCCCCCGCCAGCGCGCGCCCCGCCGCCCCGCGCCCAGCCAGAACGCGCCCCGCCTGCGCGCACCCGCCTCGCACTCACCTCCCTCTCCTCCTCCTCTCGCGGCTGGCGGCCGCTATCACTTGTTCTCGCCCCTCATGGCGACGTCTCGCGTGCTCCGTTTCGACCCTGAGGGGCGCGCGATCGACTTTAGTACCTGGCTGACGCAGGCCCAGCGCCACCTTAGGAGCCAGCGCCAGGATGGCGTGCACCTGTTTGCGCATGCGTCCGGTGCTCTGCCCGCCCCGCCGCAGCCTACACCGCTGCCCACTACCCCACCGCCTACTTCCGAGCAGGAGGCTGAGTACCAGCGCCGGTTCCTCGCTCGTGACGTGTGGGAGTCTCGTGACGCTGCTGCCTGCCTCGCCCTGACCGACCTTCTCCCGCCGACTGAGGCCGTCCACTTCACTCAGGTCGAGTCTGCTGCAGCCCTTTACACTGCTATTGTTGCTCGCTACTCCACTCCCTCCTCTGCCTCCCTCAGCCGCCTTCTCGTCCCCTTTATCTACCCTGACCTCGCCTCCTTTGAGACTGTCGCTGACCTCGCTACCCACCTGCGCTCCCTTGAAGCTCGCTTCAAGGCCGCTTGCACTGAGGAACAGCTTGCCCTTGCACCCCCCCCCATGTGGCTCACTATTCACTGGTTAGTCACTCGCCTCCCTGACCGTCTAGCCACAGCCCGCGACGCGCTTCTCCTGAAGCACCCCACTGAGCTTACTATCGATCTTCTTGAGACCGCTCTCTCGAAGATCGAGAGTAACCTCCTCGCTGTTGCCTCCGCCTCTTCCGCGCCTCCTCCTCGTCTCTTTGAGGGGTGTGCGGTACCACAGCTTCCCACCTTCACTGCCTCGCTTGCCACTGCCGCGTCTTCTGCCTCTGAGGAGACGGCGGCCGTTTCTGTCTCTGGCGGACAGAAACGTGGCAAGTCCGGCAAGAAGGGAGGGAAGGGCGGCGGGGGTTCTGGGGGTGTTGCGGGTGGCGGCGGTGGCGGTAGTACTAGTGGCGGGGGTGGCGGCGGGGGTGACTCGGGACCTGACGGCTCTCCTCTAGACGGTGGTGAGGGGTTTCCGCAGCAGCAGCAGCAGACTCCTCCGCAGCTGCCACCGCCTGGACAGCAGCAGCGGCAGGGACAGCAGCAGCAGCGCCAGGGCCAGCAGCAGCGTCCGCCTCAGCAGCAGCCCCAGCAGTGGGGCACTCAGCAGCAGTGGGGCACTCAGCAGCAGTGGGGTCCTTCGCAGCAGTGGGGCCCCCCGCAGCAGTGGAGACCTACGGGCCCCCCGAGCACTGGGCGCAGTGGTGCCCCTTCTAGTCGGGGACCCCGCTCGGCCGGCCGCGACGTTGGTCCCTGTGAGTACTGGATCCTGACGGGTCCGCGCAGGGGCACGTACTGCGGCCGCCCTGACCACTCTGCTGCACGCTGCTTCAGCCGTCTCGACGACCTGTACGTCCTGCACCACGGCCCCTCCGCTCCCCCGCCACCGCGCTGGGGACCACTCCTTGCTCGTGGTGTTGCGGTGTTTGATATGTCTATGGATGATGCTAGGTCTTATGCGATGTATGCTGATGTTGACTATAGTGCTGCTGGATCTGTTTACTTGCCTGTACCTAGCGTAGGATCTTTGCCTGTTGCTAGAGTAGGTGCTGGTGTAGGATCCTGTCTAGCTACTAGTACAGGTGCTCCCTCGGCGGACGCGTCGCTCTCCTTCACACTGGACTCCGGAGCGACGCAGTGCTTCTTCCGCGACAGCACGACTCTTACTCCACTCTCGGCGCCGGTTCCTGTAGCACTGGCCGATCCCTCTTCGGGACCGGTCATTGCGACTCACGCCACTACCCTCCCGTGCCCAGCTGCCCCTTCCGGTTCTCTGACCGGCCTCCACGTTCCTACTTTCTCTAGGAACCTGGTTGGTGTGGCTCCTCTGGCGAGACAGCACGTCGGGGTCTGGTTTGAGCCTTCTGGTGACACTGCAGTCTGTGTGGACGGTGACACGTACGCCCCTCTGGCCACTTTTCGTCAGGAGTCGGGCTCTGGTCTGTACACCCTCCACACCGACACCCGTCCGGTTCCCCCGTCCCACCAGGTAGCCAGGTCCAGTCAGGTAGCTGTGCCAGGTCTAGTGGCTGCGTCGTGCTCGTGTCGGTCGCTGTCCCACCCTGTCCTCCTCTGGCACCACCGCCTTGGTCACCCGTCCCTCTCTCGTCTCCGCGCTATGTCCAGTCAGCGTCTTGTCTTAGGCCTCCCCCGCGACCTCCCGCCGCTCCCGTTGTCCCCCGCTCCTCCGTGCGGTCCTTGTGTCCAGGGTCGGCTGCGCGCCACTCCTCACTCCTCCTCCCTTCGTCCAGCCTCCGAGCCCTTTGAGACACTCCACTTAGACGTCTGGGGCCCCGCTTCCCGGCTTGGCCCTGAGCGAGAGAGCTTCTTTCTAGTGGTCGTTGACGACTACTCTCGGTACACCACCGTGTTCCCTTTGGCGAAGAAGTCCGACGTGACTTCTACGCTGATCCGGTGGCTGCTCGCCACCGAGAGTACTCGTCGTCGTCGTGTCAGTTGTCTCCACTCCGACCGTGGGGGTGAGTTTCGCTCCGGCGTTCTCGCCAGATTCTGTGCTGAGCAGGGCATCACCCAGTCCTGGACTCTTCCAGACTCTCCACAGCAGAATGGGGTTGCTGAGCGCCGGCTAGGCCTGGTCATGGAGATTGCCCGCACCTCCATGATCCACGCCCGCGCGCCCCATTTTCTGTGGCCCTACGCGGCTCGGTACGCCGCTCACCAGCTGAACCTCTGGCCTCGCGTCTCTCGGCCAGGGGCTTCACCGACCAGTCTTTGGACAGGGTCCCCTGGTGTTGCGTCGAGGTTTAGTGTCTGGGGCTGCTTGGCGCTTGTCCGCGACACCTCTGCGGACAAGCTCTCACCTCGCGGCATCCCCTTGTTTCTTCCTTGGTTTCCCTGAGGCCTCCTCTGACTTCACCTTTTACCACCCTCCCTCCCACCGGTTCTTTGACTCTCGTGACGTCCGTTTCGACGAGTCCGTCCCCTACTACGTCCGGTACCCCTGTCGAGGTCTCCCGGTTCCCCCCCCCCCCCCCTCTTCCTGGCTCCACCTCCTCCTCCTCCCGCCCCTGCTCCTCCGGTACCCCCCCCTGGTCCTGCTCCGTCTGGTGTGTCCCACGCTACTCCCCCCCCCTCGGTACCCCCCCAGGTCTCTCCTCCTTCCCCACAGTCGTCCTCACAGCCTCCGCAGCAGCCGTCAGCGCTTCCTTTACCGGCCACTGCGGACTCTGAGGGTGTTGGTGCTCGGGGTGAGGGCTCTGGCGGTGCTCGCTCTGGGGGTGCTGGCGTTGGAGCTGTTAGTGCACCTACAGGAGCCGCCCGTTCTGGGGGTGTTGGCGTTGGCGCTGAGCGTGCACCCGCCGCGGCTGCCCGTTCTGGTGGTGCTGGAGCTGGTGGTGTTTCTGGAGCTGGAGAGTCTGAGGCTGGTGCTGGTGCCACTGGAGGCACCCCGACTGGGGGTGCGGGTCCACCTCCTACAGGTACTAGTCGTGCTGCCGCAGGGGGTACACGCTCTGGGGGTTCTCAGCCGGGTGCTGTTGAGGGTGGAGCCGGTTCTTCTTCTTCGTCTCCTGACACCACTCCTCCTCCTCACCCCTACCTGACTCGACACCAGACCCGTCTTCGTCTTGAGCGTGAGGAGCAGCAGCGTTTGGAGCGTGAGAGGTTGGAGGTTCAGCAGCGGGTGGAGCGTGAGAGGCTGGAGTTGCAGCGGGAGCAGCAGCAGCAGCAGCAGCAGCAGCAGCAGCAGCAGCAGCAGCAGCAGCAACAGCAGCAGCAGCCGCCGCAGCAGCAGCAGCAGCAGCCGCCGCAGCAGCCGGAGCAGCCTCCGGCCTCTGTTACTGGCCTTCGGGCCCTTGGTCTCCCCTCCTCCTCTCCTCCTGTGTTCGGTCCGACGTTTCCTCCTCCGGACTCAGCTCCGGCTGTGTTCCCTCGTTCTCAGTCTCCTCCGTCTCCCGCTCCGTCTCCCACTCCTCTCTCCCACACTTGGGCCTCTCGTCCTCCTCGTGCTCGTCCCTCGTCACCTGTCCGTGACCTTCGTACCGTGTTGTTTCGTCCTAGTCCTCCTCGTTCTCCTCCGTCTGTTCTTCCTCGTCCTCCTGAGTCGTCCCTCACTGCCTCCCTGTCTACTCCGGTCACTGACTACTACCGCACGTACCGCCCCACTCTCTCTCGTGTTCTCGCCTCTCTTGTTACAGACCCTCGTGCCTCTCCTTCCTCCGTCGCGGTCCTCACTGCCGCTGTCACAGACTTTACTGCTACGCGTCGCCTTGACTACGCCACTCGCGTTGTGGCGGCTCCTCCTGTCCGTCCTCTGTCCGCCGGGGGTGAGTTTGCCCTTGGCTGTGCCGTCCTAGAGGATAGACAGTTTGAGCTAGAGTTCCTGGCAGCCGCTTCACCTCATCTCTGTGCCATGCTGCTCGCTCCTGAGGGAGACCCCGACGCTCCTGACATACCTACTCCTCGCACTTACGCTGAGGCAGTGTCAGGGCCTTGGGCCTCTCAGTGGAGAGCTGCCATGGACGCAGAGATGGCCTCCTACAGGTCCACAGGCACTTACGTTGACGAGGTTCCCCCCCCAGGGGCGAACATTGTTGACGGCATGTGGATCTTCAAGGTGAAGCGGCCGCCGGGATCTCCTCCAGTCTTCAAGGCACGCTACGTGGCTAGAGGTTTCAGTCAGCGTGAGGGAGTTGACTTCTTTCAGACCTTTGCGCCCACCCCGAAGATGACCACTCTTCGGGTGTTACTGCACGTAGCAGCGCAGAGAGACTACGAGCTACACTCTCTCGACTTCTCCACTGCCTTCTTGCAGGGCAGCCTACACGAGGAGATCTGGCTGCGTCGTCCTCCGGGCTTCACTGGCACTTTCCCGCCTGGGACCCAGTGGAGCCTCAGACGACCGGTCTACGGTCTCCGCCAGGCACCCCGTGAGTGGCACGACACTCTCCGCTCTACTCTGTCCGACCTTGGGTTTGAGCCGTCTTCCGCCGACCCGTCGCTGTTTGTTCGTCGTGGGCGCACACCTTTCTTTGTTCTTGTCTACGTTGACGACCTGGTTTTTGCCACAGCCGACACAGTTGCACTGGCGGAGGTGAAGTCCGAACTGCAGAAGAGACACACCTGCACTGACCTTGGTGAACTGCGCCACTACCTTGGCCTGCAGATCTCTAGGGACAGAGCCGCTCGCACCATCACTCTGACTCAGTCACACTTGGTGCAGCAGGTCCTTCAGCGGTTCGGGCTTCAGCACTCCTCTCCTCCTCCCACCCCTCTTGCTGTAGACCACAGACTCACTGGGCCTTTTCCTGACGAGCCGTTCGAGCCCAGTGGTCCCTACGCAGAGTTGGTGGGCTGCCTCATGTACCTGATGACGTGCACTCGCCCGGACCTCGCCTTCCCTCTTAGCATCCTTTCTCGCTTTGTTGCGACAGGGAGACACCGTCCTGTTCACTGGGCGGCGGCTAAGAGGGTGGCGAAGTACCTCGGCGCGACATCAGACATGGGGCTTGTACTTGGAGGGACACAGCCAGTTGTACTCACCGGTCACTGCGACTCCTCCTACGCCGACGACGTTGAGTCACAGAGGTCTACACAGGGTTACTGTTTCAGCCTGGGCTCTGGAGCTGTTTCGTGGAGGTCTACTCGGTCCTCCTCTGTTGCGACTTCTACCGCAGAGGCCGAGATCTACGCTGGAGCCCTCGCTGCACAGGAGCTACGCTGGTTGACCTTCTTGCTCACTGACCTTGGTGAGCGGCCGAGCTCTGCACCGACCTTGTTTGCTGACAACAAGGCGATGATTCTCCTGTGTCGTGAGCCTCGACTGGAGAGCAGAGTGAAGCACATCGACGTCAGGTACTTCCTCCTTCGAGAGTTGCAGAGACGCGGGCAGGCTCGTCTGGAGTTTGTGGCCTCCGAGGCCAACACTGCAGACATCTTCACCAAGGCCCTCCAGCCTTGTGACCACCGCCGGTTTTGTCTGCAGTTAGGCCTCGTTGAGACTGGGTCTAGTTGACTGCTGTAGGGTGCTCTTTGTCTGTTGCTTGCTTGTACCTTATATATATTTGTTTGCACACTTTTGGACTGGCCTTGTGGCCCTTTGCTTGTGCTCAGATTAGGTGGTGACGTTGTGATCCACCCTGAGCTTTGTTTTCTTTCTCTTGCTTTTGACTGGTCTTGTGACCGTAGGTTGCTTGTTGTTGATTGGCCTTCCCCACTTAGGCTATGGGGGTGTGTCAAATATTATAGCCTGTAGTGGGTTGGGCTATAGGGCCTTTACTCTCCCTTAACTCTCCCTTTACTCTCCCCCCGCCAGCAGCTGCATCGTCTACTCTCTTACTGTATGAGCTTGCGACATAACTTAGAGCCATGCAATGCAAGGTTACCATACGAGGCCAGGGCATGTAAGGCGGGGCGTGCACGACGGACCTCCTGCCTCTCACGCACCAGCAGCTAGACCTCCTCTCTCTACTGCAGCTGAACCATAAGTTAGACCCACAGAGCAAGCCAATCAAGGCCAGGGGTGGATGAAGAACCCCTTAGCCCTCAAATCCACCAGCAGTTGTGTCGCCTGCTCCCTCGTGTGGTTGAAGGGGCGCCAGCCGAAACCCAGCACGGAGGGGTGTGAGTAGTGCACCTCGACGAATATCTCGTCCACTATGTGTGGCATGTCGGGGTCTTGCAGCCAATCTGTGAGGTTGGGAAGGGGTGGGGTGGTTATATGGAGGGGAACAGGAAAGGGGAAAGGTTGAAAGCCCAGCACAGAGGGGTGTGAGTAATGCATCTCCACGAATATCTCGTCCACTATCTGTGGCATCTCCGGGTCTTGCAAACAATCTGATGGAGGGTGGAGGGGATGAGCCGGCACAGGGGGTCGCATGAGGGATGCGAGAGCACGGAAGCATGCGAGTAATGCACCTCAACGAATATCTTATCCACTATCTGTGGCATTACTGGGTCTTGCATCCAATCTGCGAGGGGGTTGATAGGGAGTGAGGCAATGAAGAGAGAGGCCATATCGATGAGTGTCTGCTGTGCAGTGGCCCGGAGAAAATATCTCATCCACTACTGCTGCCATGTCCGGGTCGTTCACCCATGCTGGGAGGCTGGGAAAGGGGCAAGGGCGGGGTTTATGCAGGGGGTTTTGAGTCAACTTAGACGCCCGGCCCGGAGGGGTGTGAACAGTGCTCCTCCACAAATACCTCGTCAAATGTCTGTGCCATTTCCGAATTGTTCATGCAATCTGTGGGTGAATAGAAACACGCTAACCCTGTATACCCATCTTCACCACCAGGGTGTGGGACAAATACAAGGCACGCGGAGCAGACAACAAGGGAACATCTGAAATTCACAGCCAGCACATGGGAACTCACCCGGCAGCACGTCCCACTCCTTGCCCTCTATGTCCAACTTCACCACTAGCGTGTCTCCTGCTGTGAGCCGCAGCACGTCCTTTATGAACCGCGTGATGTTCACATGCTTCTGCACACGTTGGAAGAGGGGATGGGTGACGAGGACACAGTAAGAGGGGTGTGTGAGGTCACAGCGTGCCAGTGTGTCTCCTGCTGTGAGCCGCAGCACGTCCTTTATGAACCGCGTGATGTTCACATGCTTCTGCACACGTGGTGTGGGGATGGGAGCGACACACAACCACCCAGAGACAGACGTCAGATAGGCAGAGTGAAAGGGGTGCAGGAGGACAGACAGGCGTCACAGCGCCGCGCCACCAGCGCTGATGTGCGGTGATATTTGAGACGCCTCAAAAATCGGCGTCACAGCGCCACCAGCGTGTCGTGTCCCTTGATGTGCGCCTGCTGCGAGCCTGCTGATGAACCGCATGATGTTCACGTGCTTCTGCAGACGTGGAGAGAGGCAGGGGATGGGAGAGTGAGAAAGAGGGATGCCACAATGTGCCAGAGCAGCACAAGAGTGTCCCCTTCTGTGACTTTGAGCACGTGCTGCTGCACGTCCTTGACGAACCGAGTGATGTTCACATGCTGCTGCAGTGGTGGGTAGAGGGAATGGGTGACATAACGACACAGTGAGAGGGTGTGTGAGGCCACAGCCTGTCGCATCACCGCCAGCGTGTCTCCTGCTGTGGTTTGCAGCACCTGGGTGGAGAGGCAAGGGATGGGAGTGACACACGCATGCCATGCGAGCAGTGAAAGGGAGAGAGGTGCACAAGGCCACAGCACTTCAACACCTCACTGTGCCCTGCTGTGTGCCCTGCTGTGAGCCGCAGCACGTCTTTTATGAAGATGGTGATGTTCACATGCTGCTGTATACGTTGTATGGGATAACACACAGACACACACGCAGACACACAAACGCACGGATAGGCAGAGTGAGAGGGGAGGGCGAGGCCACAGTGTGCCACTGCACCACAGTGCGAGGCCACAGTGTGCCACTGCACCACAGTGCGAGGCCACAGTGTGCCACTGCACCACAGTGCGAGGCCACAGTGTGCCACTGCACCACAGTGCGAGGCCACAGTGTGCCACTGCACCACAGTGCGAGGCCACAGTGTGCCACTGCACCACAGTGCGAGGCCACAGTGTGCCACTGCACCACAGTGCGAGGCCACAGTGTGCCACTGCACCACCAGTGTGTTCGTTGCTGCGAGTCAGGAGACGTACTTGATCAATCAAGTGATGCTCACAATATTCTGCAGGATGGGAGGGACACAAACACACACGCACACATACACCACCAGTGTCTGAGTATCACTGGTTGCTCCTGCCATGGACACTGTCCCTGGTATACTCGTTACAAGCACACCTGTCAGACTCACATAATGATCCGTAATTAAACAAACTCGGCATGCATATGGATCCGATAGACCAAGTTGGGCACCGGGAGAGGCTCGTCCCCCTGCCAGAACACATGACATCCCTGGGTTCGCATTATACTCATTACAGGCAGACTCGTTATACCACTCACATGGTAGTCTGTGTTGTTGACAAAGTCGTTATACACATGGATTCTGTCTGCCATCCAGTTGGGCACCGGGGGAGGCTTTACAGCATCCACACATACTCGTTATAAGCACACAGGTCACACTCACATGGTAATCCGTGTTGTCTACAAAGTCGGTATAAACATGGATTCTGTCAGCCATCCAGTTGGGCACTGGAGGAGGCTCGTCCCCCCGCCAGAACACCGACACCTTCTCAAGGCGCTTTCTTGGTTGAATCTCGGGGTATTGGGCCTGCAGGAGAGACGAGGAGGGGCGAGGAGAGGCGAGGAGAGGCGAGGAGAGGCGAGGAGAGGCGAGGAGAGGCGAGGAGAGGCGGGAAGTAGGAAATAAAAAACGAATTAGGAAGTCTCGTCCACCCGCCAGAACACCGACACCTTCCTGAACCTCTTCCTGGGTTAACTCTTGGGGTGTTGGGCCTGACGGGTGAAATGGGTGATGAAAGAGGCGGGGGGGAGAGAACAGGGGCACTTGGCTTGACTCGCCTTCATGCACAAGCATTGAACAGGGGCTTCTTGAGCCTCGTATTGGGCCTGAGGGGATGGCCTAGGAGCAGGGAT
Organism: Closterium sp. Yama58-4; assembly: GCA_947470075.1. Lineage (NCBI taxonomy): Eukaryota > Viridiplantae > Streptophyta > Zygnematophyceae > Desmidiales > Closteriaceae > Closterium > Closterium sp. Yama58-4. Next base: position 496,242 of record CANIUD010000276.1, read on the forward strand.
TAGGGGATGGCCTAGGAGCAGGGATTAGGGGATGGCCTAGGAGCAGGGATTAGGGGATGGCCTAGGAGCAGGGATTAGGGGATGGCCTAGGAGCAGGGATTAGGGGATGGCCTAGGAGCAGGGATTAGGGGATGGCCTAGGAGCAGGGATTAGGGGATGAAAGGGGAGGAGAAGATATGCGAGGGGAAAGGAAAGGAAAAACGCCTCAAAAGGGTGTCACCGAGCCAGAGCACCGACCCCATGCCAGAGCACCGACCCCATGCCAGAGCACCGAGAGTTGGATGAAGGAAGGTGGGGACGGGGGGAGAGAAGAGAGCAGAGAGAAGAGGAGTAAATAATGAAATAAGACAACATCGTTTTTCTCTCGCATCAAAGACTTCTGAGATAACAGTTTTGGTCTTTATGCGGGTGGGTTTTGATCTTGTGTGTGCTGCCCTCCGACCGTGTCCCACCACACTACACCCACTCCCACCCCTCTCACTTCGTCATCCTGCTCCTGCCATGGCGGCAACAGAAAGAACCCCACATTAACTTCAATCACATGCACCTCCGTGAAGTTCAAAGGGCAAATTTTCCCTGAGACCCCATCCCACCGCATTCCACCAGCTTCCACCCCACTCCCGTGCCTCTCACCTCATCGTCCTGCCCCTGCCTCGGCGGCAATAGAAACAGCCCCTTCTTGACTTCAAACACATGCACCTCCGTAAAATTCAGGGAGTACTATTGCCCTCCAACCCCATCCCCACCGCATTCCACCGCACTCTACCCACCTCATCGTCCTGCTTTTGTCTTTCTGGCAGCTGGAAGAGCCCCTTCTTGACTTCAAACACATGCACCTCCGTGAAGTCGAGAGGGTAGTGCCTCAGCATCCACAGCACACTCGAGTTGAACTCCTTCCCGCCCAGGTCTAGGTACACTCGACGCCGTCTGGAAGGGGAGTGATATACGGGGTGGGATGATGGGGAAAAGGAAGGAAGAAGGAAGGAAGAAGGAAGGAATGGGAGGGAAGCAGCAGAGGAGGGGGTAGTGCCTTGGCATCCGCAGCTCGCTCGAGTTAAGCTCCTTTCCTCCCAGGTCTAGGTATACCCTACGGCGCCTGAATGGGGAGAGGTCTAGTGAGGGGGAGAGGGTAATGGAGCAGGGGGGGAGGGTAATGGAGCAAGGGGAGAGGGTATAGTGGAGGGCAGAACGTCCCAATTAGTGCTCAGCGCCCGACCTTACCCATACACATGCGTCACATCTTCTCCCCCCACCTTATCCCCCCACCTTCTCCCCCCACCTTCTCCCCCCACCTTCTCCCCCCACCTTCTCCCCCCACCTTCTCCCCCCACCTTCTCCCCCCACCTTCTCCCCCCCACCTTCTCCCCCCACCTTCTCCCCCCACCTTCTCCCCCCACCTTCTCCCCCCACCTTCTCCCCCCACCTTCTCCCCCCACCTTCTCCCCCCACCTTCTCCCCCCACCTTCTCCCCCCACCTTCTCCCCCCACCTTCTCCCCCCACCTTCTCCCCCCACCTTCTCCCCCCACCTTCTCCCCCCACCTTCTCCCCCCACCTTCTCCCCCCACCTTCTCCCCCCACCTTCTCCCCCCACCTTCTCCCCCCACCTTCTCCCCCCACCTTCTCCCCCACCTTCTCCCCCCACCTTCTCCCCCCACCTTCTCCCCCCACCTTCTCCCCCCACCTTCTCCCCCCCCTTCTCCCCCACCTTCTCCCCCCACCTTCTCCCCCCACCTTCTCCCCCCCCTTCTCCCCCCACCTTCTCCCCCCACCTTCTCCCCCCACCTTCTCCCCCCACCTTCTCCCCCCACCTTCTCCCCCCACCTTCTCCCCCCACCTTCTCCCCCCACCTTCTCCCCCCACCTTCTCCCCCCACCTTCTCCCCCCACCTTCTCCCCCCACCTTCTCCCCCCACCTTCTCCCCCCACCTTCTCCCCCCACCTTCTCCCCCCACCTTCTCCCCCCACCTTCTCCCCCCACCTTCTCCCCCCACCTTCTCCCCCCACCTTCTCCCCCCACCTTCTCCCCCCACCTTCTCCCCCCACCTTCTCCCCCCACCTTCTCCCCCCACCTTCTCCCCCCACCTTCTCCCCCCACCTTCTCCCCCCACCTTCTCCCCCCACCTTCTCCCCCCACCTTCTCCCCCCACCTTCTCCGCATGGCAGCATCGTGCAGGGCTCTCAAGTATGCCAGCATGAGAAGGCGGTCCTCTGCGCCCCCTGTGTGCCTCACAGCATAACCGCAACCTCCCCTACTACCTGATAAGAGTAAATTTTTAAAACGTCTCAAAAGATCAACCTCCCCTACTACCCCTCCTACAGCACCATGTCTCGCTCTCTCTCACCGTCTCCCCATGGCAGGGTCTTGCAGCGCTCTGAAATACGGCAGCACGTGCAGGCGGTCCTCTGCGTCCCCTGTGTGCCGCAATGCATATCCCCGGCGGAAGTTGAGGTACGGCTCCACCTGCTCTATCTGTAGCCCTGCTACTGTGCATGGGGATGGGGGTGGGATGGCCTGTTGGGGGGAGGGGGGACAGGGCGGGGAAGATCAGGGCAGAGCAGGGACGAGGGGAAGTTGAGGTGCGGCTCCAGTTGCTCTATCTGTAGACTTGCTACCGTGCATGGGGATGGGGGTGGTATGGCCTGGAAAGGAGCACAGGGGGGTGCACAGGCGAGAAGGAAGGAGGGGAAAAATTAGCTGCGCTGCTCTATACGCAGCTTATTAGCACCTTACGTATGCCCTGACAATCGCCCCCATCACCGCCCCCTCGCCCCCATCACCGCCCCCTCGCCCCCATCACCGCCCTCACCGCACTCTTCCTCACCTTCATGAGCGCCCAGGAATCCGTGCGCCCCTCCACAGCGTCATGAGCGAGGCAGGGTACCGCTGGCACCTCCATTCAAGCATCATCCACACCTTACAAATACGCTCACAGTCACCCCCGTCACCCCCCTCCCTCACCTTCATGAGCGCCCACGGGTCCGTGCGCCCCTCCACTGCCTCCCACAGGGAGCAGCAAGGCAGGGAGGTACTAGCACCTTCGCTAAGGTCCCGCAATTACCCACCCAGCCCCCCTCCCTCACCTTCATGAGCGCCCACGGGTCCGTGCGCCCCTCCACCGCCTCCCTGAGCGAGGCGGGGTAGCGCTGGCGGTGCCAGCAGGCCGCCTCCGCGGGCGCCTGGACGGGGCCGCGCGGATAAAGCGGGGAGTTGAGCAGCGGGGGGAAGGCTGGCGGGACCAGGGGGGTGGGGGTTGAGGGTTTGGGGGGGAAGCGGGGAAAGAGAGATTTTAGCCGACTCTAAAGGCAGCGGAGAGGGAGGATAGGGGGCGAGGAAGCCGAGGGAGAGGGAACCGCTCAGGCGAAATGACGAGATGACGAGCGTGCGACGGCTGATCCAGATTCCGGAGTACGTTGTTTATGAAGTCCTGCACATCGCGTCTGCACAGATCAGATTCGGCAAGCGCGATCCACGCAGAGCAGGACAGCTAGCGGCACGACATACCTTGCGGCGCAGCAGTACCTTGCAGGCTCGAGTCGCTGTTGACGGAACTGCCGGTGCTTGTATCGGGGTCGCGCGTTTGAAGCAGGAGGATGAAGTTGAGGAGAGTGGAGATGACGGCCCACGCCACGATCAGCACTCGCCTGCTCTTGTGCGGCCTCGCGGAGTCCTGAGCGGCCATGGTGACTTCTGTCCGGTCCTTTTCGGCGCTATGGGCTGCTGTGCGATTCTGTGCGCTACTGTGGGCTACTGTGCGGTGCTGTGTAATGCTGATCCTGGTGTGATGCTGAGAGCTAATCTGCTGCACTATTGCGCTGTTGCCGTTGATCAGAAACGATATCCGCAGTACGACGCATACCTCGCCGCGAACACTGATAAAAACTACGAGCACGCGACACTATGTCGATTTCATAGCCTGCAAAACATGAAGTGAGGTACTACCCACTGCGTCCTATCACTTTCTACTGTGTTGAGTGACTGAGTCGAAAAGGCCTGCTATGACCTATCTACAACGCGTGGGTAACACCTCAGGCTTCTCATTGGGTATTGACGTGCCATATCCGTAAGTTCAAACTGCTGCGATAACTCGGTTCCCGTGGAGACTAAAATTTCCGAAGCCATCATAGTAGTAAGCTGGAACCGAGGCACAGCCCAGAAATTGTCGGAAATGTGCGAACGCACGATACTCCACCGCAACTTTGTAAACCTTTCTCAACCGAGATAGAACGTTTTGCACCTGGATTTTGGTTTTGTATGCCGAACCAGATGCTGTACCAGCCTTCGATGAACCCCCAGCGACGCGACGAACCAAGCAGGCCTGGGAAACCTCATTTGGGAGATGCGGGCGCGGGAAAAAGGCAAAATCCCATTGGCTTGTCAGAGCCCAGTGAACAGGGTAACTCGGCGACTTACTTAACAACATCCACGTCGCAAATATGTCGTCAAACTCTTGACGACTTATTGAAGAATTGTAACATACTGAGGAATTTCGCACTGTTTCAGCATACGTTTGCTTAGGACGCGGCACCTGTTTTCATTTTGCCAGGATCGATCGTAGGAGGGGATCGATGTGCCGCTTATACAGTTTTGGGTTGCGAAGCAGCCTATTACAATCGTTATGTTCAATTTTTTTTTCATCCTCTTTACTTAAAAAAAAAAAAGGATAAGGTAACTAAGTGACTGACTGCCATGTCTTTGCCATGGCAATTTAGTATGCGCCGTACCACATTTCTTCTCATTTCTTGGTTCGCCTTGACCGAACCTATACTCTATGGGTTGCTAAAATGATGTTCCTGTGAACGCGTGACTGTTTATTCCGTAATGCATAAGCCGGATGATGTTACGGTATGCGTAGATGAAGTATAATGATGGATATGGTGAAAAAAATATTTAATGGAAAAATGCATAATTATGTTGCATATACTACTGTGGTAATGAAATGAATGCATATCATGATAAAAATGCGTCACAGTTAATTGACACAGACCCTATGCTACGGCATCCCCTGCCTAGCATGGGGGGGAGCTCAATAGCATAGTTCCTGAGTCATCCAACTGTCACATGAAACAACACAATCTGTGCGAAGTAAAAAAAAGGTCAATTCTATCAAATCCAGTTCAAATGAACACACTCACTGAGTGGGCAAAGAACCTTCTCGGAAATGATAGTTTGATCCAATTTTTTAAAACCCACAGACATGTGTTATTAATGCAATGGAAGCATGAATGAAAACACATACGCACACAACACAATGCAAACACACACGCACATAGACAGATACAAAGACATGCACATGATCACACATATTCACACAAACGAAAAACGCTCAATGCATCAACTGTTAAAAAATAATAATAAAAAACTAAAAGCAGAATTAAACCCTAGCCATATACATATAATCCTACACGGAACCATCTTATCTTTGCTTTGCACCGTCCAAAAAAACCTTCACTTCCTGAAGAAAACAACAAGGGAAAGAATCAACAATAGAAAGAAAGAAAGACAAATATGGAACAATGAGGATAAGGTGCAAAATTGTACAACAGAAACGCAAAGAATCCTAGCAATGACACAATACATTATTGTTAAATTGTAATGTGTTATATGTTGGTAGGCTGTAGTGGGGTAGCTCATATGGGGTACAACCCCAACTAGGGTTTGCTACTTGTACCCAATTCTCCCATTCAATGCACTCATTCTTGCCTAGTTCTCTTAACATGGTATTCAGAGCAGGAGGTCCCTAGGACCTATCGACCGTTTCTTTTAAGGGCCCACCACCGCTCGCATGCGGTTACCACGCTACCCCGTGCCCTAGCCTCGTAGCGCCCTCGTGCGTCCTCGTTAGCGCCCTCGCGCGCCCTCGTTAGCGCCCTCGCGCGCCCTCGTTAGCGCCCTCGCGCGCCCCTCGTTAGCGCCCTCGCGCGCCCTCACTAGCGCCCTCGAAGCGCCCCTCGTTAGCGCCCTCGCGCGCCCCTCGTAGCGTCGCCCGCCCGCCGAGCCGCCCGCTCGCCGCCCGCCCGCCGCGCTGCCTGCTCGCAGCGTCGCCCGCTCGCCCCGCTGCCCGCTTCGCAGCCCGCTCGCCCCGCTGCCCGCTTCGCAGCCCGCCCGCCCGCTCGCTGCCCGCTTCGCGGCCCGCCCGCTTCGCTGCCCGCTCGCAGCGTCGCACGCCCGCCCGCTGCCCGCTTCGCCGCGTCGCCCGCCCGCTTGCTGCCCGCTCGCAGTGTCGCCCGCTCGCCCGCTGCCCGCTCGCAGCGTCGCCCGCCCGCCCGCTGCCCGCTTCGCAGCGTCGCCCGCTCGCTCGCTGCCCGCTCGCAGCGTCGCCCGCCCGCCCGCTGCCCGCTTCGCAGCGTCGCCCTCCCGCCTCGCTGCCCGCTTGCAGCGTCGCCCGCCCGCCCGCTGCCCGCTTGCAGCGTCGCCCGCCCGCCCGCTGCCCGCTTCGCAGCCGCCCGCCGCGCTGCCCGCTCGCCGCGTCGCCCGCCCGCCCCGCTGCCCGCTTCGCAGCCCGCCCGCCGCACTTCCCGCCTGCAGCGCCGCCCGCCTCGCCTGCTGCTCCCTGCCTGTGCACCGCCGCTTGCTCCTGCTGTGGCTGCTAGCTTCGCTCTAGCGCGTCCCCTCTGCTGCTGCCGCTGCTCTGCTGTGCCTTCACGCCTGAGCCATGGCCTCTATTCGCGTTCTTTCCTTCGATGCTGAGGGCCGTCCCGTGCAGTTCACTTCCTGGCTCGACGACCTGCAGTTGTATCTTATGAGCAATAGCACGGACCACATCTCCCTCTATGACTACGCGTCTGGTGCTGCCGCTGCTCCTGCTGCCACAGCCGAGCTTAGTGTACGTTCACAGTGGCAGACTCGTGACGCTGCAGCTCGCCTGGCTATTCGCAGTCACCTGCCGTTAGCTGAGCTAGAGCACTTTGGCGACTGCAAAACCGCTAAAGCCCTATACGACGCTGTCGTTGCTCGCTACTCCTCACCTGCCACAGCCGAGCTTAGCCGTCTCATGCTGCCTTACCTGTTCCCTGACCTGTCCACCTTTGCTACAGTCGCCGATCTTATCACCCACCTTCGCACTAGTGATGCTCGCCTGCGTGCCGCCCTTCCCACCGAGTTCTGCGCTAAGAACCCCCCTCCCCTGTACTGGGCACTCCACTTCATAGTCACCCGTCTCCCTGACACCCTCAGCTCAGTGCGCGACTATTTCCTTGCTCGCTGTCCCACTGAGCTCACTGTCGCCCTCCTAGAGGAGAAGCTGCTAGCAGCCGAGAAGAGCATTGTAGCTGTAGGTGCTGCTCGCGGCGCTCCTCGCACCCCCATCTTTGAGGGGTGTTCTCCCTCTCCCCTCGCTCCCTCCTACGCTACTGCTGCTGCTGTTGACTTCCTTGGTGCTGAGTCTGCTGGCGCTGCTTCTGCTCCTGGTGGGAGGCGCCGCACCGGCAAGGGCAAGGGGGGCAAGGGTGGCGGGGGTGGCGCTGGGGGGGGAGGGGGTGGGGGAGGTGGGGGGGGAGGCGGTGCTGGAGGGAGCGGTGGCGGGAGTGCCGGTGGGAGTGGGGCCGGCGGCGGAGGCGGGGGCGGCGGCGGGAGCAGTGGCGGTGGTGGCAGCGGCGGCAGTGGCGGCGGTGGCGGTAGTGGCGGTGGCGGTGGCGGTGGCGGTGGTGGCGGTCGGAGCGGAGGTAGTGGCGGCGGTGGAGGTCGGAGTGGAGGCACCGGCTCGGGCCAGAGCTCCCAGCAGCAGCAGCGTCCCCAGTCGACCCAGCAGCTTCGTGAGTGGCTTGCTCAGCGTGGGACGTCGGGGGGCAGTGGCCGCTGTTCCTATGTCATTCGCACAGGTGACCGCAAGGGGCAGACGTGTGGAAAGTTCCACACTCAGTACCGCTGCTTCTTCCGCCTTGACGACGCTTGGCGTGAGGAGATGGGCGAGGATGTTGAGCGCCCTCGCTGGGCTGAGCTGATGAGGGCTGGTGTTGATATCTTTGCTCTTGACTATGATGCTATTATTGCTGCCATGTATGCATTGACTGTTAGTGCCGAGGGAGACTGTTACTTGTGTGTGCCGCCTGACCCAGGTATAGGGCCCGCTGCCCTAGGTACTAGTGAGTCTGCTCTCTCTGGTATGGTGCCCCCTGTACCTGCTCCCTCCAGCACTGTCCCTGCTGCTTGCGAGTCTGCTCTCTCAGGTACAGCACCCACAGAGACTGCTCTCTCAGGTACTGCACCGGCTGAGACCTGTCACACCTTCACCCTTGACTCAGGTGCTTCCCGCTGTTTCTTTCGAGACAGTACTGAGCTCACACCGCTTCCTGCACCGGTCCCAGTCTCCTTGGCTGACCCCTCTGGGGGCCCAGTCCTTGCCCAGTCCACCACTGTCCTCCCTTGTCCGGCGGTTCCGTCTGGCTCGTTGACGGGTTTCCACCTCCCCTCGTTCTCGACGAACCTGGTGAGCAACGCTGTCATCCAGGATCAGTGGGTTGACACCTTTACCCCTGGAGGACAGCGTGTGGCGATCTGCACGTGCTCCAGGACCGGCCGTCACCTGGCTACGTTTACTCGTCGGCCGGGGTCGAGTCTCTACACACTGACCACTGCGTCTCCTCAGGTCGCTGCTGTCGGTCAGGTGTCCGCGTCAGGTCTGGTGGCCCACGCCTGTGAGTGTCGTTCCCTGTCGCACCAGACTCTTCTCTGGCACCACCGCCTGGGTCACCCCTCCTTGCCACGCCTCCGTGGCATGCACCGTCGCCGCCTTGTGTCTGGTCTTCCCAGGTCCCTCCCTCCTCTCCCTTCCTCGCCTGCGCTGCCTTGCCTTCCTTGCGTCGAGGGGCGGCAGCGCGCCGCTCCTCACTCCTCCTCGTTCCCCCCGACAGGGGCTCCTCTGCAGACCCTCCACCTGGACGTGTGGGGCCCAGCCCGCGTTCGTGGCCAGGGCGGTGAGCGGTACTTTTTGCTGGTTGTCGACGACTACTCGCGTTACACCACGGTCTTCCCCTTGCGCACCAAGGGTGAGGTCCCTGCTGTTTTGATCCCTTGGATCCGCACAGTTCGTCTCCAGCTCCGCCGCCGTTTCCAGACGGATCTTCCTGTCCTGCGTCTGCACTCTGACAGAGGTGGTGAGTTTTCCTCCGACCTCTTGAGGACCTTCTGTCAGGCGGAGGGCATCGAGCAGACCTTCACGCTTCCGGACTCCCCACAGCAGAATGGGGTTGCTGAGCGCCGCATTGGCCTGGTCATGGAGGTCGCTCGTACCTCCTTGGTCCACGCGGCGGCTCCCCATTTTCTGTGGCCGTTTGCTGTCCGGTACGCCGCGCATCAGCTCAACCTCTGGCCCCGTGTCTCCTTGCCGGAGACCTCGCCCACATTGCGTTGGACGGGGGAGGTTGGCGATGCGTCGCGCTTCCGGGTGTGGGGTGCTCGTGCCCTTGTCCGCGATACGTCCGCGGACAAGCTCTCCTCCCGCACGCTTCCCTGTGTCTTCCTTGGCTTTGTCCCTGACGCGCCGGGCTGGCAGTTTTACCACCCCACCTCGCGCCGGGTCTTCGCCTCTCAGGACGTCACCTTTGACGAGTCGGTCCCTTTTTACCGTCTCTTCCCCTACCGTACTGCCCCCCTCCCTCCCCCGCCACTTTTCCTTGCTCCTGGTCCCCCTCCGGTAGACCCCCTTCCCCCTCAGGGTCCTGCTCCTTCAGGTGTCTCTCAGGTAGACCCTCCTCCCGTCGCTCGAGGTCACAGGTGACTCAGGTGCTGCTGCAGGTGGTGCTGCTGGGAGTGCTGAGCCTGCGGGTGCTGGGCCTGGGGGTGCTGGGACTACGGGTGCTGGAGCTGAGGGTACTGTGCCTGAGAGTTCGGCGCCTGGGGGTGCTGAGCCTGGGGGTGCTGCGACTGGGGGTGCTGAGCCGGCGTGTGCGGAGTCTGGGGGTGCTGAGTCTGGGGGTGCTGCGCCTGCGGGTACTGAGCCTGGGGGTGCTGCTACTGAGCCTACGGAGCCTCGGGTTGCTGCGTCTGGGGGTGCTCCGGTTCGGGGTGCTGAGCAGTCTCTCACACCACAGCAGCTTCGTGACTGGTACGTCCGGCGCTTTCGCCGTCCTAGTGGCTCGGCTGGAGCTGGGGGTACTGGAGCTGCCGGGACTGGTTGTTCTGGGAGCACTACGACTGGAGCTGCTGGAGCTGGGGACTCTGGAGCTGGCGGCGCTAGCGGAGTTGTAGCTGCGGACCCTGGGGGTGGTGCTGCTGCTGGTGCTGCGGACCCACCTGGTGGAGCTGCTGCTGGAGCTGAGGACCTGAGCGGTGGCGCTGCTGCTGGTGCTGGGGACCCGGACGCTGGAGTCTCTTCTGCTTCTGGAGACGCTGCGCGGCCGCGGCCGTACTTCGTACCGCTCCTTCAGCAGGTTCTTGGGCAGGCTCCTCCTCCTTGTCCTCCTCCCTCCGTAGAGTGTCCTCCGACTGTCCAGCCGCAGTCACAGTTACCGCCTGCCTCGCCTCTCCCTGCTCCCTCTCCTTACACTGGTCCCACAGGAGGTCTTACAGAGCGTCGTGAGCCTGAGTCTCGTCCTGCGTCGCCTGTCCGTACTGCTCGCACTGGTCGTCGTGTCCGTCGTGAGCGTCCTCCTCCTGTCCCTGGCACTCACTACATGACTCTGCGTCCCTCTACTGCTCCTCAGCGTGTCCCTCTACCGTCTCCTCCTGCGTCCTCTTTGCCTGCCGTTCCGGACCCTGAGTCTGACCGGTATCGTGCTGAGCACCCTACTGTCACGCGTCTCCTAGCTACTGTTGTCACTGACCCTACATTTGAGTCCTCGGCTGCGTCTGCTCTGGTCGCTGAGTTGGTTGACTTTGCTGCTGCCTGTCGTCTAGACTACGCTGCTCGCCTTGTTGCTGGGTCTGAGTCTGCGTCTGTCTGTCCTCCGTCCGTCGGGGGTGAGTGTGCTCTTGGCACGGACGTCCTTGAGGACAGGCAGGAGGACTTTGACTCTCTCGCGGCTGCTGTACCTCATCTCGTGGCCTGGTTGCTTGCCCCTGAGGGAGACCCGGATGCACTAGACATCCCCACTCCGCGCACTTACGCAGAGGCGATCTCGGGTCCCTACTCCTCTCAGTGGCAGACAGCCATGGACGCAGAGATGGCATCCTGGAAGTCCACAGGCACCTACGTCGACGACGTTCCCCCTCCTGGGGCGAACATCGTCGATGGCATGTGGATTTTCAGGGTGAAGCGGCCGCCAGGTTCTCCGCCTGTCTTCAAGGCTCGTTACGTTGCTAGAGGCTTCAGTCAGCGTCAGGGGGTTGACTTCTTCCAGACCTTCTCCCCCACCCCGAAGATGACCACTCTTCGGGTTCTGCTGCACGTTGCTGCTCAGCGTGACTACGAGCTTCACTCTCTTGACTTCAGCACAGCGTTCCTGCAGGGCAGCCTGCACGAGGAGATCTGGCTGCGCCGCCCACCTGGCTTTACTGGGTCGTTTCCTCCTGGTACCCAGTGGAGCCTCCGCCGGCCAGTCTACGGTCTCCGCCAGGCGCCACGTGAGTGGCACGACACACTGAGGACTACACTTGCGGCTCTTGGGTTCGCGCCGTCTACTGCTGACCCGTCGCTGTTTCTGCGCACAGACACGTCGCTGCCGTCGTTCTACATTCTCGTGTACGTCGACGACTTGGTCTTTGCTACTACTGACACTGAGGCACTCGCTCGTGTGAAGTCGGAGCTGCAGAAGAGACACACCTGCACTGACCTGGGTGAACTGCGTAGCTACCTTGGCTTGCAGATCACCCGGGACAGAGCTCGCCGCACCATCACCCTGACTCAGTCACACATGGTGCAGCAGGTCCTTCAGCGCTTCGGCTTCCAGTTCTCCTCACCACAGGCCACACCTCTGGCTACCAGCCACTCGCTCTCAGCTCCACCTTCGGACGAGTCCGTAGAGCCGAGTGGCCCGTACCCAGAGCTTGTAGGCTGCCTCATGTATCTGATGACTTGCACACGACCTGACCTCGCGTACCCTCTTAGCATCCTTGCTCGTTACGTTGCGCCTGGGAGACACAGGAGAGAGCACTGGGAGGCTGCTAAGAGGGTGCTGCGTTACTTGTGCAGTACATCAGGCATGGGGCTGGTGCTTGGAGGACACGACAGAGTTGTTCTCACTGGTCACTCGGACGCTTCTTGGGTGGACGACTTGGCTACGCAGCGGTCGTCGCAGGGTTACACCTTCAGCCTTGGCTCTGGTTCTGTCTCGTGGCGGTCCACCCGTTCTTCTTCTGTTCTCAGCTCTAGTTGTGAGGCTGAGATCTACGCCACGGCCATGGCTGCACAGGAGTTACGCTGGCTCACCTACCTGCTGACTGACTTGGGAGAGCGGCCTAGTTCTCCTCCAGTTCTGTACGGCGACAACAAGGCGGCCCTTGCCTTGTGTCAGGAGCACAGACTGGAGCATAGGACGAAGCACATTGCTCTTCGCTACTTTCTTGCTCGAGAGCTGCAGCAGCGAGGTCAGCTTCGGCTTGTGTACGTGGACTCGAAGGCCAACACTGCTGATATCTTCACCAAGGCGCTCCCGCCTAGTGATCATCAGCGGCACTGTACTTCTTTAGGCCTTGTGTCCACGTTTCCTCACTTGCTCACTGCTTGACATTCTTTGTACTGTACTTTATATATATCTTGTTGCTTGTCTTGTACTATATCTAGCACTGCATGTGAACTGGCCTTGTGGCCTTTGCTTGTGCTCGGAGTGTGGTGACTTTGTGATCCACCCTGGGCTTGCATTGCTTGACTGGTCTTGTGACCCTTTGTTCTCCCCCACTTTGCCTATGGGGGTGTGTTAAATTGTAATGTGTTATATGTTGGTAGGCTGTAGTGGGGTAGCTCATATGGGGTACAACCCCAACTAGGGTTTGCTACTTGTACCCAATTCTCCCATTCAATGCACTCATTCTTGCCTAGTTCTCTTAACAATTATAATTTTGCTATTCACGTGCTGAACTGATTTGATACATCCAATTTCCATTTAAAAAAAAAAAAAAGAACCAGTTAGTTAACATGGATACAAGAATCAGATAACAAACATGCTGAAAGAAGCATATGGAAAGATGTGAAACAGAAAATAAAAAGGATCAGAGAAACAAGAGAAAATAGAGAAGCAAGGAAACTAGGTGCAACAGAAACAAAAAAACTACAAAAGAAGAAAGGGAACAAATAATTAAGAAACCGATCTAAGAATGAAGAGCCCAATAAGAGGACCGTTCAAAACTATAAACGAGTGCTGGTTAACAAAGAACCTATAACGTAGAATAAACCAATTCAAGAAAAACATTGTTGAAACGGAAACGAGATGCAACGGAAACAAACAGAAGTTCATGTCTAATGAACAAGGATAAAGTTCAGACTAATACGGAAAGAGGAACGGATAAGAGAAACACGAGAGGCGAAATACAAATACTAAAAAAACAACAACAAAAAAACAAAACAAAAATATCAATAGAGCGAACTCACCTAGCTACGATTAGATCGTGCATAGTTGAAAGGGGACGCCCGTTGAATGTGTACCTCATGACTGAATGGAATGAAAGCTGAAGGGCAAGGGTATATAGAGCTCAGAAACGAAATGGAGAAGGCACGTATGGGTGGTGGCAATAAATAAGGAGCACAAGACAAGAACTAAAACGTGAAGGTTAAGTATTCAAATCTACATAGAAAGAACAAAAGAGGAAATGAAGTGAGAATGTCAAATAACATATGCAACTACAAGGTGATAAGGATGCGACGGAAGGAAAAGGACGATGAGGAACTAAAGAACGCATGCAGGCTTATGTCAGAATGTTGTAATTGTCTAGCCTGCAGTGGGGTACTCTATAGCGAGTACAACCCAAATTAGGGTTTCCTATATGTACCTTGCATGCTGCTAGTACAAACCCTCTTCTCTGTTCTATCTTTCGTCCTACTATCTCGATATGGTATCAGAGCGTTCACGCTCCTGGCCTGTGGGCCCCACTGCTGCTTCCGCTGCCCTACTCTGTGTCGCGCGCCCCGTGGCGCGCGACCTTCACATTTTCATCCCGCCGCGCGCTCGGGGCGTGCGGCGGTTTTCTCCCCGCCGTGCGCACCGAGGCGCACGGCGGTTTCCTACCGTGGGGGACGCCCGCGGCCCCCCGATCCCGTCGCCCGCGGCCCTCCGGTCCCGTCGCCCGCGGCCCCGCGATCCCGTCGCCCTGGGGAGCCGCACGCGACCCCCCGCGGCCCCGTTTTCCCGTCGTGCCGCCCTGGGGAGCCGCGCGCGACCCCCCGCGGCCCCGATTTCCCGTCGTGCCGCCCTGGGGAGCCGCGCGCGACCCCCCGCGGCCCCGATTTCCCGTCGTGCCGCCCTGGGGAGCCGCGCGCGACCCCCCGCGGCCCCGATTTCCCGTCGTGCCGCCCTGGGGAGCCGCGCGCGACCCCCCGCGGCCCCGATTTCCCGTCGCGCCGCCCTGGGGAGCCGCGCGCGGCCCCTCGCTGCCCCGTGGTCGCGTTCTGGGGGCCGAGCGCCGTCCCCCTCGCCGTCCCCCGCGCTCCTTCCCCCGTTCCGCCCGTTTTTAGGGTTTGGGGGTGAGGAGTGTGGGGGTGGCAGCTCTGGGGGTGCCGTGTGTGTGCGCCGTCCCCTGCTCCTCCTCCTCCTCCGTCTCCCACTGCTGCAGCTGCCGCTGAGGGGGGTGGATGTGTGGGAGCCGAGGTTTAGGGTTTAAGGGGGGTGCCGTGGAAGTGGAGCTAGGGTGTCAGCAGGGGGTGTGTGAGAGGGGCGTGGGACGGTCGGGGGAGGTTGCGTGGAGGTAGCCGTCGTGACGCCAGCAGCGCCAGTAGTCCGGATGCCCTCGCGCGTTTCGGTAGCCCAGCGAGCCTGCTTCGCCAGTCGCCTGTGGGTCAGTTGCTCCTGTGTGTGCTCGTCGTAGCCGCGGAGCCAGATACTCCCGTAGTCCGGTGCCCTCGTGCGCTCGGTAGCCACTGTGCACGCCGCTCCTGTTGCCCGTTGTGTCTGCAGCAGATCGCCCCTCACAGTCTCTCCTCCTCCTCACTTGCCCTCTGTGACTGCCTCTAGCTTTACTTGCATTTGTGGACTTGATCTATGACTGGTTATTTGTGCTGATTACACCCCACTTTGGCTATGGGGGTGTGTCAGAATGTTGTAATTGTCTAGCCTGCAGTGGGGTACTCTATAGCGAGTACAACCCAAATTAGGGTTTCCTATATGTACCTTGCATGCTGCTAGTACAAACCCTCTTCTCTGTTCTATCTTTCGTCCTACTATCTCGATAGCTTATAAACGACTTAAAGCTTAAGTACTTGAAACAAGTCTAGAACCTAACCTTTAAAAACCTGGATCCTTTAAAATGACCAAGAATTGAGTAAACGACTACGATACGATAATAAGAAATGATAGGCTAGCTCTTAATCTCCTAACTTAGTTCTATACAGGCTAGCTCTTAATCACCTAACTTAGGTTGATCTCACCTTGCATCTGCAGGTGGAGTAGCGTGACTGGCGGGGGTGGTTCAACTAGCGAGGGAGAAAGGAAAGGGTTGAACTAACCCTAATGCAATGCCAAATTCGTCGCAAAATAAACGGTCCTGTAAAATACGTTACGCTCGTAAAGCAGCAACGTTTTCCCAGTCGGTTGAAACTTTGCTGAGAATCGAAAGGTCGAGGGTTCGATTCCAACTCCAGGACAGATTTGAACTTTTTAGGAAAGATGATGCACCACTTTGTACCACGCTACTATGGTTTCATACTACACTACAATGAGAAAGTTTCATACCAATTTGCTTCGCAACCCTAGGACGACCTAGTCGCCTCTTGTTTTTTTTTTTTGTAATTGAAGTATACATTAAAAGGGACAATGCATACAGCAATAGCAGTCGTAACTGAGCGTGAAGGCAGACACCTTGCGCTGCCCAGCGAGTCAACTAGGGCGGTAGAAAATCCCTCTTAGGCCTGTTCCAAATAGCAGCGAAACTAGCCGACCAAATCCACTTCCTGTTGTCAGCCTCCCTGATCCTCATCAGCATCTTCTGTTCTGCTTCAAAAACCCCCCTGACTCTCTTGAGCTTCCCCAGCTTGCCCGGCTTCACACATTTCGCCCCGGTCACTCTCGTGTACACCCTTGCATGCAGCCGGAAAGCCGTCCCAATTCTCCTGAGCACCCCCCGGGCTCTGAATTTCTGCCCACGGAAACTCGCCTCGCAACGTTCCACCCACAACTGGTGAAAGGTGATGGCCGTTAGTGTAGCCTCTGGAAAATCTGACGTGGTCCCGGATTCCTGGAACAGTAGATCGCCGAACGAGGCAAGTGTCCTTGTGGGGTTGAGCATGTGCAAAGCGCGCCGGAGACCAGAAACCACAGGCTGGATCACCGGGCAGCTGAAAAGGCAGTGGTCCTGTGTCTCAATCTCTCCACAGTATGGGCACTTCGGCTTGCTGCTGAGAAAATCCACCCTCTCCCCAACCTGAAGGTTGTGGTTGTGTATACGCGTGAGGACATCGCGCGGTCGGTTCGGGATAGCAAGCGAGTTTCTGGTACGGATGATTCGGTCCCAGTCTATCTTGCCGCTCCACTTGCCGGTCCACTTCTCCTGCTTCGTAAGGACCGCGTCTGGCTTGGCCCACGATTCCCTCAACTGCTTCAGGGATGACAGCTGCCCATTCGTGAAAATCGCCGAACGAAAAATTGTTGCCGCTGCATGTTCCCCTCCGCCGCTGTTGTCTGACAAGTTTTTCCCCCCAGACTCTGCACCCTCTCCTCTGGCATCCGGGACGAGCACTGTCTTCCATTCCTGCGGCGCTGCATCAAGTGCCTTGAGAGCCAGCCGAGCTGAGTCCCTGCTGCGTAGCTCCCGCTCGAGCGTATCGATGTCCTTAATCTCCACCGCACCATCCTGTCGCACGGTTACCAAATCACCCAGCCTAGTCCCCCAGAGGCCCTTAGCTTCCTTCTGTCCCCCCACTGGGTTCGTGCCGTTCAACAGCAGCTTTC
Organism: Closterium sp. Yama58-4; assembly: GCA_947470075.1. Classification (NCBI taxonomy): domain Eukaryota; kingdom Viridiplantae; phylum Streptophyta; class Zygnematophyceae; order Desmidiales; family Closteriaceae; genus Closterium; species Closterium sp. Yama58-4. The sequence goes on from CANIUD010000276.1 coordinate 513,213, forward strand.
GGTTAAAAACCACCCTCTCCTGCGCCACCTCCCCTTTGCTGTCTGACTTCCCAGTGTCTGCAATCGGAGATTTCATGAAAGTCTCGCACGTCCGCAACCAGCGCTCATTTCCCCCGGGCCAATGCTTTAACAGCCGTTCATGAGCCAGGAACGTGTCCTCACCGAGCGGTAATCCCGCCGCCTTTAGCATAATTTCCTTTTTTTTCCCGTTCCCCTCCAGCAGCAAGCAGCCAATTCTTCTCGCGGCAAGGCAGGCGAGTAGCACCTCCGGGTCTAAAACTCCGAGACCTCCGTCAGCTTTCGGCGTGGTAAGCAACCCCCAGTTCCACAGCACAAAACCTTTCTCTGCAGATGCATTGTTGCCCGTTAGAAAGTTGTGAATCAGCTTCATGAGCTTCTTCCAGATCTCCTCTGACGAGGGATACACCTGTGCCTGATATGCTATCCTCTATGTGATGTAGCAGTTGATAATCACAACCCTCGCCGCAATCGTGAGAAACAGCGCCTTCCACTTTATCACCTCCACGATTATTTTTTCGAAAGCCCGCTTCCAGGTCGGCTCACTGCTTCCGGAGGGGGTGACCCAGACACCCAGGACTCTCTCCGCTTCATCCGCCTTGGCCCATTTAAAACCTCCCAATGTGCCCGGTCTCCTCCCAATGTTGTGGCCGATCGGGAGGATCACCGACTTGCCCTTGTTCGTCTGCAGCCCCGACAGCCTGGCAAACCAGGTTAGCAGCTTCTCAGCTCCGGCGATTTGTCTTTTCCCATCCAGAAAGAGTGTCGTGTCGTCTGCATAGCCTACGTACGCTAACCGTTGGTTTGCCTTGTCGCAGAGACCGATCTTCCGCCGCTCTGCCTCCTGTGCCAGCGGCTCCACCGCGCAGAGAAACAGGTAAGGAGCGAGGGGGCAACCCTGTCTCACCCCCGATTTCACATCCACTGCTTCCCCCAGCCAGCCATTGATTAACAGCCTCGTTCTGGTGTCTTTGTGCAGACCTTCCACCCATACGACGAATCTCTCCGGGAAACCCATCTCCTTGAGGACGTCGAAGAGGAAGCTTCTAGACACCGAGTCGAAGGCCTTGCGGAAATCCACCAGCAACATGTACCAGTCCTTGTTCCCCTTTTTCGCCGCCTCGATAACATCCGCAACCACCCCGATGGCATCCGAGATTCTCCTGCCGGGGATAAAACCGTACTGCTCCGCCGAAATCACCTTGTGCAGGTGCAGCTTCATCCGGTTCGCCACCACCCGCGCCAGCACCTTGTACGTGAAGTTAAGAAGTGTGATTGGACGGTAGTTGTCCAAGTTATCCTTCTCGCCCTTTTTGTGGAGCAGAATAGTAACCGCTTCCTTGATGCTTGCAGGAATGGATGCTGAACCTGAGAAAGACTGCGCCAAGCGGAGGAACTCGTCACCGAGGACATCCCAGTGCCTTTCAAAAAGTTCTTTCGGGAGTCCGTCCTTCCCAGGCGATTTGCCGTCCGCAAGCGCTTTGAAAGCCTGTTTCACTTCCGCCTCCGTCCAATCTGCTGCAAGCCCAGCAGCCGACTCTGCATCCAGCTTTCTCCCAGCAAGCGGTTTCCACCTCTCTGCCGACGTCCGACCGTCAGTGCCAAACAGGTCCGTGAAGTACCGCGTCGCAACCTTCAGGATCCCGGGTGAGTCAGAGATCTTGACGCCGCCCACCTCCAGCTCCGCAATTTGTGTTTTCTGCTTCCTGACCTTGACTCTCGCTGAGAGGAAAGGTGAAGGGACCTCCCCAGCTAACTCCACATCTGTTCCCGTCATCACGTGAAGTCTGTCCCTTTTTGACGCGTGATACTCTTTCAGTTGCGCGTCCCTGACATGAAGCAGGTCTCTCGTCTTCTGGCAGCCCGGGTTGCGCATCTGCTCCTGATGCAGCTCCGCCACTACCTCTGCCAGATAGGCCGTTGTTTTCTTCACCCTTTTGTTCTCCTCCTTCATATACGCGCGTAACCCAGCATTGAGCCTCCCCAGTAATAACTCGAAGTTCCCAGCCCCTTCCTCAGCCGTCTTTGCTAAAGCAGCTTCTACCGCTTTCCGGAAACCAGGTCTGCCTAGGGCTGCTGCATGCAACCTCCAGATGCCAGGACCCAGGTGAGAGGATGCTTTAATTTTTAAGGCGATTTTTATCCCGAAGCCATGATCTGAAATGTATTCCTCCGGCCGTATGTGTGCAGCTATGTCAAGATGCGGGAGCAGCGAGCAAGAGACTAGTGCGCGGTCGATGCGAGAGCTGGATTGCTTGGAAGCAGCGTAGAAGGTATATTCTCTGAGCTTAGGGTGGAGCGTGCGGAAAGCGTCTGAGAGCTGAAAGCGGTTGCAGCGTGAAATGAGTCTGTCGTTTTCTAAGGAGGTGCCTAATTGAGACGTCCGATCTAAAACTGGGTCCTCTACCATGTTCAGGTCGCCTAGAAGAACTACATGGTCAGTGATGGGGATCTGGTCGAAGGCCGGACTGACTACGTTCATCAAAAAGGAACATCTGTCAGTGGCGTCTGCGGGAAAATAGGCGGCAAGAAGGGAAAGAGTGAAACCGAAGCGACTGGCGGTGGCTACTATCAGTCTCCCTGATGGGTGGGTTCTGGTGTTTGTGAGAAGGACAGAAGGGTCTCTGGTAAGAACGGCTACGCCGCCGGCCTTATCAGTGGGTGGTGTTGTGAGTACCGTGGTGAAGGATGGGGTTTTCCAGAAGGTATGATTATCTGGAAGTCTTGTGTCTGTGAGAATGATGATATCCGCTGCTGTTCTAGACCAAGATGAGACTCTGTCTTGCTTTGTTTTGTCGCCTAGGCCGTTGACGTTAAGGCCTGCTAAGGAGAAGAAATTTTTGTTACTCATTTGATAACTGCCTGGAGGCCCCTGTTCATCCACAGGCCGAAGATGGTGACTACACTGACTACTGCAACTCCACCCTACGATCGCTAACAGCACACGGTTCTCATTCTGCAGCCTCAGAAGTTGAAATCCTTCTTCAGTCCGGCAAGATTGGTCTTGTCCATGGACGCTTTTGTAGCAGTACCCAGCTTCTCCTGGTTCAGCAGGTGAGTCGAAGAAATGATGTGATCCGCAGCAGCCAGGAAAGTTTTCCCCTTTGCCTTCCCGCAGCACACTTGTGTACAGATCCATTCTTCGCGGTTGCTGTCGGTCGAGACAAGAGCGATGGATGGGTCTTTCAGTATGGGAGTGACAAGAGCGGAGGTGCGCAGAGAAGCAGCTGCGAGCGCAATAGAGATCGTCAATAAGAGCCGAAAGAGGTAAATCTGTGATGTTAAGAAAAAGGCTGATGCAGTTACCATTGATACTATGAGCTTTCCCCAAAGTGAGGTTCCACTTCCCTATATTGTTCTGCCGCTCTGTGATGAACAGATCATGATAGATGTCATAATGCTGTCCATTGCAGAGCTGGCAGGACAGTGCAGGGTAGTGGACCAGAAGCTTCTCTCCGGACCCCATCGGGTTGTCGACCACATGACGCCAGCGATAACGATCCCCAGGATGCTGAACGACCAAGCCTTTGATCACATCGGTATCAGCTCCGGTGAGTGGGTGAGCTACCCGGTGGAAACCAAACCCTTCCTTGAAAGCTGACTGCTGACGCTTCTTCAGCTTAAAGCGAACAAGCAGGTCCTTCAAAACATCCGGGACAATGTTAGCAGGCACGCGACGGAAAATCACTTCAATAGCGAACGGACGAGCTGCCTTCTCCTTAAGGTACGAAGCATTCTCCGTATGCTGCCAGATACACTTGATCGCCGGAGCATTCGCCTTCTGGTACTCAAATACATGAAACTTGATGTGGTGCGCATCCCGCTCATCCAGAAAGGAGATTTGGAGTCGGCAGAACCGCGTCTTCGCAACGTAACCAGGAACCATCTCCTGAATGTTAGCCGTCACCCCAGCATTCTCGGTTAAAGATGAGCTCCAGACCTTGGTCATCAGGAGACGCACTGCAGCAATAATGGCCTTAATCTCCTGAGAAAGCACCATCGGAATGAGTAAGATTGCTGTAAAGCGAAGACGAAAAGCATCTTCCTTGGCAATGTCAATCTCCAGCTCTTCATCTTCATCATCTTCCAGGAACTCGTCGGTCACAGCAATGGGAGCCTGGTTGTCCTGACTCTTCTCTTCCACTGACAGACCAGAGCCACCGGCGACAGCAGCAGCAGTAGTAGCCGATTCCTTGACGGATCCGGCGGCGTTATCCGTGACTGCAGGAACATTAACCGCGTTGTTCGATCCTTGCTTCTCAGCCCCATCCCCAGCAGGAACCGGCGTGATGATCGGGTCCGTTAGGAGGTCGTCCGGGAGCGTGACCTCCGCAGTAGCCTTCATCGTCCGTTTCGGAGGCATGATGCGATGATGAGACTCAGAAAGCAGCCGAAAGAGAAATGACTGGAGCCCAAAAGAAGCTGATGCTGCTTGAGGTCTGAGCACCACCTCCTTATAAAAGGTCCTTGGAACACGTGACTTGTTTTCCTGGAGGTGATGATGAACTCCCGAGGTCGTAGCCTCGGGATCATGTCTTGGAAATCGAGCAGCTGTGTAGAGGTTACGATTGGTATTAATATTGCAAAGGCGTTGTTCATTGTGAGAGCCTTGGAAACTGCCGATGGTAACAAGAAACCCTTGAGGTTGGTTAGCTTGTAATGTGTTTGCAACACTGGGATACGCCTGAGTAGCCGAGGTTATAATGTCCGCGTAGTAGACATAAAAATTATATCCTCTGCTTCGTATTGTACTCAGGACCTCGAAAATGGTCTCAGAGTTACGAACTGATAAGTAACCTGCACGAAATAGGTTCTCGAACGTCTGCGGAAGAATCCATGGCGGCCTTGTCATTGTCATTGTAACACACCATTCGTTCGTTCGTGAGCACGGCACCATTTGCCGCTTATACAGTGCATTGGCGACATCGTCAATGCGTGGTATCCGGTTCTCGCACAAATTCTTAAATGTACAGTACACGGGTACCCAAATTGGTGGCACCTGCAGCTCGCATGTTCGATGTGCTGCGATGCACACATCGATCGTGCTTTTGGTTTGGCGGTAGAGCACATCGAGCCACAGGTGACAGCCGCGATCGATCGGCGTCGCCCATGGTCCCAGGCCACAAATTCTCGAGTCGTTGCGAATGAAATTGCTGGGCGACCAACCACGCTCTGCCCTGATTGGCTGCGCGTTGCAGTGTGTTGGTGTATTCAGCCTGCCCGATCCTGCAATTTCGATCCTGGCACCTATAGCTCGATGTGTCTACCCCACTGCAAATTTTCAGTGTGGGCACATCGGTGTGCCGATCGATGTGTCAGGATCGATGCAAGGCCTCGATCCTGGCAAAATGAAATCAGGTGCCGCGTCCTTAGGACGCGGTACCTGTTTTCATTTTTCCAGGATCGATCGTAGGAGGAGATCGATGTGCCGCTTATACAGTGCATTGGCGACATCGTCAATGCATGGTATCCGTTCTTCGCATGAATTCGAAAATGTACTGTACACGGGTACCCAAATTGGTGGCACCTGCAGCTCGCACGTTCGATGTGCCGCGGTGCACACATCGATCGTGCTTTTAGTTTGGCGGTAGAGCACATCGAGCCACAGGTGACAGCCGCGATCGATCGGCGTCGCCCACGGTCGCAGGCAAAAAAATCTCGAGTCGTTGCGAATGAAATTGCTGGGCGACCAACCACGCTCTGCCCTGATTGGCTGCGCGTTGCAGTGTGTTGGTGTATTCAGGACGCGGCACATGTTTTCATTTTGCCAGGATCTGGGAAGGATCGAGACCTCACATCGATCCTGGCACATCGATCGGCACACCGATGTGCCCACACTGCAAATTTGCAGTGGGGTAGACACATCGAGCTATAGGTGCCAGGATCGAAATTGCAGGATCGGGCAGGTTGGAGCTGCGCCGGAACAGCAACACACTGCAACGCGCAGCCAATCAGGGCAGAGCGTGGTTGGTCGCCCAGCAATTTCATTCGCAACGACTCGAGAATTGTTTGCCTGCGACCGTGGGCGACGCCGATCGATCGCGGCTGTCACCTGTGGCGCGATATGCTCTCCCGCCAAACCAAACGCACGATCGATGTGTGTACCACGGCACATCGATCGTGCAAGCTGCAGGTGCCACCATTTTGGGTACCCGTTTACTGTACATCTTCGACGTCCTGCGAAAAACGGATACCAGGCATTAGGGACGTCGCCAATTCACTGTACAAACGGCACATCGGTCCCCTTCCACGATCGATCCTAGCAAATTGAAAAGAGGTGCCGCGTCCTCAGCCTGCCCGATCCTGCAATTTCGATCCTGGCACCTATAGCTCGATGTGTCTACCCCACTGCAAATTTTCAGTGTGGGCACATCGGTGTGCCGATCGATGTGTCAGGATCGATGTGAGGCCCCGATCCTGGCAAAATGAAAACAGGTGCCGCGTCCTTAGGTTCCCAATCCCCACATCGGGGTTCCCTTCCCAAGCCCCATCGCCTACTCTCCCTTTCAGAATCTAGGCTTCTAGCCTAGAAGTCATCATCAGTTCAGTCCACGAATTCAATCTTGGTGACTAGCAGCAGGCAGCTCTCGCCCAGGCATCCATTTCAAACCATCAACGCCTGGCTGGTTGAGCTGCGTGTCGGTGTCCGTAGGACACGAAACCCCGGCGTTTCTTTTGTCTCCATTCCTCCAACACACATCGATAAACGCTCGTCGCCGTAGCTGTTGGTGGATGAGACTTCGCTATCGCCAGTAGCATGAGCCAGGTTACCACGTCGTCGCTGCGACGGGCCGGAATTCCCGTCCCGACTCGCATGCCCTTCTCTTCAGTCTTCCAAAATGAGGTGTTCCTCCTCAGTCCAACCCTCTCCTCCGACATTCGCGACCGCTTATATCGAGTCATCATGGCGGGAGGCGGCACGGTCATCAGCGACGCGTCACGCCACGCGTCGCCGATCATCGTGAAAGCCCACGGCAGCACGGACCAATCACACTCATTATCGCATCCGTCGCATCGCGTCGTCTCGTCGCATTGGGTGTTCAGGTCGCATCACGACAATCGCTTGATCGACCCCTCCTCCCATCTCGTTCTCCGTCCCCTCCCCTGCACGATCCCCCTCCCGGGAATCCAATCCTTCCAATTCTGCGTATCGCAATACGGCGGCGCGCGCCGCATGAACATCCGCTGCCTCTGCATCGCGCTCGGCGCGCTCCATACAGAGAAGATGGACCGTCGGACCTCGCATCTCGTCTGCTCCGTGGCGTCCGGCGACAAGTACGAATGCGCGATGCGGTGGGGTAACGTGGCGGTGGTTACCGAGGAGTGGCTGCACGCGTGCGTGCGAGCCAATGGGATCGCGCCAACTGGACCGTTTCACCCCCCGCCGCCGAGTCTGAGCCAGCTGGAGGGGGGGCGGTTTGCCGTCACCCAGGGGGGCGCGCTTGCCGTGCGGAGGGGAGAGGCCGCGGGGAGAGGGGAGGATGTGGGGAGGGGAGAAGTCGCCGGGAGGGGAGAAGTCGCCGGGAGGGGAGAGGCTGCAGGGAGGGAAGAGGCTGCGGAGAAGGGAGAGGCTGCGGGGGAGGGAGACGCTGTGGGGAAGCGGAAGGCTGAGGGGAAAGTCTGGGGGAAGTTGGAGTTCCCGGGGCGAAGGGACGGCGAAATCTCACATGAAGGGGGGTTGGCAAGGACACCGGCAGCAGGGAACGTTGCAGGGGCACGAAGGGGGGAGTCAGGGGTAGCAAGGGTAGGAGAGGCAGTAGAGGGAAGAGATGCTGTGGGAGCAGTTGCGACCGCGGCGGATGAAGGAAGGGGATGGAAGGAGCCGGATCAAATGGAGTGGATGGCGAAAGCAGGGCGAAATGAGTGGCTGTCAGGGGGTGATGGGGTTACCAGGGACGGCGACAGGGGTGATGGGGCAGTGCGCGAGGGGAAAGGGGATCATGGGGCTATGGTAAGCGTCAGGAAGGACGGGGATGTACAGGAGAGGAATCCCAAGAATCAGGAGGATGAAGGGAATGAGGAGAAGGATGAAGGGAATGAGGATAATGAGGGGAGCAAGAGGAAGAGAGCAAGGCCGATGGAGGAGAGAAGAGGCTTTGCGGCAGAGGGAGTAGCTGGGAGGATGGTGGGGAATGGCGTGGTGGTGAGTGCGGAAGAAAGTCGATTTTCCAGCCCGAACCATCCCATTGCTGCTGTGACCTGTGTGTCCGCCCCTGGCGTATACACTACTGCTGACGCATCCCCTGCTGCTGCAGCCTCTGCTGCTGCTGTGGAGCGAAGAGTGGGAGGTGGAGAATCGAGGCAGAGGGATGAGGAAGTGGAGCAGACAACGGTAAAGGAGGGTGTGGAAAGGTGTGCAGTGGAAGCTGCAGGCAGTGGAAGCGCCACAGCTGCTTCTAACAGGTCCAAAAAAGTTTTTCCTGGGTGGGTGGGGACTAATGGTGTCGATCACGCCGATGAGAGCGATCTTGATAAGAATGCCGATCAAGGGACTCTCTGTGACACTTCCAGAGGGGATTGTGGTGAGCGCAGGGGGGACACGGAGGGTGCTGGTAACCATTATGATGGAAATACTGGTGGTGACGGTGCTGGTGATGATGGTGGTAACCGCAACGTGTGTAACACCGGTGAACGCACAGCAGGGGGTGGTGCAGGCGGGGAAGATGGAGCAGGGGGAGAGGGAACAGGGGCTGACGCGGCTGGTGCTGTTGATGAATTGGCCAATGAGGGGGATCTGGCGTCGGCCATTGAGACTCTTATCACCTCCACCTCTGGGATGCACGGAGAAAGGGCAATCTCCACTATTTACCCCGAAAATGGCAGGAGCTTTCACAGCAGCAGCCAGGGGAGTCACGGGGGTGTCACGGGAACAGCGGTTGCCGATCCAGCCGCCAAGGGAACTTCTCGGAAGGCTCCGCTTTCTCAAATTAAGGGGCAGGCGCTTGTGCTGTCGCATCAGAGCCGGGGAAAGAATAGGGTGGGCGTGGGAACGGGGTTTGGAGCTCGGTTGGGAGCGGTGCTTACAGGTAAGGTGCACTGTGGGAGCACAGAGCAGCATGAGAGGCAAAGTGGAGTTGCTCGTCCAGAGGGATGGGATAACGCCCGCAACAAGTTGACAGGCGGTGGAGGGGACTCTATGAAAATAGCAAACGAGGAGGTTTCAAAGAGTCAGCTTAGTGGGGCAGGTGGGATTGAGGTGGGGGGGAGGGATAGTGCAGGGATTGATAGTGGTGGAATGGATCTGCTTCTGATGACCCAACCAGCTTCGGAGGTGGTTTCGTATTCATGTCGTGACGGGCACAGGGATGCGGTGATAGCTCAGGTGAAGGAGCATGTGAGGAGACTCAAAAGCAGTGCCGGGAGTGGCAGCATCTGTGGGAGTGGTTCTGGAGGGGGAGGGGCAGCAGGAGCGGGAGGGAGGGCGTGGAGGGATGCTGTTGGCGTGTTGCCGTATCTGCAAGGATTGCTGCGAGCAGCAGGTGCCACTGCAGAGATTGTTGTGGAGTCTCCAACTGATTGACAGGTATTCTTGAGTCGACTCATAAGTCACCTCGCGTCTTCAGGGATTGCTACGAGCCGCAGATGCCAATGCAAATTGTTGTGGAGTCTTCAACTGATTGGCAGTGACAATTTTGGTTTATGCAATATGTTGCGCTGGAAATTGGATGGAAGCGGAGAAATGGCAAGAGGAGCTTGAACGATCAAGGGCAGATAAACGTGCGGGAGCCTCAGCAGTCAAAAGAGAGAACCTTTTGTTTTTGGGGTTGTGAAGTGGTCATGAAACTGTCCAAGTATTCATTGACATTTGTATGGGATCAACTCTATGCTTGGAGCTTTCTAAGTTGTGCACTATTTTTTACAGCTCATAACGCGTACCATCAGCTGTGTGTTCCAAACCGAAAGACAATTATTGCTGTGGCTTGTCCCAAAACCTTCACGCCTAGACAATTAGGGCGCGTGTGATTTTTGGGTGGGTTCCAGGCCCTACGATATCAGGAATTTTTCCCTGAAATTCCTGATTTTCAGCCTAGTTTTGTACCTAGACTGATTTTTCAGTGTTGAGATTTTTGTGACACTGATTTTTTCAGCCTCTATTTCATAGCAAACACTGATTTTTCAGACTTTTATCGAAGTGTACACTGAATGCACATTCCGAGTCCTTCCCGTAAAACACCAGATAGATTGTCAACCCATTTTTTTACGGTGCACTTTCCTGGGGGTGGTTTTTGAGGGCATTGTCATGTACACCCTTTGAGGCGAGCTGATTCGATAACGAACTGTTCAGGGTACGGAGAGCTGGTGCGAGAGATTCAATCAAGGCTCGCGACGCCAACCTAATTCGTACGGAGGTTGTGTTGGGGGAAATACACAGCGCCAGGGCGGAAATCAAGCCTGGGGCGCAACGCAAACAACCAAGTGATAACCGCGAGTTCCTTGATATACAATCGCAGAAGCAAGTGATAACGGTAGAAGCAAGCTTCAACTTTGAACACGAAGGTACCGCCATTACTACGCAAATTCATATCGTACATTAGCTAGCGCTACTACGACAGAGTATATACGGCGCCAAGCCTCATCGCATGCTAGTGCTGAAATCGTGGCTAGCTCGCACCGTCATCGCCTGCGCGGCGCGTCGTCTTCACGACGTCGCTGCCTCCTCGCCGTGTCTCCATCTCGCATTCGCCTCCCCGACTCGCCGAAACCCATCCTCCTCATCGACGCATCTCCGCCGCATTGCCGCCATATCGCCGCCTCTCCATATCGCCGCCTCGCCACATCGCTGCCTCGCCGCCCCCCCGGCCCGCCGGCTCGCCCCACCGCCGCCTCGCCGCCTCGCCACATCGCCGCCTCGTCGCCTCGCCGCCGTCGCCTCGCCTCGCCGTCTCCCTGCCTCGCCCGTCCTATAATCTCCCCCCAGTTCAAACCCCCGCACTCAGCTTCCCCTCCTGTTTGCACTCATTTTCCTCCACTGTTTGACACTCAGTTTCGTTCCCTATTTAGGGTTGAGTTACACCCTCTGGGTGCACTCATTTGAGACCCCTTCTTTACACTCGCCTCCCCCCCCTTTTTTGCACTCATTGCGATCCTCCCTATTCCCTATCCCCCCCGATCCCCCTCTCCCCTCCTCCAATATCCTCCATTTTCCCACTCTGAGAATCTCCTTGTCACACTCACCTTCCTCCTCACCTAACCACTCTGATCCCTTCCCCCCCCATCCATCCTATGACCCCCTCACCCACCCTCTCCCCTCTTTCTACCTCTGTCGATCCATCGGGGCCCTCTCTCCCTCATGTCCCGCCTTCCTTCCCCTGATTTCTCACTCCCCCACAGGTCCCCACAACATGCTCTCCATCTCTCGCCTTGTGTTGCCTTATTTCGACCTCCTGCTTCCCCTCCTTCCCTATCCCGCTTCTCCTCGTTTTCCCCCTTTTCTTCCCCGTTTTCCCGGCCCTAGTTCCCCTGTTCCTTCCTCCCTGCTTCCCCTCCTCATTCCACCCCGTCCTGACCTCTCTCCAACGGGTCCTCTCTCCCTCCTAACCCACTTCTCCCCCCCCCCCCCCCCCCCCCCCCCCCCCCCTGTCCTCCTCTCTACCCCCTTCCCCCCCTTCTCCAACCACACCTCTCTCCCTCATGGCCCTCTCCTTCCACCGTCCTCCTCTCTCCCCTGGCCTCCTCTCTCCCTTGGCCTCCTCTCTCCCCCTGTCCTCCTCTCTCTCGCTTGTCCTCCTGTCCAACAGGTTTAGGTCCTCTCTCCTCCTTGTCCTGTTATCTCCCCACTGCTCGAACCCACTCAACTCGCCCCATACATGTGCTCCGTCAACTCCCTCCGTAGTACCCTCCCCTCCCCCTGCTCTGTTTCCTGGCCGGGACTTTACCTCCTGCCCTCTTCCTGCAGGTCTAATCTCCTCCCTTCCCCATATCCCATCATCATGTTCCTGCTCTGCCATGTCTACACGGTCGGGGAAAAAGTAGAGTGGGTTGTGGGGGGGACGGAGGTGGGTATGTGGGAAGGAAGGCGAGTGGTAGGTGGGGAAAAAGTTCAAAGTAGGGTGGGTTGTGAGGGAAATGGCAGGCGGGTATGTGGAAAGGAAGGCGGGTGTTTGGTGTGTGGGTGAGGTGTGCGCGGGCGAAGTGGGGATGCTCGTCACACCTCCCCTCATTTCATCGTGCCTTCTCTTGTCACGCCTCCCCACCCCTCATTGCGCTGCCCCCCGTCGCACATCCTCTCCCTTGTTACGTATGCTGCCCCCTCCTTGCGCCTTCCCTCCATCCATAGTTGCGCCTCCCCTGTCTCATACTTGCATTCTCATCCCTTCCTCTCTACCCTTCCCATTCCTAGAAAATTCGCCCACGATACGAAACCTCCTATTGCGATTTCTGCCCACCTCCAATCTGCCCTTCTTCCGGTCCTTAGTACCCCCTCACACCCCCATTTTAGTCCTGCTTTATACCCCTGGTACCGCTTCTACAGCCTGTACCAAGTAGTTTCTCCCTCCCCTCCTCCCAGCCTGTCCGTACCTTAGCCGTGTCACATGACCCACCCACCTCCCCTTGTCCAGGTCGCACCTCCCCTTTCCCCCAGGTCGCACTTCCCCTCACCCCAGGTCGCACCACCCCGTTCCCCCTCACATAGCACCTTCTCACTCCCTCACAATGCACAACCCTTCCCTTTCGTTCCCTTCCCTTCCCTTTCCATCCATTTGCGTCTCTTCACCTCCCTTCCTAAGCTCCTATTTTTTCCCTGCCTCACCATCTCTCCACCCTGCATCACCATGTGAGTATGCTACCTCCTCCTCTAGTGTCCTGCTATGTGCAGGACGAACCCGTGCTTTGCCTTCACATGTTTGGTGGCGCGAGTGTGCGGCAGCAGGCACAAGAGCACATGGAGGGGCTGAGGCACTAAGAGGAGTGGTGGCAGACTGTTTTGTAATTTGAGTTATTTATAAAACGATTGTACTCTACACATAGCAGTGCTGCAAAAAAAGGAGCCCTTCACAAAAAAACCAAACATTACTAGCACCATCATTATTGGATATCCTGACACCTAAAGCGATTGTATATTCCGTTGTAAGTAACTTCATTCGACAATTCTTGACGCGGAGAGGGTTCACACAATCCAAGGTTCAACTAATTGTCATCTTGGTTACGTCATGCTCGGCGACCAGCACCGCTGAAGGGAGAGGGAAGGTGCGAAGGAGCAGACAGGGGAGTATAAAAAGATTGTAAGATAGCGAATGGCATAGGGACAAGGACGGTGAGAGAAAGAGCCTGGGGAAGAGAAAAGAGTGAGATTGAGGGAACAAAGGGTAAGCAGGGAGAAAAGAAAGAGTTAGGGGGGAAACAATGGTAAGCCAGGGGAAAAGAAAGAGTGAGCAGGGATGAGAAAAATGATAGTGGGGGGGGAGAAATGACAAGGAGGGGAGAAGTGACAGGGCAGAGAGGGGGGCAGGACAGGTAGATAAGGCAGGGGAGAGAGAGAGAGAGAGGATAGGGAAAGGAGAGGAGATGGGACGGAGAGGGGAGAGAAGACGGGGAAGGGAGGCAGAACAACGAGGGGAGAAGATATGAGAGAGGAGAGAACAGGGACAGAGCTTCCACCCCGTCCTGTACTTCTTGTTTCGTAGACCTCACCTTCCCCCTTCTCCCACTTCCTCTCCTCCCCCTTCCCCACTCACCCCCCTTCTCCCCCTTCTCTCCCCCCTTCTCCCCCTTCCCCCCTCCTCCCCCTCACTCACCCGTAGGCGCGGCTACTCGTGCATGTCTTGCGCCAGCTTGCGCAAAACGTCTCAAAACCAGCACCATGCGGTCTGCCGGCGCACGATCCCTGCTGATGCTGCTGCGGATGCTGCTGCTGCTGCTCCTGCTGCTGCTGCCACTGCCTTTATGGCAGCTGCTGTTGTAACTGCAGTCACGACTTCAATTGCCCCTCCTACTGCTGCAGATGCTGCTGCACATCCTGCCACCAGTGCACCCCCTTCTCTTACTGCTTCAGGTGCTGCCATGAATCCTCCCACCAGTGCACCCTAAACCAGCTTGCGCAGTACCTTCCCGCCGCGCGCATGCAGTCCTTGTGCCACTGCTGTCTGTAGGGGCAGGTGGGGGTTGAGGTAGGGACGGGAGAGGGGAAAGGGTGGGGTGAACCTGAGAGGGAAAGGTTGGGCAGGGCACTGAGGGGGGAAGGTTGGGCAGGGCACTGAGGGGGGAAGGTTGGGAAGGGCACTGAGGGGGGAAGGTTGGGCAGGGCACTGAGGGGGGAAGGTTGGGCAGGGCACTGAGGGGGGAAGGTTGGGCAGGGCACTGAGGGGGGAAGGTTGGGCAGGGCACTGAGGGGGGAAGGTTGGGCAGGGCACTGAGGGGGGAAGGTTGGGCAGGGCACTGAGGGGGGAAGTTTGGGCAGGGCACTGAGGGGGGAAGGTTGGGAAGGGCACTGAGGGGGGAAGGTTGGGAAGGGCACTGAGGGGGAAAGGTTGGGAAGGGCACTGAGGGGGGAAGGTTGGGAAGGGCACTGAGGGGGAAAGGTTGGGAAGGGCACTGAGGGGGAAAGGTTGGGCAGGGCACTGAGGGGGGAAGGTTGGGCAGGGCACTGAGGGGGGAAGGTTGGGCAGGGCACTGAGGGGGGAAGGTTGGGCAGGGCACTGAGGGGGGAAGGTTGGGCAGGGCACTGAGGGGGGAAGGTTGGGAAGGGCACTGAGGGGGAAAGGTTGGGAAGGGCACTGAGGGGGAAAGGTTGGGCAGGGCACGAAGGGCTAAGGGTGGGGCTTGACGCACGGTGTGCACACATGTGCGCCCAACGGACGCGAGCAGGGAGAGGTGGAGCAGGTGTTGCGACTTTGACGAGCAAAACACGAGTGTTGAAAACGTCCCTTTTCGCCGTGCACCCCCCGCCCCCTCACCTCGCTCCGCCCTCTCCCCGTCCCCACCTCCCCTCCAAACTTCCCATGCGCGCGCCTCTCCTTCTTCCCCTCCCCCTTTTACCTCGCGGAAAGCGTCGGCGATCTCGTCGCAGGATCACCCGCTTCCGTTCTCGATGCCCATCTGCCACCGCCGCTCCGCCTCGCGCTGGACCTCGATCAGCAGCACCAGGCGAATCTGCAAGCGGCAGGCTCGCGGAGATTGGTGCGCGGCAGAGTAAGCGGGGGGGGAATGGGGAGGGGTGGGGGAAGGTGAAACGCGGACAGAAGGGAGGTGAGCGAAACGTGCGATGTCACTAGAGTCCAGAATGTCGCGATATTAACGAATGTCGCGAGAGCCCTAGGTTAACGTGAAGCACCTCGATAATGGCCTGAATGTCCCTCAGGACCTGCGCCTCCTCCGCCGACAGCTGCGCCTCCCCATCCATCCCATCCGCCGCCGCCGCTGCTGCCCGCACGGACCGCGTAGACGCCGGTCCCCGGTTTTCGAGCTGAAATTCTTTGCTGTGCGATTGGCGCGTCATCGGCCGGCCAGCTATCGCTGACGAGAAATCGACGATACGAGACAGGCGGTATGCGGCACGCCGATGAGCGAGCGACGGGCGACCTTTCGTGCGGTGATAAACGTCGACAATTGGGACGATCTAACATACTAAACAAAGCCTCACTAATATATTGAAGTTACAGAATGGAAATCTACTTTATCGTAAAAAACAAGACTCGACGTTTACGTCGGAAGGGTTGCGTAGAGTTGTTTCTAGTGGTATAAGAAACATATGATGGAATATTATATATTATACTTATGGAAAAGACATGTTAGAGAAAAATAGTAATTATGTACATGTTTGAAAGCTTGTCAAGTATCAAAAGGTAGCGATTCGAACAGTGATGATATTTTTGTTATTAAAATAGATAATATTTTTTAGCTCCATCTTACTATATTGCACCGTCCAGTTACTATAGTGGTTCGTTATTTTCAACAGTAGTTTGATAAGATAGTTATGCGTGTGTTTCACGTAGCACAGCTTTCAAATTAGTATCTTGCTCATATTTCTACATATACACCTAAATGAAAGATTGTCCATGCCTAGTTGTCCAGTTTGTCCTAGCAATACAATGTGAATCTCATCTGCCCCAAAGATTACACGCTCTTCTAACGAGTAAAAACTGTATTGTTTCCTTTCACATTGTCAACTCGAATTCGACGCTTTCCTCTTGGTTCTTGATTCTTGGTTCTTGGTTCTTTGTTCTTGATTCTTGATTCTCAGTTCTTGGTTCTTCCCATCTACTAGCTATCCCGTGTCGCCTCTCCTCCCATCCCAGTGTATCCTCTCCTTCCCATCCCGCCAGCGCCTCTCCCTCCTCCCAACCGCCATCGCCCCTCCCGCCCCGTCATAGCCGCTCCCTTCCTCCTCGCCGTCGCCTCTCCCTCCCTTCCCGTCGTCGCCTCTGGTGGGTGCACGAGCGTGAGCGCGGGTTGCTAAACGACCTCGCGTTGTTTTATGCGAAACCGCAGTCTCAGGTGCGTTTACGTTTCTAGGACCTTTTTACCTCCCTCCTCCCGCCGAATTTTAATAGGTTTTCTACTTTCTTCGTAAGTTTTCTATGCTGAATTTTCTTAGCATTACACTCCCATTGCTCTCCTCTTTGGTCGCCTAACGCGCTGGCGCCTATCGCGCTAGCGCCTAACGCGCTGGCGTCTAGCGCGCTGGCGTCTAACTCGCTGGCGCCTAGCGCGCTGGCGCCTAGCGCGCTGGCGCCTAGCGCGCTGGCGCCTAACGGGCTGGCGTCTAACGCGCTGGCACCTAGCGCGCTGGCGCCTAGCGCGCTGGCGCCTAGCGCGCTGGCGCCTAGCGCGCTGGCGCCTAGCGCGCTGGCGCCTAGCGCGCTGGCGCCTAGCGCGCTGGCGCCTAGCGCGCTGGCGCCTAGCGCGCTGGCGCCTAGCGCGCTGGCGCCTAGCGCGCTGGCGCCTAGCGCGCTGGCGCCTAGCGCGCTGGCGCCTAGCGCGCTGGCGCCTAGCGGGCTGAGGGAGCGCGTGCGTGAGGGAGTGCGTGAGGGAGCACGTGAGCGAGCGCGTGAGAGAGCGCGTGAGGGAGCGCGTGAGAGAGCGCGTGAGGGTATGCGTGAGGGTGTGCGTGAGAGAGCGCGTGAGAGAGCGCGTGAGAGGGAGAATGCGCGTGAGAGTGCGCGAGAGCGAGCGCGTGAGAGTGTCCTGAGAGTGTGTGTGAGAGAGCGCGTGAGAGAGAGAATGCGCGTGAGAGTGCGCGAGAGCGAGCACGTGAGAGTGTCCTGAGAGTGTGAGTGAGAGAGCGCGTGAGGGAGCGCGTGAGAGAGCGCGTGAGAGAGCGCGTGAGAGAGCGCGTGAGAGAGCGCGTGAGAGAGCGCGTGAGAGAGGGCGTGTACGAGCCCGTGAGAGAGCGCGTGAGGGTGCGTATGAGAGAGTGCGCGAGAGAGCGCGTGAGAGAGCGCGAGTGTGCGCGTGAGTGTGTGCGTGAGAGTGCGCGTGAGAGTTCGCGAGAGAGTGCATGTGAGAGTTTGCGTGAGAGTGCGCGTGAGAGAGCGCGTGAGAGTGTGCGTTAGCGAGCGCGTGAGAGAGTGCGCGAGAGAGCGCGTGAGAGAGCGCGTGAGAGAGCGCGTGAGAGAGCGCGTGAGAGAGCGCGTGAGAGAGCGCGTGAGAGAGCGCGTGAGAGAGCGCGTGAGAGTGCGCGTGAGAGTGCGCGTGAGAGTGCGCGTGAGAGTGCGCGTGAGAGAGCGCGTGAGAGAGCACGTGAGGGTGTGCGTGAGGGTGTGCGTGAGAGAGGGCATGAGAGTGCGCGTGAGAGAGCGCACGTTAGGTTGCGTAGGAGAGTGCGCGTGAGAGCGTGGTCGTTAGAGTGCGTGTGAGGGAGCGCGTGAGGTGAGAGTGGGCGTGAAAGAGCGCATGAGATAGTGCGTGAGAGAGGGCGTGAGAGTGCGCGTGAGAGCGCGTGTAAGAGCCCGTGAGAGAGCGCGTGAGGGTGCGTATGAGAGAGTGCGCGAGAGGGCGCGTGAGAGAGCGCTAGTGTGCGCGTAAGTGTGCGCGTGAGAGTGCGCGTGAGAGTGCGCGTGAGAGTGCATGTGAGAGTTTGCGTGAGAGTGCGCGTGAGAGAGCGCGTGAGAGCGCGCGCGAGAGAGCGCGCGAGAGAGCGCGCGAGAGTGCGCGTGAGAGTGCGCGTGAGAGAGCGCGTGAGAGTGCGCGTGAGAGAGCGCGTGAGAGTGCGCGTGAGAGTGCGCGTGAGAGTGCGCGTGAGAGTGCGCGTGAGAGTGCGCGTGAGAGTGCGCGTGAGAGTGCGCGCGAGAGCGCGTGAGACAGAGCACGTGAGAGAGAGCACGTGAGAGAGTGCGCGAGAGAGAGAATGTGCGTGCGAGTGCGTGAGGGAGAGCGCGAGAGAAAGCGCGAGACAGTGTGCCTGAGAGTGCGCCTGAGAGAGCGCGTCAGGGAGCACGTGAAAGTGCGCGTGAGAGAGCGCGTGAGAGTGCGCGTGAGAGAGTGTGAGAGTTCCCGTGAGAGTGCGCGTGAGAGAGTGCGTGAGAGAGCACGTGAGAGTGCTCGTGAGAGTGCTTGTGAGAGTGTGCGTGAGAGTGTGCGTGAGAGTGTGCGTGAGAGTGCGCGTTTGGGTGCTTGTGACGGAGTGCGTGAGGGAGCGCGAGAGAGCGCGTGAGAGAGCGCATGAGCACGCTGGGGTGTAGGCACTAGCATCTATTCTGCTGGTGCTTGGGAAACTGGGGCTACTTATACAAACTGGGGCTTTCTGCACTAGCGTTTAGAGTATCGGCTTTTAAGATTTTGGCGCCTCAGACGCTCGTCTAGGCCGTTGGCAACTAGTGGGCTAGTGCCTAGCACGCTCGTGCAGCGGGCTGTAACGCTTGGGCGCTGGCATGGCACCTACCTAGTGTGCCGTGCCTGAAGCGCTAGCGTCATGGCCACACAGTGTGTGAACATACGCTGTTTTTTGTGCAAGGTG
Organism: Closterium sp. Yama58-4; assembly: GCA_947470075.1. Taxonomy (NCBI): domain Eukaryota; kingdom Viridiplantae; phylum Streptophyta; class Zygnematophyceae; order Desmidiales; family Closteriaceae; genus Closterium; species Closterium sp. Yama58-4. The sequence goes on from CANIUD010000276.1 coordinate 532,126, forward strand.
TGCTGTTGCTTTCTCTGTTCATGCTTTCTTGTGCAGGGCATGTGTGTGTTGACTTCTCGATCTTATCTTTGTGCAGGGCTTGTGTGCGTTGACTTCTTTGTATTTGCTTTGTGCAGGGCTTTGTTAAATTGTAATGTGTTATATGTTGGTAGGCTGTAGTGGGGTAGCTCATATGGGGTACAACCCCAACTAGGGTTTGCTACTTGTACCCAATTCTCCCATTCAATGCACCATTCTTGCCTAGTTCTCTTAACATGGTATTCAGAGCAGGAGGTCCCTAGGACCTATCGACCGTTTCTTTTAAGGGCCCACCACCGCTCGCATGCGGTTACCACGCTACCCCGTGCCCTAGCCTCGTAGCGCCCTCGTGCGTCCTCGTTAGCGCCCTCGCGCGCCCTCGTTAGCGCCCTCGCGCGCCCTCGTTAGCGCCCTCGCGCGCCCCTCGTTAGCGCCCTCGCGCGCCCTCACTAGCGCCCTCGAAGCGCCCCTTGTTAGCGCCCTCGCGCGCCCCTCGTAGCGTCGCCCGCCCGCCGAGCCGCCCGCTCGCCGCCCGCCCGCCGCGCTGCCTGCTCGCAGCGTCGCCCGCTCGCCCCGCTGCCCGCTTCGCAGCCCGCTCGCCCCGCTGCCCGCTTCGCAGCCCGCCCGCCCGCTCGCTGCCCGCTTCGCGGCCCGCCCGCTTCGCTGCCCGCTCGCAGCGTCGCACGCCCGCCCGCTGCCCGCTTCGCCGCGTCGCCCGCCCGCTTGCTGCCCGCTCGCAGTGTCGCCCGCTCGCCCGCTGCCCGCTCGCAGCGTCGCCCGCCCGCCCGCTGCCCGCTTCGCAGCGTCGCCCGCTCGCTCGCTGCCCGCTCGCAGCGTCGCCCGCCCGCCCGCTGCCCGCTTGCAGCGTCGCCCGCCCGCCTCGCTGCCCGCTTGCAGCGTCGCCCGCCCGCCCGCTGCCCGCTTGCAGCGTCGCCCGCCCGCCCGCTGCCCGCTTCGCAGCCGCCCGCCGCGCTGCCCGCTCGCCGCGTCGCCCGCCCGCCCCGCTGCCCGCTTCGCAGCCCGCCCGCCGCACTTCCCGCCTGCAGCGCCGCCCGCCTCGCCTGCTGCTCCCTGCCTGTGCACCGCCGCTTGCTCCTGCTGTGGCTGCTAGCTTCGCTCTAGCGCGTCCCCTCTGCTGCTGCCGCTGCTCTGCTGTGCCTTCACGCCTGAGCCATGGCCTCTATTCGCGTTCTTTCCTTCGATGCTGAGGGCCGTCCCGTGCAGTTCACTTCCTGGCTCGACGACCTGCAGTTGTATCTTATGAGCAATAGCACGGACCACATCTCCCTCTATGACTACGCGTCTGGTGCTGCCGCTGCTCCTGCTGCCACAGCCGAGCTTAGTGTACGTTCACAGTGGCAGACTCGTGACGCTGCAGCTCGCCTGGCTATTCGCAGTCACCTGCCGTTAGCTGAGCTAGAGCACTTTGGCGACTGCAAAACCGCTAAAGCCCTATACGACGCTGTCGTTGCTCGCTACTCCTCACCTGCCACAGCCGAGCTTAGCCGTCTCATGCTGCCTTACCTGTTCCCTGACCTGTCCACCTTTGCTACAGTCGCCGATCTTATCACCCACCTTCGCACTAGTGATGCTCGCCTGCGTGCCGCCCTTCCCACCGAGTTCTGCGCTAAGAACCCCCCTCCCCTGTACTGGGCACTCCACTTCATAGTCACCCGTCTCCCTGACACCCTCAGCTCAGTGCGCGACTATTTCCTTGCTCGCTGTCCCACTGAGCTCACTGTCGCCCTCCTAGAGGAGAAGCTGCTAGCAGCCGAGAAGAGCATTGTAGCTGTAGGTGCTGCTCGCGGCGCTCCTCGCACCCCCATCTTTGAGGGGTGTTCTCCCTCTCCCCTCGCTCCCTCCTACGCTACTGCTGCTGCTGTTGACTTCCTTGGTGCTGAGTCTGCTGGCGCTGCTTCTGCTCCTGGTGGGAGGCGCCGCACCGGCAAGGGCAAGGGGGGCAAGGGTGGCGGGGGTGGCGCTGGGGGGGGAGGGGGTGGGGGAGGTGGGGGGGGAGGCGGTGCTGGAGGGAGCGGTGGCGGGAGTGCCGGTGGGAGTGGGGCCGGCGGCGGAGGCGGGGGCGGCGGCGGGAGCAGTGGCGGTGGTGGCAGCGGCGGCAGTGGCGGCGGTGGCGGTAGTGGCGGTGGCGGTGGCGGTGGTGGCGGTCGGAGCGGAGGTAGTGGCGGCGGTGGAGGTCGGAGTGGAGGCACCGGCTCGGGCCAGAGCTCCCAGCAGCAGCAGCGTCCCCAGTCGACCCAGCAGCTTCGTGAGTGGCTTGCTCAGCGTGGGACGTCGGGGGGCAGTGGCCGCTGTTCCTATGTCATTCGCACAGGTGACCGCAAGGGGCAGACGTGTGGAAAGTTCCACACTCAGTACCGCTGCTTCTTCCGCCTTGACGACGCTTGGCGTGAGGAGATGGGCGAGGATGTTGAGCGCCCTCGCTGGGCTGAGCTGATGAGGGCTGGTGTTGATATCTTTGCTCTTGACTATGATGCTATTATTGCTGCCATGTATGCATTGACTGTTAGTGCCGAGGGAGACTGTTACTTGTGTGTGCCGCCTGACCCAGGTATAGGGCCCGCTGCCCTAGGTACTAGTGAGTCTGCTCTCTCTGGTATGGTGCCCCCTGTACCTGCTCCCTCCAGCACTGTCCCTGCTGCTTGCGAGTCTGCTCTCTCAGGTACAGCACCCACAGAGACTGCTCTCTCAGGTACTGCACCGGCTGAGACCTGTCACACCTTCACCCTTGACTCAGGTGCTTCCCGCTGTTTCTTTCGAGACAGTACTGAGCTCACACCGCTTCCTGCACCGGTCCCAGTCTCCTTGGCTGACCCCTCTGGGGGCCCAGTCCTTGCCCAGTCCACCACTGTGCTCCCTTGTCCGGCGGTTCCGTCTGGCTCGTTGACGGGTTTCCACCTCCCCTCGTTCTCGACGAACCTGGTGAGCAACGCTGTCATCCAGGATCAGTGGGTTGACACCTTTACCCCTGGAGGACAGCGTGTGGCGATCTGCACGTGCTCCAGGACCGGCCGTCACCTGGCTACGTTTACTCGTCGGCCGGGGTCGAGTCTCTACACACTGACCACTGCGTCTCCTCAGGTCGCTGCTGTCGGTCAGGTGTCCGCGTCAGGTCTGGTGGCCCACGCCTGTGAGTGTCGTTCCCTGTCGCACCAGACTCTTCTCTGGCACCACCGCCTGGGTCACCCCTCCTTGCCACGCCTCCGTGGCATGCACCGTCGCCGCCTTGTGTCTGGTCTTCCCAGGTCCCTCCCTCCTCTCCCTTCCTCGCCTGCGCCGCCTTGCCTTCCTTGCGTCGAGGGGCGGCAGCGCGCCGCTCCTCACTCCTCCTCGTTCCCCCCGACAGGGGCTCCTCTGCAGACCCTCCACCTGGACGTGTGGGGCCCAGCCCGCGTTCGTGGCCAGGGCGGTGAGCGGTACTTTTTGCTGGTTGTCGACGACTACTCGCGTTACACCACGGTCTTCCCCTTGCGCACCAAGGGTGAGGTTCCTGCTGTTCTGATCCCTTGGATCCGCACAGTTCGTCTCCAGCTCCGCCGCCGTTTCCGGACGGATCTTCCTGTCCTGCGTCTGCACTCTGACAGAGGTGGTGAGTTTTCCTCCGACCTCTTGAGGACCTTCTGTCAGGCGGAGGGCATCGAGCAGACCTTCATGCTTCCGGACTCCCCACAGCAGAATGGGGTTGCTGAGCGCCGCATTGGCCTGGTCATGGAGGTCGCTCGTACCTCCTTGGTCCACGCGGCGGCTCCCCATTTTCTGTGGCCGTTTGCTGTCCGGTACGCCGCGCATCAGCTCAACCTCTGGCCCCGTGTCTCCTTGCCGGAGACCTCGCCCACATTGCGTTGGACGGGGGAGGTTGGCGATGCGTCGCGCTTCCGGGTGTGGGGTGCTCGTGCCCTTGTCCGCGATACGTCCGCGGACAAGCTCTCCTCCCGCACGCTTCCCTGTGTCTTCCTTGGCTTTGTCCCTGACGCGCCGGGCTGGCAGTTTTACCACCCCACCTCGCGCCGGGTCTTCGCCTCTCAGGACGTCACCTTTGACGAGTCGGTCCCTTTTTACCGTCTCTTCCCCTACCGTACTGCCCCCCTCCCTCCCCCGCCGCTTTTCCTTGCTCCTGGTCCCCCTCCGGTAGACCCCCTTCCCCCTCAGGGTCCTGCTCCTTCAGGTGTCTCTCAGGTAGACCCTCCTCCCGTCGCTGAGCCTGTCGAGGTCACAGGTGACTCAGGTGCTGCTGCAGGTGGTGCTGCTGGGAGTGCTGAGCCTGCGGGTGCTGGGCCTGGGGGTGCTGGGACTACGGGTGCTGGAGCTGAGGGTACTGTGCCTGAGAGTTCGGCGCCTGGGGGTGCTGAGCCTGGGGGTGCTGCGACTGGGGGTGCTGAGCCGGCGTGTGCGGAGTCTGGGGGTGCTGAGTCTGGGGGTGCTGCGCCTGCGGGTACTGAGCCTGGGGGTGCTGCTACTGAGCCTACGGAGCCTCGGGTTGCTGCGTCTGGGGGTGCTCCGGTTCGGGGTGCTGAGCAGTCTCTCACACCACAGCAGCTTCGTGACTGGTACGTCCGGCGCTTTCGCCGTCCTAGTGGCTCGGCTGGAGCTGGGGGTACTGGAGCTGCCGGGACTGGTTGTTCTGGGAGCACTACGACTGGAGCTGCTGGAGCTGGGGACTCTGGAGCTGGCGGCGCTAGCGGAGTTGTAGCTGCGGACCCTGGGGGTGGTGCTGCTGCTGGTGCTGCGGACCCACCTGGTGGAGCTGCTGCTGGAGCTGGGGACCCGAGCGGTGGCGCTGCTGCTGGTGCTGGGGACCCGGACGCTGGAGTCTCTTCTGCTTCTGGAGACGCTGCGCGGCCGCGGCCGTACTTCGTACCGCTCCTTCAGCAGGTTCTTGGGCAGGCTCCTCCTCCTTGTCCTCCTCCCTCCGTAGAGTGTCCTCCGACTGTCCAGCCGCAGTCACAGTTACCGCCTGCCTCGCCTCTCCCTGCTCCCTCTCCTTACACTGGTCCCACAGGAGGTCTTACAGAGCGTCGTGAGCCTGAGTCTCGTCCTGCGTCGCCTGTCCGTACTGCTCGCACTGGTCGTCGTGTCCGTCGTGAGCGTCCTCCTCCTGTCCCCGGCACTCACTACATGACTCTGCGTCCCTCTACTGCTCCTCAGCGTGTCCCTCTACCGTCTCCTCCTGCGTCCTCTTTGCCTGCCGTTCCGGACCCTGAGTCTGACCGGTATCGTGCTGAGCACCCTACTGTCACGCGTCTCCTAGCTACTGTTGTCACTGACCCTACATTTGAGTCCTCGGCTGCGTCTGCTCTGGTCGCTGAGTTGGTTGACTTTGCTGCTGCCTGTCGTCTAGACTACGCTGCTCGCCTTGTTGCTGGGTCTGAGTCTGCGTCTGTCTGTCCTCCGTCCGTCGGGGGTGAGTGTGCTCTTGGCACGGACGTCCTTGAGGACAGGCAGGAGGACTTTGACTCTCTCGCGGCTGCTGTACCTCATCTCGTGGCCTGGTTGCTTGCCCCTGAGGGAGACCCGGATGCACTAGACATCCCCACTCCGCGCACTTACGCAGAGGCGATCTCGGGTCCCTACTCCTCTCAGTGGCAGACAGCCATGGACGCAGAGATGGCATCCTGGAAGTCCACAGGCACCTACGTCGACGACGTTCCCCCTCCTGGGGCGAACATCGTCGATGGCATGTGGATTTTCAGGGTGAAGCGGCCGCCAGGTTCTCCGCCTGTCTTCAAGGCTCGTTACGTTGCTAGAGGCTTCAGTCAGCGTCAGGGGGTTGACTTCTTCTAGACCTTCTCCCCCACCCCGAAGATGACCACTCTTCGGGTTCTGCTGCACGTTGCTGCTCAGCGTGACTACGAGCTTCACTCTCTTGACTTCAGCACAGCGTTCCTGCAGGGCAGCCTGCACGAGGAGATCTGGCTGCGCCGCCCACCTGGCTTTACTGGGTCGTTTCCTCCTGGTACCCAGTGGAGCCTCCGCCGGCCAGTCTACGGTCTCCGCCAGGCGCCACGTGAGTGGCACGACACACTGAGGACTACACTTGCGGCTCTTGGGTTCGCGCCGTCTACTGCTGACCCGTCGCTGTTTCTGCGCACAGACACGTCGCTGCCGTCGTTCTACATTCTCGTGTACGTCGACGACTTGGTCTTTGCTACTACTGACACTGAGGCACTCGCTCGTGTGAAGTCGGAGCTGCAGAAGAGACACACCTGCACTGACCTGGGTGAACTGCGTAGCTACCTTGGCTTGCAGATCACCCGGGACAGAGCTCGCCGCACCATCACCCTGACTCAGTCACACATGGTGCAGCAGGTCCTTCAGCGCTTCGGCTTCCAGTTCTCCTCACCACAGGCCACACCTCTGCCTACCAGCCACTCGCTCTCAGCTCCACCTTCGGACGAGTCCGTAGAGCCGAGTGGCCCGTACCCAGAGCTTGTAGGCTGCCTCATGTACCTGATGACTTGCACACGACCTGACCTCGCGTACCCTCTTAGCATCCTTGCTCGTTACGTTGCGCCTGGGAGACACAGGAGAGAGCACTGGGAGGCTGCTAAGAGGGTGCTGCGTTACTTGTGCAGTACATCAGGCATGGGGCTGGTGCTTGGAGGACACGACAGAGTTGTTCTCACTGGTCACTCGGACGCTTCTTGGGTGGACGACTTGGCTACGCAGCGGTCGTCGCAGGGTTACACCTTCAGCCTTGGCTCTGGTTCTGTCTCGTGGCGGTCCACCCGTTCTTCTTCTGTTCTCAGCTCTAGTTGTGAGGCTGAGATCTACGCCACGGCCATGGCTGCACAGGAGTTACGCTGGCTCACCTACCTGCTGACTGACTTGGGAGAGCGGCCTAAATCTCCTCCAGTTCTGTACGGCGACAACAAGGCGGCCCTTGCCTTGTGTCAGGAGCACAGACTGGAGCACAGGACGAAGCACATTGCTCTTCGCTACTTTCTTGCTCGAGAGCTGCAGCAGCGAGGTCAGCTTCGGCTTGTGTACGTGGACTCGAAGGCCAACACTGCTGATATCTTCACCAAGGCGCTCCCGCCTAGTGATCATCAGCGGCACTGTACTTCTTTAGGCCTTGTGTCCACGTTTCCTCACTTGCTCACTGCTTGACATTCTTTGTACTGTACTTTATATATATCTTGTTGCTTGTCTTGTACTATATCTAGCACTGCATGTGAACTGGCCTTGTGGCCTTTGCTTGTGCTCGGAGTGTGGTGACTTTGTGATCCACCCTGGGCTTGCGTTGCTTTGCTGGACTGGTCTTGTGACCCTTTGTTCTCCCCCACTTTGCCTATGGGGGTGTGTTAAATTGTAATGTGTTATATGTTGGTAGGCTGTAGTGGGGTAGCTCATATGGGGTACAACCCCAACTAGGGTTTGCTACTTGTACCCAATTCTCCCATTCAATGCACTCATTCTTGCCTAGTTCTCTTAACAGGCTTGTGTGTGTTGACTTCTTTGTATTTGCTTTGTGCAGGGCGTGTGTGTTTTGATTTCTCTGTTTTTGCTTTGTGCAGGGCGTTTGCGTGTTGACTCCTCTGATTTTGCTTTGTGCAGGGAGTGTGTGTTGATTTCTCTTTTTTTGCTTTGTGCAGGCCTTGTGTGTGTTGACTTCTCTGTTTTTGCTTTGTGCAGGGCACGTGAGCTGAAAAGGGCGATGAGGGAAGGAGGGAGGGAGGGTTGTAGAGAGCGTAGGTGGGATAGGCTAGCAACTATTTATGCATTTCTGAAATTTACCGTATTCATGACGGTTGCGTGTTTGATACGGTCTCTGTATCTACCGGTATCTGTGGTTGTTTGCGTGTGTGTTAGATTGCGTGTGATTATGCGTGTGGTTTTGCACGTGCACGTGTGAGCCCGTGTGTGCGATACGTGCGTTTGTCTGTTTGTCTCGTGTATGCAATTGACGTGTGATGTTAAAGCCAAAATTTGCCTTGGATAATGGATGCGGCAGGTCGCTGCACCCAAGCGTACCCTCTAACTGCAATTGGAATGGTAACGCGCACAATTCGAGGTAAATTATTATGAGTACTTCAAGGATGGAGTGTGTTAGCGCAGTGAGATTAAGGACACCACGTGTGGTGGACACAAGCTCGTTCTTTTGGACGTAGCAAGTACGGCAATAAGACGTATTATTTGCATCCCACTAATATTAGAGCATGTCCTATTCGGCGTAAACATCACCAAAACCTTTTATTTTCGGTTCGCGTAAATGGGCGCAGTGCCTCGATCCTGATTGATACCGGTGCAACCGCGTCATTGATCGATGAGAAATGGATGGGGTATTTGAATGTTCCTGCTCAAGGGCCATCTTGTTCTATCCGTCTGGAGGATGATAGGGTCATCCTATGCAGAGGACATGCCTTGATCAACCTAGATATCCAAGGATACCAGGAGATCATCACCGTTTTTTTCTTACCCCTCCTAGCAGGGGTAGACATTGTCTTGGGAATGGATTGGCTGCGGCCTAATGAGGTGATATTAAATTTCCAAGATAACACGCTTTCATTCACAAAGATTGGAACGACTTTTCAATGGCAAGTCCCAAGGCACCAAGCACTGGACGACAAACCTCGAACATTAGCTCTTGATGTGCACTTTGCGTCAGCTCTACAATTCAAAGAGCATGTCAAGAAACCTGATACACTTTTTGTGGTACAACTAGACTCCGAACCAACAACTTCACATATTATTGAGGAATTCCCACTTCAAATGAAGGCGTTGGCAGAGGAATATTCTGAGGTTTTTGAGCCAATTCCGGACGGGTTACCTCCTGACCGTGCAGTTGGCCACACCATCCCGGTGGAACCAGGAAAGGCACCACCATTTAGACCTCCGTATCACCTCATTCCAGCTGAGTACGAGGAGGCTAAACAACAGATTGAGGAATACCTCAGGAAGGGATGGATAAAATCCAGCGCGTCCCCATATGGAGCACCTATCTTGTTTGTTCACAAGAAGGGAGAGGTGGACTGCGCATGTGCGTCGATTATCGAGCCCTGAATAAAATTACGATCAAAAGCAGACATCCACTTCCGCGGATAGAAGATTTATTTGATCGACTACAGGGTGCGCAATGGTTCAGTGCATTGGATTTGGCGCAAGGCTATCACCAATTGCGTATAACAGAGGACGATGTTCCAAAGACGGCTTTCCGTTCGCCGTTCGGCCATTTTCAGTGGCGTGTGTTAAGTTTTGGCTTGACCAACGCTCCGGCCTCTTTCCAGAGGGCGATGAACGATGTGTTTCGTGATGCGATTGGCCAGTTCGTCTTGGTGTACCTCGATGATATCCTGGTATACTCGAAAAAAAACCAAAGACGAGCATACAGTGTCAAACTTATATGCATGTTATATTTGTGTAGGCTGTAGTGGGGTAGCTTGCTGGTATGGGGTACAACCCCATTAGGGTTTCATATTTGTACCAAACCCTGATCTAGTCATTCTCATTCCTGCCTAGCATTCTCAACATGGTTTCAGAGCAGTAGGTCCGTAGGACCGTCTTTTTTTTCGGGCCCACCTACCGCTACCCCACGACTGTGACTGTGACTGTGACGTGCTGCGCTGCGCGCGCCGTCTGCCTGCTGTCTGCTGTCTGCGCTGTCTGCTGCTGCTTCGCGCGCAGACCTACTTCACGCGCTGCTGCCTGCTGTCTGCTGCTGTCCCGCGCGCGTCGCTTTGCAGCCCGCGCGCGCCTTGCTGCTGCCCCGCGCACGGCCCGCGCAGCCCACGCTGAGCCAGCGCCGCTCGCGCGCCGCCCGCAGCAGCCCCGCGCGCCGCCAGCGCAGCCCCCGCCGAGCCCACACAGCCCGCACGCGGCCCGCTACTGCCCCGCGCAACCCGTGCGCGGCCCGGTGCTGCCCCGCACAGCCCGCGCCGACCCGCGCAGCCCGCTCGCGGCCCGCTGCTGCCCCGCACAGCCCGCGCCGACCCTGCGCAGCCCGTGCACGGCCTGCTGCTGCCCCGCACAGCCCGCGCCGACCCCGCGCAGCCTGCGCGCGGCCCGCTGCTGCCCCGCGCACCACCCGCGCCGCCCGCGCCGTGCTTTAGCCGCCCGCACGCAGCCCACCGCCACCCTGGGCGCCGCCCTACCTTCTTGCGCCGCGCCGCTGCTGCCTGCAAGCTGCTTGCTGCTCCCCCGCGCGCCGCCTGCGCTGCCTTTGCCTACTGATTTCGCCTATGGTCTTTGCCTGCTGCATTTCTCTGCACAGCAATTATGACGACGCCTCATATTTTCGCGTTTGAGTCTGACGGTAGCCCGATCGAGTTCACAGTGTGGCTTGACGATCTCCAACTGTTCCTTATGACTGATGCCAAAGACGGCGTTTCCGTGTCGGGTCTGCATTTGAGGTGGGGATCGTTGTTGGGGCAGCGTTGCTCGCCTTAGCATACCAGAACCACCACTGTTGTAGCACCGATGCATTTTAGCATTCACTCGCAGTTGTTATGTGTTGTGCTTGCACGTGTTACGCAACTGAGGTGTGATGTTCAAGTGTTTCGGGTCTGCATTTGAGGTGGGGATCGTTGTTGGGGCAGCTTTGCATGCCTTAGCATACCGGAACCATCTCTGTTGTAGCACCGATGCATTTTAGCATTCACTTACAGTTGTTATGTGTTGTTTTTGCTCGTATGCACATGATTTGCATTCATGACCAGTGGGTTTTTTTTCTCGTCACTTGTGTTTGGTGACGACCTATTGTTCCAGGGCCTATGTTATCAGGATAATTTATCCTGATTCTCCTGAATTCAGGATAGGTGTCGTGTGCTTCTCCTGAAAAAACAGCATAAGTGAAAAACTTGTCCTGTCAAATCAGTATAATGGTTATTATGCGTACTGAAACCTCAGGATAACCCTGTAGGTTCGGCCCTGACGACTCAGGATAGTGTCGAATCTCGCCCTGAAGCGAGATGTACTGTACGAATAATCTCCTGGGTTTCGGGGCCCAAAATGTACTACGCGAGGCGTTGGCCTGGAATCGAGCAGATGACCTCTTGTGAAACATTGTCGCCTTACCCGCTACCACACTTCACGTACGGTAATTAGGAGAACAGCACTGAATGGTCAATTATGCAACTTCGCTTCTGCCAGCCAATTTGGTCTGGTCCACGATGTCCACCGCCACCTTCGCCACCTGCTTGTACTGCGCTGTAACATTTTCACACCATGCAGCTGCCAGCGACTTGCACTGCCGGCCACTTGCAGCTGCACCCCATCAGTACACACTTCGAATGTGGAGAGCATTTCGATCCCCGCTAACATAACACGCACGAAATATACAGGATTGTACGAAATGCAGCACTGAGCTGGCAGGATACTGTCAAATGTCGCACTGACATTTCAGGATACCTCACCCTGTGCAGCCCTGACAATTCAGGGCAAATTCTGATTTTCTAAAAGCTGCCCTGAGGCCTCAGTGTACCCCCAAACGAATCTGAGGGCCTGTATTGTTCCATTCGCCGTATTTATCGACGATTATGGAATGATAGGTCACATTTGGTTTCATCTTTTTGGGGACTTACGTGTTCAGTGCTGTCATCTCCACAGATTTGAAACACTCGCTACCAAAACGTTGAAACGAGTGGTTCGGACCTTGGGAAAATGACAAAAACAGTACTGTTCATTTGAGTCGACTGAAAAGTGCTACCAAATGTATAAGGTTGCTACGCAACCCAAAAAACATGATATGTTGGTGGCGGTGCGCTGTGGGCTGTGGTTGCTAGATGTAAAATTTTAAGTTTCACTTAAAAATTTGAGGATTGTGATTCGACTAGTAGAGGAGTTTGCAGTAAAGGAGACAACCTCCTTTACATTCCCGCAGGTCTCTCAGACCTGCCACCTAGTCTCATTTGCATTTTTCAGATCTTCATTTGCTTACCACCAGCACACTCCCGAAACCCCTCCTATGCCTAGAAATAGGCATAGGAGCACTCTCATCAACGACGTGGTCAAAGTAAGACTTTCTGCTATGGCTACTGGATTTGTTTCCGCAGTAACTGGTCGCCCTCCCGCTCCAAGAATGGTTACGCGCAGCAGCGGCAGGCGTGGGTCCCCGCAAAGGGACGAGGATCGCTGATCCTCCTCCCAGCGTGACCGTTCGCGATCTCCGCGTCGGAACAACGGAACCACGACTTTATCCGCTTTGGAGCTGTTGAATGCGAGGCAACCCCCTGTTTCCGCTCCCGAAATGGTCGCCGACGGACCTGGTCGCAATGGCGGTAACGAGCGCGGGCCCCCGGATTTCACGGCGAAGGGCGAATTTCGCGTGCAACCGTCGACCCGTCCCAGCCCGGCGAAAACGCCCCAGCTCGACAGGCTCCAACAGTGCAGGCGCAGGACCGCAATGATGGCGGTCCTGCACAAGCAGATCGTGAGAATCGCGAATCTGCACGTGCAGATCGCAATCCTCGCGATTCTGCTCGTGCAGATCGTGAGCGCGATTCTGTTCGGGCTAATCGCGAGCGAGATCCTGCACGTGGGCCGCGACAGAATCTGGACCCTGCACGAGCGGATCGCCAGCCCGATTCGGCAAATCGACGCGCGAATCAGGGCGAGCAGCAGGATCCGCGAAATCCGGCAGCGGGGATTTCGGAAATTGCCGAAATCATTGCTCGCCTTGACCCCGCGAGTCAGCACAACCTGCGGCGAATCTTCACCGAGACAGCCGGCGACCGCGGTATAGCGAGATCCAGCGCTTCTACGGGACGCCGTGCAGCTGAGAATAACTCGGCGCGATATACCGACATAAACATTGGAGCGGCTGCGGATAATAATGATGCAATTCGCCACGCGATCGGCCTCCTCGCAGCGCTTCAACGCGGCAACAACGGAGATCCTGCAGCAGCGGCAGATCCTGTGCGCCCGGCAGCTCCAGCGGCACCTCGTTCCCGGGCTCCTCCTCCCCCTCTTGATCTCGAGGGCGTCGACGACGGCGATCACACTAATCTCGAGAACCTCGACGAAGGTAATCCCGCTCGTCCTAAGGCCCCAGCACCACTTATTCTCGCTCCTATACCGCCCGCTCGTCCTCAGCTGCGCTCATCTCTCGTCAAAAGCGACGGCATTCGCACTCAATTATTTAGTTTCGAACGCATTCAAGCAATTGCACGCCACGCTTTTTCTATCTTACCATCTCAAGGCGGCGAGCAACTTGCTGATTACCTATGACGACTGCACTGCACACTCCTCGTAGAGTCGTGTCACAATCTGCTTTGTTGCTTCGAATAAAAGTGTCGTGGAACGAGAACCACCTTCGTTTTGGTTCACAAACTGCCTGGCCCCCAGACCCAAGTTCCCAACCAACTCTCCATCACCCCCGTCGCTAGTGACAGGAGCGAGAACACCCGCGCAACTCCGCCAACACTGAAATGGGTTGCAATTTTTTTTCCAATATATTGGGCGGCTTCCCTTATTTAGGGTTGATGTGTCCCGAAATTCATCTAGGCTCGCTACAAGTTTTTTTTCAAGTGCTGTATTTTTTTTGTAGTGACTGTATACGGAAACTTTCCAGAAACACCTACTACTATATCGCGAAACTGTGTTTCTGTTGGTGATTAAACCTGAGAATCCCCTCAGGAATACTTTGAGAATGTATGATATTGGCCGTTTTTGTACCACCAGAATGGTGGAAGCGCGTTGGTGAGTTGGAGGTCTAGATTGTAAAAGTGGCGAGTCGCTTCCTTGTGACGTATCGCGCTGTAAAGCAAGCGGAATCGGGTAACCTACAGACACTGAGCGCGGATCGACGACCTGCCTATAAGGTCGAACCCCCGAGTTCGAATGTGACATAGCCGAGTTGGGGTGCTGCGGTTCGAACATTGCAAACCTCGAAATTCGAGTTGAGTTCGCATTGTATTAGCTGCTATATCGCCCAAAAAACTTAATTTTACGATTTTCAAAAATCACACGCGCCCTTATCTTGGTTTTCGTTCTTCCCGCCGATGGACGTCGGTCGCATCATGCCCAGCCACCAGGTCCGTTACCCTTGATTGGTCTGGTGATTGGCTTTGGGTATTGCGGTTCGGTGCCGAAATCTGAACTAGACATGGCTGCCAAAAAAATTTCCCTAGATGCTTTCCAGTCCCCAATATACAGGGTCCATTCTGGAAACTGTCACTTTTCGACACATGGTATGGGAGTGCCACCCTTTGCATGGCCCGTTTTGGCAGTGTCACCCTTTGCCGCCAAGAAAAAATTGCACACATTGTGTACACATGGGTACCGAGGTTAGGAATTTTGCGAAGATTTTCGCAGTTCTTGTAGTGTCAGCAAATCTCGACGGACGTGAGAGCACGTCCTGAATAGACTCGGTAGCAAGAAGCATATGCACTGGAGTGTAGATAAACAATCGGTCAACACACGAAATGTTTCCATGTACCCGAGGCGCTAGCGGTGGCCTCGTAACAGAGCTTCGAGAGGCTGGCCAGGAGCTTCGTCACCGGAGCTCCGAAGCCGGAGCTTCGGCGCTGGAGCTTCGACGCACGCTCCAGAACATTCAAGCTGACGTCCAATTTCCTAAGAGCAAGAACGCCCCCAAGCTGCTCCGCCGGGGACTACATTACCACCAGTTAGTTCAGTATCTCTGACCCAAAATTACTTCCAAAACTAACAGCTCTCATGGCTCCCCGTGTGCTCCTCCTTGCGGCGCTGGTACTCCTCGCGGTGGCTTTCACACCAGCTATTCAGCCAGCGAGCGCACAGATTTCGATTCCTGGCATTGTTAACATCACCAACGGCACGATAGAAACTCCAGGTGGTACTTTTGGCCCGAATGGCACGGGCATTGGCGGCCCTGGCGGCGTTGGCAACGTCACTACCAACCCTGACGGGAGTGTGACCATTGGCACCACCAAGTTCTATCCAAACGGCACGTATGTTACCAGCGACGGCCAAGTAGTCAACCCACCCGTTCCATCCAAAAACCCCGACGGATCTGTAACGGTCGGCGGCATGAGCTTCTATCCCAATGGCACGATCATCGGCTCTGATGGGAAACCTGTTGTTGGCGGGTTGCCGTCGATCCCTGGGTTTAACACCTCTGATGGAAATTTCCAGGTCCCAGGTTTTACTGTGAACCCTAACGGTACCATCACGCCAACTCCAGCTCCTCCTCCACCCAAGCCTGCTGGTGAGAAGCCACTTGTTTTTTTTTTTTTTTTTTTTGGTAAGTTTGAAGGTGATGCTCAGAACCCTTCCTTTCACTTGATGCTCTTTTGGAATGGGTGGAAGGGGCAAGGAGTCGGTGCCGAGAACTGACCACCTTTTTTATACCTTCTTTTCACAGGCTTCTTTGCAGCACCTGCCCGCGTAGTGACTGGGGTCATCTCCCTGCTTGCCGCTGTGCTCTTTGCGTAAAGCAAAGACAGAATGGGAGGTAGAAGTCTACACCACAATGGCTTAGCACACATGAAAGACATACATCTTGAAATTATCAACATGCCGTGTGGAATCCCAATGTTTTAAGTTGTGATTTTTGTCTCGTTGAGGAGGCATACTGAGCCTGTTTTCTTTGTTGGATACACAAAGCGCTCACCAGTGTAGCTCGTTCCTAATATCGCGTTCTTGATTTTAGAGTACAACAACCATTTTGAAACAACCCGAACTTTCGGCATGGACTAGAAGCCTAGGGTTTAGGTTAGGCATTAGGCCGCGTAACCATTTTGCACCCGACGGTTCGAACCGTGGACCGTCCGGGTGGCGAAAAGGTAACAGCTTTCGCGCTACGTTGTAAGTGTGTTCGCTAAGGGCGTGTTCCTACGGCCCCTTATCAGGCCAACCTCTTATCAAGCTCACGTCAAAACACACTGAATTTTTCCTAAACCCAGAAACCCTCGCTACTTTTACCGTCATACCCCGGATATACCCCCATGGGGGGCACTAATAAAACATGTTTTTTTTTAGGGGGGTGGGCTTATAATCGAGTAAATTTATAAGCGCCGGCGTTTATAAAACGACATATATATTTTATACATATTTAAACACCATTTTGTAGATCTCGAGCTTGTCTTTTCAATCGAGTCAAAGTTACATGAGGTCGTCTCGAAATTCTCGCACGCGCTGGGAGATACACCCAATCTGACAGCTCTTGACAGCTCCTGACAGCTCCTGCTGACTGGACCCGCATCCAGTGCAGGGTCCGAATGTGAAGGGAACCGAATC
Source organism: Closterium sp. Yama58-4 (assembly GCA_947470075.1). Classification (NCBI taxonomy): domain Eukaryota; kingdom Viridiplantae; phylum Streptophyta; class Zygnematophyceae; order Desmidiales; family Closteriaceae; genus Closterium; species Closterium sp. Yama58-4. The sequence continues at coordinate 548,314 of CANIUD010000276.1, forward strand.
TGCAACACATCCGCCTGCTAAAGTAAAAATCGTTACAGCGTTTTGAACACATTTCAAAATTTAAAGTTTACGTGCGCTTATAATAAAACAAGTTTTATCAGTGGGTGCGCTTATAATCGAGCAGCGGATATAGGCAACATGCGCCAATTAAAAGCGTCAGGCGCTTATCCGAGGGTGGCGCTTATATCCGGGGTATGACGGTACCAGGCAAGGCTGACAAGAGGTTTGCCTGATAAGAGCGTAGGAACACGCCCTAAGGTGTTGGCTAGGACTAGAAGCCTAGGGTTTAGGTTAAGCATTAGGCCGCGTAACCGTTTTGCACCCGACGGTTCGAACCGTGGACCGTCCGGGTGGCGAAAAGGTAACAGCTTTCGCGCTACGTCGTAAGTGTGTTCGCTAAGGTGTTGGTGTCAAATGTTATAGCCTCTAGTGGGACATGCTATATGGGGTACAAACAGTTAGGGTTAGGCATTTGTACCCCAACACAATCAATCTAACTCATTCCGCTGTTTTCACTTTGTGAGATGGTATCAGCAGTAGGTTCGCCGATCCTTGGCCACACCTTGTCGCCTCCCTTCCTAAAACTTCGTCTCTAGCCTTGGTGCGCACCCCCCCCCCCCCCCCCCCCCCCCCCCCCCCCCCCGGTAGGCCCGCCAGCGCCCTAGCAAACAGGCCCGCCAGCGCCCTAGCCAGCAGGCCCGCCAGCGCCCTAGCCAGCAGGCCCGCCAGCGCCCTAGCCAGCAGGCCCGCCAGCGCCCTAGCCAGCGCGCCCCACCAGCGCCCCACGCCAGCGCGCCCCGCCAGCCCGCACGCCAGCGCGCCCCGCCAGCGCGCACGCCAGCGCGCCCCGCCAGCGCGCACGCCAGCGCGCCCCGCCAGCGCGCACGCCAGCGCGCCACGCCAGCGCGCACGCCAGCGCGCCCCGCCACTGCGCACGCCAGCGCGCCCCGTCAGCGCGCACGCCAGCGCGCCCCGCCAGCGCGCCATGCAAACGCGCACGCCAGCGCGCCCGCCAGCGCAAACGCCAGCTCGCCCGCCAGCGCGCAGCGCCGCCCGCCCGTAGACCCGCCGCGCCGCTCGCCGGCCAGCGCGCCGTGCCTCGCCACCTGCCCGCCTGCACGCCTGCGCGCCTGCCCACACGCCACTGACTGTCTCACCCTCCCGCGGCTGGCAGCCGCGCTCTCCCACTTTCGCCCCTTATGGCGACCTCCCGAGTACTTCGTTTTGACCCTGAGGGGAGACCCATAGACTTTAGTACGTGGCTTACGCAGGCGCAGCGCCACCTTAAGAGCCAGCGGCAGGATGGCGTGCACCTGTTCGCACACGCGTCCGGTACTCAGACCGCTCCTCCGCAGCCTAGCCTGCTGCCCACTACCCCACCGCCTACTCCTGAGCAGGAGGCCGAGTACCGGCGCCAGTTCCTCGCTCGCGACGTGTGGGAGTCTCGTGACGCCGCTGCCTGCCTCGCCCTGACCGACCTTCTCCCGCCGACAGAGGCAGTCCACTTCACTCAGGTCGAGTCTGCTGCAGATCTGTATAAGGCTATTGTTGATCGCTACTCCACTCCCTCCTCTTTCTGCTTCCCTCAGTCGCCTCCTCGTCCCCTTTATCTACCCTGACCTCGCCTCCTTTGAGACTGTCTCTGACCTCGCTACCCACCTTCGCTCCCTTGACGCTCGCTTTCGCGCTGCTTGCACTGAGGACCAGCTTGCCCTTGCCCCGCCCCCTATGTGGCTCACTATTCACTGGCTAGTCACTCGCCTCCCTGACCGCCTAGCCAAAGCCCTGTCAGAATTACTAGGCAAGAATGATTGGATTGAAAGAAGCAAGGGTACAAATAGGAAACCCTAGTTGGGGTTGTACCCCATATTGGCTACCCCACTACAGCCTACAAGCATAATACAGTTTAACACACCCCCATAGGCAAAGTGGGGGAGAACAAAGGGTCACAAGACCAGTCCAGCAAAGCAAAACAAAGCCCAGGGTGGATCACAACGTCACCACACTCCGAGCACAAGTAAAGGCCACAAGGCCAGTTCACATGCAGTGCTAGATATAGTACAAGACAAGCAACACAGTGATCAAAAACCTAGCAAGTAAGCAACAAGATATATATAAAGTACAGTACAAAGAATGTCAAGCAGTGAGCAAGTGAGGAAACGTGGACACAAGGCCTAAAGAAGTACAGTGCCGCTGATGATCACTAGGCGGGAGCGCCTTGGTGAAGATATCAGCAGTGTTGGCCTTCGAGTCCACGTACACAAGTCGAAGCTGACCGCGCTGCTGAAGCTCTCGAGCAAGAAAGTAGCGAAGAGCAATGTGCTTCGTCCTGTGCTCCAGTCTGTGCTCCTGACACAAGGCAAGAGCCGCCTTGTTGTCACCGTACAGAACTGGAGGAGAACTAGGCCGCTCTCCCAAGTCAGTCAGCAGGTAGGTGAGCCAGCGTAACTCCTGTGCAGCCATGGCTGTGGCGTAGATCTCAGCCTCACAACTAGAGCCGAGAACAGAGGAAGAGCGGGTGGACCGCCACGAGACAGAACCTGAGCCAAGGCTGAAGGTGTAACCCTGTGACGACCGCTGCGTAGCCAGGTCGTCCACCCAAGAGGCGTCCGAGTGACCAGTGAGGACAACTCTGTCGCGTCCTCCAAGCACAAGCCCCATGCCTGATGTACTGCACAGGTACCGCAGCACCCTCTTAGCAGCCTCCCAGTGCTCTCGCCTGTGTCTCCCAGGCGCAACGTAACGAGCAAGGATGCTAAGAGGGTACGCGAGGTCAGGTCGCGTGCAAGTCATCAGGTACATGAGGCAGCCTACAAGCTCTGGGTACGGGCCACTCGGCTCTACGGACTCGTCCGAAGGTGGAGCTGAGAGTGAGTGGCTGGTAGCCAGAGGTGTGGCCTGTGGTGAGGAGAACTGGAAGCCGAAGCGCTGAAGGACCTGCTGCACCATGTGTGACTGAGTCAGGGTGATGGTGCGACGGGCTCTGTCCCGGGTGATCTGCAAGCCAAGGTAGCTACGCAGTTCACCCAGGTCAGTGCAGGTGTGTCTCTTCTGCAGCTCCGACTTCACACGAGCGAGTGCCTCAGTGTCAGCAGTAGCAAAGACCAAGTCGTCGACGTACACGAGAATGTAGAACGGCGGCAGCGACGTGTCAGTGCGCAGAAACAGCGACGGGTCAGCAGTAGACGGCGCGAACCCAAGAGCCGCAAGAGTAGTCCTCAGTGTGTCGTGCCACTCACGTGGCGCCTGGCGGAGACCGTAGACTGGCCGGCGGAGACTCCACTGGGTACCAGGGGGAAACGACCCAGTAAAGCCAGGTGGGCGGCGCAGCCAGATCTCCTCGTGCAGGCTGCCCTGCAGGAACGCTGTGCTGAAGTCAAGAGAGTGAAGCTCGTAGTCACGCTGAGCAGCAACGTGCAGCAGAACCCGAAGAGTGGTCATCTTCGGGGTGGGGGAGAAGGTCTGGAAGAAGTCGACCCCCTGACGCTGACTGAAGCCTCTAGCAACGTAACGAGCCTTGAAGACAGGCGGAGAACCTGGCGGCCGCTTCACCCTGAAAATCCACATGCCATCGACGATGTTCGCCCCAGGAGGGGGAACCTCGTCGACGTAGGTGCCTGTGGACTTCCAGGATGCCATCTCTGCGTCCATGGCTGTCTGCCACTGAGAGGAGTAGGGACCCGAGATCGCCTCTGCGTAAGTGCGCGGAGTGGGGATGTCTAGTGCATCCGGGTCTCCCTCAGGGGCAAGCAACCAGGCCACGAGATGAGGTACAGCAGCCGCAAGAGAGTCAAAGTCCTCCTGCCTGTCCTCAAGGACGTCCGTGCCAAGAGCACACTCACCCCCGACGGACGGAGGACAGACAGACGTAGACTCTGACTCAGCGACAAGGCTAGCAGCGTAGTCTAGACGACAGGCAGCAGCAAAGTCAACCAACTCAGCGACCAGAGCAGACGCAGCCGAGGACTCAAAGGTGGGGTCAGTGACAACAGTAGCAAGGAGACGCGTGACTGTAGGGTGCTCAGCGCGATACCGGTCAGACTCAGGGTCCGGAACGGCAGGCAACGAGGACGCAGGAGGAGACGGTAGAGGGACACGCCGAGGAGCAGTAGAGGGACGCAGAGTCATGTAGTGAGTGCCAGGGACAGGAGGAGGACGCTCACGACGGACACGACTACCAGTGCGAGCAGGACGAACAGGCGACACAGGACGAGACTCAGGCTCACGACGCTCTGTAAGACCTCCTGTGGGACCAGTATAAGGAGAGGGAGCAGGGAGAGGCGAGGCAGGCGGTAACTGTGACTGCGGCTGGACAGGCGGAGGACACTCTACGGAGGGAGGAGGACAAGGAGGAGGAGCCTGCCCAAGAACCTGCTGAAGGAGCGGTACGAAGTACGGTCGCGGCCGCGCAGCGTCTCCAGAAGCAGAAGGGACTCCAGCGGCCGGGTCCTCAGCACCAGTAGGAGCTCCAGCGTCCGGGTCCACAGCACCAGCAGCAGCTCCACCGGCCGGGTCCCCAGCTCCAGCAGCAGCTCCACCAGGTGGGTCCGCAGCACCAGCAGCATAATACGCAGCGTCGCCCTACAAGCATAATACAGTTTAACAAGCCCGCGACGCGCTTCTTCTGAAGCACCCCACTGAGCTTACCATCGATCTTCTTGAGACTGCTCTCTCGAAGATCGAGAGTAACCTCCTCGCTGTTGCCTCTGCCTCTTCCGCGCCTCCTCCTCGTCTTTTTGAGGGGTGTGCGGTACCACAGCTTCCCACCTTCACTGCCTCCCTTGCCACCCCCGCGTCTTCTGCCTCTGAGGAGACGGCGGCTGTTTCTGTCTCTGGCGGACAGAAACGTGGCAAGGCCGGTAAGAAGGGCGGGAAGGGCGGCGGAGGTACTGGAGGTGGTGCGGGTAGTGGCGGTGGCGGTGGAGCAGGTGGTGGGAGTGGTGGTGGGGGTGGCTCGGGACCTGACGGCCCTCCTCTCGACGGTGGAGTTTTCACTGGTGGTGAGGGGTTCCAGCAGCAGCAGCAGCAGCCGGCTTCTCAGCAGCTGCCACCGCCTGGACAGCAGCAGCGGCAGGGACAGCAGCAGCAGCGACAGGGCCAGCCGCAGCGCCCGCCACAGCCGCAGCCGCAGCAGTGGGGCCCTCCGCAGCCGTGGGGCTCTCCGCAGCAGTGGAGGTCTGCGGGTCCCCCGAGCACTGGGCGCAGTGCTGCCCCCTCCAGTCGGGGACCTCGCTCGACTGGTCGCGACGTTGGTCCCTGTGAGTACTGGATCCTTACGGGTCCACGTAGGGACTCGTACTGTGGCCGCCCCGACCACTCTGCTGCACGCTGCTTCAGTCGTCTCGACGACCTCTACCGCTTCCACCACGGCCCCTCCGCTCCCCCGCCGCCGCGTTGGGGGACACTTCTTGCTCGTGGTATCTCTGTTTTTGATATGACTATGGATGATGCTAGGTCTTATGCCATGTATGCTGATGTTGACTATAGTGCTCCTGGATCTGTGTACTTGCCTGTACCTAGCTTAGGATCTTTGCCTGTTGCTAGAGTAGGTGCTAGTGTAGGATCTTGTTTAGCTACTAGTACAGGTGCTCCCTCGGCGGACGCGTCTCTCTCCTTCACACTGGACTCGGGAGCTTCACACTGTTTCTTCCGCGACCACACGACTCTCTCTTCACTGCCGGCACCAGTCCCTGTAGCACTGGCCGATCCCTCTTCGGGACCGGTCATTGCGACTCACGCCACTACGCTCCCGTGCCCGGCTGCTCCTTCCGGTTCCCTGACTGGCCTCCACGTTCCTACGTTCTCTAGGAACCTGGTTGGTGTGGGCCCCCTGGCGAGACAGCACGTCGGAGTCTGGGTTGAGCCTTCTGGTGACACCGCGGTCTGTGTGGACGGTGACACGTACGCCCCCTTGGCCACTTTTCGCCAGGAGCCGGGCTCCGGTCTGTACACCCTCCACACCGACCCAAGTCAGGTTCCTCCGTCCCACCAGGTAGCCAGGTCCAGTCAGGTTGCTGTGTCCGGTCCCGTTGCTGCGTCGTGCTCGTGTCGGTCGCTTGCCCACCCCTCCCTCCTCTGGCACCACCGCCTTGGTCACCCGTCCCTCCCTCGTCTTCGCGCTATGTCCAGTCAGCGTCTTGTCTTAGGCCTCCCCCGAGTCCTCCCGCCGTCCCCAGCTCCTCCTTGCGGTCCTTGTGTCCAGGGTCGGCTGCGCGCCACCCCTCACTCCTCCTCCCTTCGTCCGGCCACCGAGCCCTTTGAGACACTCCACTTAGACGTCTGGGGCCCCGCTTCCCGCCTTGGCCCTGAGCGGGAGAGTTTCTTTCTGGTGGTCGTTGACGACTACTCTCGGTACACCACCGTGTTCCCTTTGGCGAAGAAGTCTGACGTGACTTCTACGCTGATCCTGTGGCTGCTCGCCAGCGAGAGTACTCGTCGTCGTCGTGTCAGTTGTCTCCACTCTGACCGTGGGGGTGAGTTTCGCTCCGGCGTTCTCGCCAGATTCTGTGCTGAGCAGGGCATCTCCCAGTCCTGGACTCTTCCAGACTCTCCACAGCAGAATGGGGTTGCTGAGCGCCGCTTAGGCCTGGTCATGGAGATTGCCCGCACCTCCATGATCCACGCCCGCGCGCCCCATTTTCTGTGGCCCTACGCGGCTCGGTACGCCGCTCACCAGCTGAACCTCTGGCCTCGTGTCTCTCGGCCAGAGGCTTCACCGACCAGTCTTTGGACAGGGTCCCCTGGTGTAGCGTCGAGGTTTAGTGTCTGGGGCTGCTTGGCTCTTGTCCGCGACACCTCTGCGGACAAGATCTCACCTCGCGCCGTCCCCTGTGTCTTCCTTGGTTTCCCAGAGGACTCCTCTGACTTCACCTTTTACCACCCTCCCTCCCACCGGTTCTTTGACTCTCGTGACGTCCGTTTCGACGAGTCCGTCCCCTACTACGTCCGGTACCCCTGTCGAGGTCTCCCGGTCCCCCCCCCTCCCCTCTTCCTGGCTCCAGCTCCTCCTCCTCCCGCCCCTGCTCCTCCGGTACCCCCCCCTGTTCCCGCTCCGTCTGGTGTGTCCCACGCTACTCCCCCCCCCTCGGTACCCCCCCAGGTCTCTCCTCCTTCCCCACAGTCGTCCTCACAGCCTCCGCAGCAGCCGTCAGCGCTTCCTTTACCGGCCACCGCAAACTCTGATGGTGTTGGTGCTCGAGGTGAGGGCTCTGGCGGTGCTCGCTCTGGGGGTGCTGGCGTTGGAGCTGTTCGTGCACCTACAGGAGCCGCCCGTTCTGGGGGTGTTGGCGTTGGCGCTGAGCGTGCACCTGCCGCAGCTGCCCGTTCCGAGGGTACTGGAGCTCGTGGTGGTGCTGGAGCTAGTGGTGTTCCTGGAGCTGGAGGGTCTGGGACTGGTGCTGGTGCCACTGGAGGCACCACGACTGGGGGTGCGGGTACACCTCCTACAGGTGCTGGTCGTGCTGTCGCAGGGGGTACTCGCTCTGGGGGTGCTCAGCCGGGTACTGTCGAGGGCGGAGCTGGTTCTTCTTCTTCGTCTCCTGACACCACTCCTCCTCCTCACCCCTACCCTACTCGTTACCAGGCCCTTCTTCGTGTTGAGCGTGAGGAGCAGCAGCGTTTGGAGCGTGAGAGGTTGGAGGTTCAGCGGCGGGTGGAGCGTGAGCGGTTGGAGTTGCAGCGGGAGCAGCAGCAGCAGCAGCCGCCGCCGCCGCCGCCGCCGCCGCAGCAGCAGCAGCAGCAGCAGCCGGAGCAGCCTCCGGCCCCTGTTTCTGGCCTTCGGGCCCTTGGTCTCCCCTCCTCTCCTCCTGTGTTCGGTCCTACGTTTCCTCCTCCGGACTCCGCTCCGGCTGTGTTCCCTCGTCCTCAGTCTCCTCCGTCTCCCTCTCCTCTCGCCCACACTTGGGCCTCTCGTCCTCCTCGTGCTCGTCCTTCGTCACCTGTCACTGACCTCCGTACTGTGTTGTTCCGTCCTAGTCCTCCTCGTTCTCCTCCGTCTGTCCTTCCTCGCCCTCCTGAGTCTTCCCTCACTGCCTCCCTGTCCACTCCGGTCACTGACTACTACCGCACGTACCGCCCCACTCTCTCTCGTGTTCTCGCCTCTCTTATTACCGACCCTCGTGCCTCTCCTTCCTCCGTCGCGGTCCTCACTGCCGCTGTCACTGACTTTACTGCTACGCGTCGCCTTGACTACGCCACTCGTGTTGTGGCCGCTCCTCCTGTCCGTCCTCTGTCCGCCGGGGGTGAGTCTGCCCTTGGCTGTGACGTCCTAGAGGACAGACAGTTTGAGCTAGAGTTCCTGGCAGCTGCTTCGCCTCATCTCTGTGCCATGCGGCTTGCTCGTGAGGGAGACCCCGACGCTCCTGACATACCTACTCCTCGCACTTACGTTGAGGCGGTGTCAGGGCCTTGGGCCTCTCAGTGGAGAGCTGCCATGGACGCAGAGATGGCCTCCTACAGGTCCACAGGCACTTACGTTGACGAGGTTCCCCCCCCAGGGGCGAACATAGTTGACGGCATGTGGATCTTCAAGGTGAAGCGGCCGCCGGGATCTCCCCCAGTCTTCAAGGCACGCTACGTGGCTAGAGGTTTCAGTCAGTGCGAGGGAGTTGACTTCTTTCAGACCTTCGCGCCCACCCCGAAGATGACCACTCTTCGGGTGTTACTTCACGTAGCGGCACAGAGGGACTACGAGCTACACTCCCTCGACTTCTCCACCGCCTTCCTGCAGGGCAGCCTACACGAGGAGATCTGGCTACGCCGTCCTCCGGGCTTCACTGGCACCTTCCCGCCTGGGACCCAGTGGAGCCTGAGACGACCGGTCTACAGTCTCCGTCAGGCACCCCGTGAGTGGCACGACACTCTCCGCTCTACTCTGTCCGACCTCGGGTTTGAGCCGTCTTCCGCCGACCCGTCGCTGTTTGTTCGTCGTGGGTGAACACCTTCCTTCGTTCTGGTCTACGTTGACGACTTGGTTTTTGCCACAGCCGACACAGTTGCACTGGCGGAGGTGAAGTCCGAACTGCAGAAGAGACACACCTGCACTGACCTTGGGGAACTGCGCCGCTACCTTGGCCTGCAGATCTCCAGGGACAGAGCCGCTCGCACCATCACTCTGACTCAGTCACACATGGTGCAGCAGGTCCTTCAGCGGTTCGGGCTTCAGCACTCCTCTCCTACACCCACCCCTCTTGCTGAGGACCACAGACTCACTGGGCCTTTTCCTGACGAGCCGTTCGAGCCCAGTGGTCCCTACGCAGAGCTGGTGGGCTGCCTCATGTACCTGATGACGTGCACTCGCCCGGACCTCGCCTTCCCTCTTAGCATCCTTTCTCGCTTTGTTGCGACTGGGAGACACCGTCCTGTTCACTGGACGGCGGCTAAGAGGGTGGCGAAGTACCTTGCCACGACATCAGACATGGGGCTTGTACTTGGAGGGACACAGCCAGTTGTACTCACCGGTCACTGCGACTCCTCCTACGCCGACGACGTTGAGACTCAGAGGTCTACGCAGGGTTACTGTTTCAGTCTGGGCTCTGGAGCTGTTTCGTGGAGGTCTACTCGGTCCTCCTCTGTTGCGACTTCTACCGCAGAGGCCGAGATCTACGCTGGAGCCCTTGCTGCACAGGAGCTACGCTGGTTGACCTTCTTGCTCACTGACCTTGGTGAGCAGCCGAGCTCTGCACCGACCTTGTTTGCTGACAACAAGGCGATGATTCTCCTGTGTCGTGAGCCTCGACTGGAGAGCAGAGTGAAGCACATCGACGTCAGGTACTTCCTCCTTCGAGAGTTGCAGAGACGCGGTCAGGCGCGTCTGGACTTCGTGGCCTCCGAGGCCAACACTGCAGACATCTTCACCAAGGCCCTTCAGCCTTGTGACCACCGCCGGTTTTGTCTGCAGTTAGGCCTCGTTGAGACTGGGTCTAGTAGACTGCAGTAGTGAGTTCTTGCCCCTTGTTTGTTTGTACTATATATATATATATTAGCTTGTACTCTCTTGAACTGGCCTTGTGGCCTCTTGTTTGTGGTGACGTTGTGATCCACCCTGAGCTCTGTTTGCTCTCTTGCTTGTGACTGGTCTTGTGACCTTAGGTTGTGTTTTGTTGCTTGGCATTCCCCACTTAGGCTATGGGGGTGTGTCAAATATTATAGCCTCTAGTGGGACATGCTATATGGGGTACAAACAGTTAGGGTTAGGCATTTGTACCCCAACACAGTCAATCTAACTCATTCCGCTGTTTTCACTTTGTGAGAGTTGGCTACATCGCCAACAAAACGGACAGTCATGACACTTTTTCCCATTTTCTACGGTCCGAAATCTGAACCGTCGACATTCCGAATCTCAAACGGACTGTCCGATAGTCCTTGCACACGATTGGCGCGCGACGCATCAATTGTCGAGTCATCTCGACCACCAACAAAAACATGCAATGCTACTTCACGAATCGACATTGACCAACCAGAGACAACCCTCAAACGAGAATGATTCGGTAACGACATTTGCAGACGCAAACGAATGGTACATTTGTACAGTGTTCGTAAAACTGTATCTTAGGAAAAAAATGTCACAACTCTCTTCGGACAGTCCGAAGTTGCAAAAAAATCAATCAGACGGTCCCGTTCTCGATAAGTGGAATGTCCGCTTCGTTTTAAGCGGGCTGTCCGTCAAAATCGTAAAATGCAAAATGGTCACGCGCCCTTAGAGAGACGTACAAGCAAGAAGGAGGGGTTGAACTATAGAATGAGAAGTACAAATAGGGAGAAGCATGCAAGAAGTGGTGCACCACCATAGAAGACAATTCAGGGCCTACACTGTAGCGATCAGAAAATGGATCGACCCTAGGATCACCTCGGGAAGGTTCGCTTGAGTGGTTGGTAGTGGTGGGCCCTTGATCTCAATAGCAGAGTGGATGTAAAAATGCTTAAGATGATAAAACAACATGCAAGTACAAAGATATAAATATGAGTACAGGGGAATTCGAATCGACCTAGCTAGCCATGAAATCTAAGGGGTACATTCCCTTATTCAAATTCATCCCCAACCGTGCGGCGCGTACAGTTACGAAAACTGTTCCCGCCAATTCCTCTTGCCTGCAGTTGCCGGATGCCCTCTGCTCCGACGGTCTAGATCCACTCTAACCGTCTGTCGCTTCGAGTCCACTCTGACTCCAAGCATTCGTTCTCGATACTGCGTGCTTCCCTTATCTGCGGGTAGGAGTGCACAGTAATGTTTCATTCATTACTATTCGTCTCATACACTACAGCTAGAACTACATGCACTTATACAAAATATCTAAAAAATATTATGATAGACCAGGCCCCTAGATTCGTTTTGAGGCACTCTGACGCCTCAGAGTGCACCCCTCTTCCTAGTCTGGCTGTCAGAGTTACCTATCTATTTTAGTATGAAATTTCAGAGTACACAAACATTTCAACGCTGATCTTACAGACTAGATTTAAAATTTTCTCTGATAAGAAAACACCTGCAGTGAACCCTTTTTACATGTCTGCATGGGAGATTCGTCGACGAGGTCAAGGTCACCGAGCTTTGACTGGAGGTTCTCGACGACGAGCTCGACCATGTTGGTGCAGAGCGCCACGCAGGCGTCGTGATGACCTGACCCACGACAGCTCGGATTGGTGCGCTTGTGAAGGGTTACCTTGAAGCGGTTGAGACTGCCGTCGGAGGAAGCTCCTTCAACCACCATTTCTGGTGACCCAGTCAGACCATGCTTCTTAATGAAGCGGTATGTTAGAATCACTAGGCTTAGGAGCCTAGGGAAGAACGAGAATGACGAGAGAGAAGAGGGATTTACTATGGAGAGGGTTACAAGATATGGGGTAGAAATGGGGTACACTACCAAACAGGATTATAACAATGACTACAATAATTATTGTAAGCAGGATATAATATTACTTTGACTGGGTACAGCCCCTTAGCCTGCTTGCGGTAGGAACTGGTGCAGTCAGGAACGAGGAGGAGGCAAGAGGAGAGGAGAGAAGAGGTGGGGGGTTACCCGCTTACGAACCTCCTTTTACAAAGGGGGATGTGAGAGAGGAAAGGGAGAGGAGGTGGGCTAGGTGGGCATGAGCGCGCAAGCTCATAGCGATCCCCCCCCGTTAATAACCCCCAAGTCCTGATGAGGAGAGGAGGTGGGCTAGGTGGGCATGAGCGCGCAAGCTCATAGCGATCCCCCCCCGTTAATAACCCCCAAGTCCTCACCCCCTCTCATCAATCACCCCTTTAGCCTCACTCCCTCTCATCACCTCCTCGCCACCCCCTCATCTCCCTCCCACCACCCCCTCATCTCCCTCCCGCCACCCCCGCATCTCCCCCCCCCACGGCGAAAGCCGCGGAACGGAGGGGGGGGCGGTGTGAGCTGCTGAATGGAGGGAGGGGGGGGGGGGCATCAGCTGCTGCTGGCGTCTGGCGCTGGTGCTGGCGTTGGCGCTGGCGGCGGCGTCTGTTGCTGGCACTGGCCGCTGGCGTCCGCGCTGGCGATGGCGGCCGTCGTTGGCGTCCGCGCTGACGTCATCGCTGGCACCCGCGCAGGTGCTGGCGACGGGCGCTAGTGGTACGCGATTGCGCGCTGCTGCTGCTGCGTTTGTGACGGAACGGGTCGGGGTAGGCGATGCGCGAAGGGACGGGACGACGCGAGCTGGGCGCAGCGGGGGCGTGACAGACGGGCAGGGCGCGACGGACGGGCAAGGCGCGACGGACGTGCAGGGCGAAACGGACGGGATGGGCGCAGCGGGCGCGTGACGGACGGGCAGGGCACGCGGGGCGCGACGGTACGGGACGGGCAGGCGCAGAAGCGCCTTAGCGGGCTCTAAGGGAGCCATGAATTAAAAAAAAATCAGGTCCTTAGGAGCATTTCCTGCTCTATACCATGTTAGAATCACTAGGCTTAGGAGCCTAGGGAAGAACGAGAATGACGAGAGAGAAGAGGGATTCACTATGGAGAGGGTTACAAGATATAGGGTAGAAATGGGGTACACCACCAAACAGGATTATAACAGTGACTACAGTAACTACAGTAAGCAGGATATAATATTACTTTGACACGGTACAGCCTCTCGGTGGGCCCCCCCCGCGAAGTCATTGTTGAACTGTATTATGTTTAGGTGTTGTAGGCTACAGTGGGGTAGCCACTAAGGGGTACAACCCCTTTAGGGTTTGGTATTTGTATCTCATGTTTTCCTTAGTCATTCATTCGATCCTAGTTTCTCTAACATGGTTTAAGAGCGGGTCCTTCCTAAGGACCATCCTTTTTAGGGCCCACCATTCTGACTGCGGGTACTACGCTACCCCTCTGCCCTACCTCGAGTCGCGCTGCCCCTGTTAGCCGCGCGCCACTGCTGTAGCGCGCACTTTTTTTTTTGCGCGCTGCGCTGTCTGCCCCACCCCGCGCGCTCTGCTGGCCGCGTCGCGCTGCTGTCGCGTTGCCCCGCAGCCCTGCGCGCCGCCCGCGCGCCTGCCCTGCCCGTACGCCGCCCGCCGCCGCGCACTGCCCTGCCCGTGCGCAGCCCGCCGCCGCGCCCTACCCTGCCCGTGCGCAGCCCGCCGCCGCGCCCCCTGCCCTGGCCGTGCGCAGCCCGCCGCTGCGCCCTGCCCTGCCCGTGCGCCGCCCGCCGCTGCCCCCCCCCCCCCCCCCCCCCCCCCCCCCACCCTGCCCTACCAGTGCGCCGCCCGCCGCCGCGCCCCCTGCCCTACTCGTGCGCCGCCCGCCGCGCCCCCTGCCCTGCGCGTGCGTGCAGCCCGCCTCCTCCCCTGCCGGCCGCCCCTAACCCAGTGCGCACCGCCACCTGCTGCCTTGTGCACGCCGCCTGCCTCTTGCCTTACCTGTAGCCTGCGCCACTGCCCTGCCGCCTTGCTGCCTTGCGCTACCTCAGATGGCAACTTACAATGTTCTCTCATTTGACGCAGAGGGCCGCTCGATCGAATTTGAAACCTGGTTAGACGACCTTAGGCTCTACCTTCAGTGCGAGTCTAAGGATCGTGTGTCCCTGTTCGCTCATACGTCTGGTAGCGCTGCCGCTCCTGCTGAGACTGCTGACGCTGACACTCATGAGCAGTGGCTTATTCGCGACGCTGCTGCCCGCCTAGCTATGTGCAACCACCTACCGTTAGCCGAGCGTGCGCACTTTAGCCAAGGCCCTGTTCGACGCAGTAGTCGCTCGCTACAGCTCACCTGCCACTGCTGCGCTAGGCCGTCTTATCCTGCCCTACCTCTTTCCTGACCTGCTCGCCTTTCCCACGGTCGCTGATCTCATCACTCACCTCTGTACTAGCGACGCTCGTGTGCGTGCTGCGCCCCCTGACGACTTCCTTGCCAAGAACCCCCCCCCCCCCTATCCACTTACACCCTCTACCTCCTAGTCACTCGCCTCCCTGACTCTCTTCGCGCTGTCAGGGACCTCTTTCTCGCCATGGACCCCATTGAGCTCACTATAGACCTCCTCGAAAAGCACCTTACAGCGGTCGAGGCTAGCATTAACACTGTGGGCGCTTCTCGCGGCACTCCTTGCACCCCCTTCTTCGAGGGGTTTTCCCCCTCTCCCCTCCTCCACTCTGTCGCCACTGCTGCTGCTGTCGACCTCCTTGGTGCTGAGGAGGTTGGGGTTGCGTCTGCTTCCAGTGGTACGCGCTGCAGCGGCAAGGAGAAGGGAGGCAAGGGTGGTGGGGGTGGAGGCGGTAGTAAAGGCTCGGGTGGTGGCGGAGGAGGAGGTGGGAGTGGCGGGGGTGGGGGTGGGGGTGCTGGGGCCGGTAATGGCGGCGGCAGTGGGAGTGGTAGCGGCGGGGGTGGCGGCGGTGGGAGTGGCGGCGGAGTCGATGGCGGTGGTCGCAGTGGTGCGGCCCAGCGCGGCGGTTCTGGGGGCAGCCAGGCACAACAGCAGCAGCGCCAGCGCCTGCCCCGTTCCCTGCAGGACCTTCGTGAGTGGTACGCGCAGCGTCAGTCGCCTGGGGGTGGTGGTACCTGCCCGTATGTTATTTGTACGGGTGAGCGTGCTGGTCAGACGTGTGGGAGGCTGCACACCCAGCACCGCTGCTTTTCCCGCCTTAGTGACGCCTGGCGTGCTCAGTTTCCTGACTGCACTGAGATGCCCAACTGGGCGGAGCT
Source organism: Closterium sp. Yama58-4 (assembly GCA_947470075.1). Lineage (NCBI taxonomy): Eukaryota > Viridiplantae > Streptophyta > Zygnematophyceae > Desmidiales > Closteriaceae > Closterium > Closterium sp. Yama58-4. The sequence continues at coordinate 563,433 of CANIUD010000276.1, forward strand.
GCTTAAGAGGGGCGTAGATATCTTTGATCTTGACTATGATGCTATCCTTGCTGCCATGTATGCATTGACTGTTAGTGCTGAGGGTGACTATAACCTGTGTGTTCCGCCAGATCCAGGTATCGAGTCTGCTGCTCCAGGTGCTAGTGCGTCTGCTGCTCCAGGTGCTGGCGAGTCTCCTGCTCTAGGTGCTAGTGAGTCTGCTCTCTCAGGTACTGCGCCTACTGAGGCCTTGTACACTTTCACGCTAGACTCAGGTGCCTCCCGCTGCTTCTTTCGGGACAACACCACAGTCACACCCGTCCTTGCTCTGGTTGCGGTCTCCCTTGCTGACCCCTCCGGGGGCCCTGTCCTTGCACGTTCCTCCACTGTCCTCCCGTGTCCGGCGGTCCCGTCTGGCTCACTTACAGGTCTCCACCTCCCCTCGTTCTCTACGAACCTGGTGAGTAACGCCGTCATCCAGGATGAGTGGGTTGACACCTTCACCCCTGGAGGACGTCGTGTGGCGATCTGCACGTGTGCCCGCACGGGCCGCCACCTGGCCACGTTCACTCGTCGGCCTGGGTCGAGTCTGTACACCCTGACTGTCGGGTCTCCCCAGGTTGCTACTACTCGTCAGGTGTCCTTGTCTGGTCCAGAGTCTGCACCTTGCTTGTGTCGCCGTCTGTCGCACCAGACTCTCCTCTGGCACCACCGCCTCGGTCACCCCTCTCTGCCACGCCTCCGTGGCATGCACTCCCGTCTGCTTGTCTCTGGTCTTCCCCAGTCGCTGCCGTCGCTCCCACGCTCGCCTGCCCCGCCGTGTCTTCCTTGCGTCGAGGGGCGGCAGCGCGCCGCTCCTCACTCCTCCTCGTTTCCCCCGACGACTGCTCCCCTGCAGACTCTCCACATGGACGTGTGGGGCCCAGCCCGCATCCAGGGACAGGGCCGCGAGCGGTACTTTCTGCTGGTTGTTGACGACTACTCGCCCTACACCATGGTCTTCCCCTTTCGCAGCAAGGGTGAGGTCCCTGATGTTTTGATCCCTTGGATCCGCAGATCTCGTCTCCAGCTCCGCGAACGTTTCCAGACGGACCTTCCCGTTCTGCGTCTGCACTCTGACAGAGGTGGTGAGTTTTCCTCCGACCTCTTGCGGGACTTTTGTCGTGGGGAGGGCATCCTCCAGTCGTTCATGCTTCCGGCCTCTCCACAGCAGAATGGGGTTGCTGAGCGCCGCATTGGCCTAGTCATGGAGGTCGCTCGCAGCTCCATTGCTCCCCATTTTCTATCGCCGTTTGCGGTCCGGTACGCAGCGCATCAGCTCAACCTCTGGCCCCGTATCTCCTTGCCGGAGACCTCGCCCACACTGTGCTGGACGGGAGAGGTGGGCGATGCGTCGCGCTTTCAAGTTTGAGGCTCTCGTGCCTTTGTCCGCGATACCACCGCGGACAAGCTCTCCGCCCGCGCCGTTCCCTGCGTCTTCCTTGGTTTTCCTACTAACGCGCGTGGCTGACAGTTTTACCACCCCACCTCGCGCCGTGTTCTGTCCTCTCAGGACGTCACGTTTGACGAGTCGGTTCCTTTTTACCGTCTCTTCCCCTACCGCACTGCCTCTCTCCCCCCCCCGCCTCTCTTCCTCGCTCCAGGTCCCCCCCCTGTAGACCCCCTCCCCCCTCAGGGTCCTGCTCCTTCCTGTCAAAAGAGTAAGCATAAGCAGGAGCCATAGCTAGGAGAACCCTAGCTAGGCAAGAGAAAGTTTAGGCAAAGAGGAGGTTCACTAGCAGCAATGAGGATACATATAGCAAACCCTAGATGGGTTGTACTCGCTATAGAGCACCCCACTACAGGCTAGAGAATAACATTCTGACACACCCCCATAGCCAAAGTGGGGTGTAATCAGTACAATGAGCAAGCAGGTTCACAAGTGCAAGCAAAGCTAGAGGCATTCACAAAGGGCAAGTGAGGAGGAGGAGGAACTGTGGAAGGAGAGAAGATGAGAGGCGACGGCTGAAGCTGCAGACACACGGGCAACAGGAGTCAAACTGGCACAGTGGCTACCGGAACAGCGCCCCGGACTACAGGAGTAACTGGCTCCGCGGCTAAGAAGAGCGGCAGACGAGCAACGGACCCACGGGCGACTGGCGCAGCTGGCTACGACTGGGCTACCGGAACAGCGCCCCGGACTACAGGTGCTGCTGACGACAAGACGGCAGCCTCCGCTCAACCTCCCCCGACCGTCCCACGCCCCTCTCACACACCCCCTGCTGACACCCTAGCTCCACTTCCACGGCACCCCCCTTAAACCCTAAACCTCGGCTCCCACACATCCACCCCCCTCAGCGGCAGCTGCAGCAGTGGGAGACGGAGGAGGAGGAGGAGCAGGGGACGGCGCACACACACGGCACCCCCAGAGCTGCCACCCCCACACTCCGCACCCCAAAACCCTAAAAACGGGCGGAACGGGGGAAGGAGCGCGGGGGACGGCGAGGGGGACGGCGCTCGGCCCCCAGAACGCGACCACGGGGCAGAGAGGGGCCGCGCGCGGCTCCCCAGGGCGGCGCGACGGGAAATCGGGGCCGCGGGGGGGTCGCGCGCGGCTCCCCAGGGCGGCACGACGGGAAATCGGGGCCGCGGGGGGTCGCGCGCGGCTCCCCAGGGCGGCACGACGGGAAATCGGGGCCGCGGGGGGTCGCGCGCGGCTCCCCAGGGCGGCACGACGGGAAATCGGGGCCGCGGGGGGTCGCGCGCGGCTCCCCAGGGCGGCACGACGGGAAAACGGGGCCGCGGGGGGTCGCGTGCGGCTCCCCAGGGCGACGGGATCGCGGGGCCGCGGGCGACGGGACCGGAGGGCCGCGGGCGACGGGATCGGGGGGCCGCGGGCGTCCCCCACGGTAGGAAACCGCCGTGCGCCTCGGTGCGCACGGCGGGGAGAAACCCGCCGCACGCCCCGAGCGCGCGGCGGGATGAAAATGTGAAGGTCGCGCGCCACGGGGCGCGCGACACTGAGTAGGGCAGCGGAAGCAGCAGTGGGGCCCACAGGCCAGGAGCGTGAACGCTCTGTTACCATGTCAAAAGAGTAAGCATAAGCAGGAGCCATAGCTAGGAGAACCCTAGCTAGGCAAGAGAAAGTTTAGGCAAAGAGGAGGTTCACTAGCAGCAATGAGGATACATATAGCAAACCCTAGATGGGTTGTACTCGCTATAGAGCACCCCACTACAGGCTAGAGAATAACATTCTGACAGCTCCTTCAAGTGTCTCTCAGGTAGACCCCCCTCCCCTGGTTGAGCCGATCGAGGTCACTGGTGACTCTAGTGCTGCTGGTAGAGGTCCTGCTGGAGGTCCTGAGCCTGGGGGTGCTGAGCCTGCGAGTGCGGAGCCTGGGGGTGCTGAGCCTGAGGGTGCTGAGCCTGCGAGTGTGGAGCCTGGGGGTGCTGAGCCTGGGGGTGCTGTGCCTGAGTGCGTGGAGCCTAGGAGTGTTGAGCCTGTGTCTGTGGAGCCTGAGGGTGCTGAGCTTACGAGTGCGGAGCCTGGGGGTGGTGAGCCTGAGGGTGCTGAGCCTGCGAGTGCGGAGCCTGGGGGTGCTGAGCCTGAGGGTGCTGAGCCAGCGATTGTGGAGCCTGGGGTTGCTGAGTCTGGGGGTGCTGGGCCTGAGCGCGTGGAGTGTGGAGGTGCTGACACTGGGGGTGCTGAGCCTGGGGCCATTCAGGAGACACTCTCCCCGCAGCAGCTGCGTGAGTGGTACACTCGACGCTACTGCCGTTCGCGTGGCGCTGCTGGTGCTGGGGACCTAGACACTGGGGCTGCTGGAGCTACAGGCGCTGCTAGTGGTGACGCTACTGGTGCTGGAGGTGCTGGGACTGCTGGACCTACTGATGCTGCTAGTGCTAGAGGGGCCCCAGGTGCTGTTGGTCCCGGAAGTGCTCGACCTGGAGGTACTGGAGCTGCCGGGGCTGGTGGTGCTTGTCCTGGGACTACTGGAGCCGTAGGTTCTGACACTAGAGACGCTGGAGCTGGAGCCACTGGGACTGGAGGTCCTGGTACCGGAGGGGCTGGCACTGGAGGTGCTAGTGCTGGAGACTCTGGGACTGAAGGAGCTGGGGTACTGCTGCTGGTGGTGCTGCGCAGTGGCGTCTGTTCTTTACTCCGCCGTCGCCGTTATCTCTCCCACCGCCTGACTCTGTGCTTCGTTAGGTTCTCACCCTTCCGTCTTCTACTGGTCTTCCGTTACAGCCTGGCTCTCCGCTGCCTGCACCTTCGCCTTACGCTGAGCAGCCAGCCTCGCTTACAGAGCGTCGTGAGCCTGCGTCTCGTCCTGCCTCGCCTGTCCGCTCTGCTCGTACTGGTCGTCGCGTCTCGCGTCCGCGTCCTCCTCCTGTGCCAGGCACTCACACCATGGCACTTCGTCCTTCCTCTGCTCCGCAGCGTGTCCCCCTGCCGTCTCCTCCTGCCGTCACTGACCCGTCGTTCGAGTCTGCTGCTGCGTCTGCCTTAGTTGCTGAGCTTGTTGACTTTGCTGCTGTCTGTCGTCTAGACTACGCTGCCAGTCTTGTTGCAGAGTCTGAGTCTGTCTGTCCTCCGTCCGTCGGAGGTGAGTGTGCTCTTGGCACTGACGTCCTTGAGGACAGACAGGAGGAGCTCGACTGACTTGCGGTTGCTGTACCTCACCTCGTGGTCTGGCTGCTTGCCCTCGAGGGAGACCCGGATGCACTGGACATCCCGACCCCGCGCTCTTACACAGAGGCGATCTCGGGTCCCTACTCCTCTTAGTGGCAGACAACCATGGACGCAGAGATGGCATCCTGGAAGTCCACAGGCACCTACGTCGACGAGGTTCCCCCTCCTGGGGCGAACATCGTCGATGGCATGTGGATTTTTAGGGTGAAGTGGCCCCTGGGTTCTCCGCCTGTCTTCAAGGCTCGTTACGTTGCACGAGGCTTCAATCAGCGACAAGGAGTTGACTTCTTCCAGACCTTCTCCTCTACCCCGAAGATGACCACTCTTCGGGTGCTGCTACACGTTGCCGCTCAGCGTGACTACGAGCTTCACTCTCTTGACTTCAGCACAGCGTTCTTGCAGGGCAGCCTGCACGAGGAGATCTGGCTGCGCCGCCCTCCTGGCTTCACTGTGTCGTTCCCTCCTGGTACCCAGTGGAGCCTCCGGCGCCCAGTCTACGGTCTCCGCCAGGCACCTCGTGAGTGGCACGACACACTGAAGACGACACTTGCGGCGCTTGGGTTTGCTCCTTCGACAGCTGACCCGTCGCTGTTCCTGCGCACCGACAGGACGCTGCCGCCGTTCTACATCCTCGTGTACGTCGATGACCTTGTCTTTGCCACTCTTGACACTGAGGCACTCGGCCTTGTGAAGTCGGAGCTGCGGAAGAGACACACGTGCACAGACCTGGGTGAGCTGCGCAGTTACCTTGGCTTGCAGATCACTCGGGACAGAGCACGCCACACCATCACCCTGACTCAGTCACACATGGTGCAGCAGGTCCTTCAGCGCTTCGGCTTCCAGTTCTCCTCACCACAGTCCACTCCTCTGTCTACCAGTCACTCGCTCTCAGCTCCACCTTCGGACGAGTCCGTAGAGCCGAGTGGCCCGTACCCAGAGCTTGTGGGCTGTCTCATGTACCTGATGACTTGCACACGACCTGACCTTGCGTACCCTCTTAGCATCCTGGCTCGCTACGTTGCGCCTGGGAGACACAGGCGAGAGCACTGGGAGGCTGCTAAGAGGGTGCTGCGCTACTTGTGCAGTACATCAGGCATGGGGCTGGTGCTTGGAGGACGGGGTGACGTTGTCCTCACTGGACACTCAGACGCCTCTTGGGTTGACGACCTGGCTATGCAGCGGTCGTCACAGGGTTACACCTTCAGCCTTGGTTCTGGTTCTGTCTCTTGGCGGTCTACCCGCTCTTCTTCTGTTCTCAGCTCCGGTTGTGAGGCTGAGATCTACGCCACAGCCATGGCTGCACAGGAGTTACGCTGGCTCACTTACCTGCTGACTGACTTGGGAGAGCGGCCTCGTTCTCCTCCAGTTCTGTACGACGACAACAAGGCAGCTCTTGCCTTATGTCCGGAGCACAGAATGGAGCACATGACGAAGCACATCGCTCTGCGTTACTTTCTTGCTCGAGAGCTGCAGCAGCGTGACTAGCTTCGTCTTGCTTACGTGGACTCGCGGGCCAACACAGCTGATATATTCACCAAGGCACTTCCGCCTAGTGATCATCAACTTCACTGTACTCCTCTCGGTCTTGAGCCTGCGTTCTCACAGTTGCTTACTACTTGACCTTGCTTGTACTGTGATCCTTATATATATACATGCATGCCTACACTTGCTAGGTAGTGATCACTGTACTGTTTGTTTTGTCTTGTACACTTGTGCATGTTAACTGGCCTTGTGGCCTTCTTTGCATGTGCTCAGTGTGAGAGTACGACGTGTATAACTGTTTGGTGATTCATTCAACAGTTACATCTTTCCTTAACCAGATCCCCACACTTGGTAATCAGAGCGAGTTACACGCGAGGTCTTCAACCGCTGAGTTCCGGCCTTTTAAAACCGCGGGGGCGGCGACGAAGGCGCCGATACGGGTATGTAAAACCAGTTCCGCGCAATTTTTCTAAGTCCCCCTCGATTCGGTTTCGAACACCTTTCAGGATTATTGGCAAAAAAGTTGGAATTTCGACCGTCAGATCGAGTTTCTCCTCAACGGTCAAGATCGGACGCGAATTAGGACTAAAAGAGATTTACGCGACGTACGGAATTTGCGCTCGTCGATTCTACAGTAAATTCGACTCGCAGTAAGTTGACCTGCACCCTGAATTCAATTGTTTTCGTCGCGCTTCTTTCTGTAAATCGCCAAATGGAGGGAAATAGAGAAAATTTAGTACAGAAAATCGCGGAGCTACGCGCTAAGCATAAGCATATATGTGCGGCGCTCCCACGACTCGAAAAACTCCTTGCGAACCGGTCGGTAGCCGCAGTCGCAGCAGTAACTGCTGCAGCAGCAGCAGCAGCAACGACACCGACAATTGTACCTGCGACAACGGCAACAACTACAGTTAATCTCGAAGCAGCGAAGCCGAGACAACCATACGCGTTCGATCCTATAGTCAAAGGGAGCGACGTTCGTCGATTTGTAGCTGAACTCGAATTTTATTTCGAAGCCGTTGGATGCACGACCCCTACCCAAGACGCATTCCGCATACGGCTCGCAGCAACACTGTTACAAGGCCCAGCTCTAGAGTGGATCAACAACAGAATAGTCCAAGGCGAAGAGACGTGGGCGCAGTTTCGGGCAGCACTGATCGAACAGTTCGACGCGTTAAACAATAGCTACTACGGAACACGACGCAACAAGCCAAATAGTGGCATGGAGCGATTGGCACCACCCACGACTGCCGACCCGATGGAGAACGACAAGGACGATGCGACGCAGCGGCTAGCAAAAAATGAGACGTGCGAGTTTTGCGGCGCTACAGGACATCGTATCTTGGCGTGTTGGAAAATGAAGAAAAGCCGTGCGGAGCTGAAGGACTAGAACAGTGTGGCACCCCCGGAGCAGAAAACGAACAACGTGGCTACTTCGGAGAGGGCGAAAAAAGAGAATATGGTGGCGCGAATTTAAAACGTCACGACCAGCCGGCACCAGGGGAAATCGCCGAGACTAAAAGAGGATCCGCGAAACAAGACCCTACACCGACCGGGAAACTCCAGCCGTACACCCCGACACGAAAGAATATTACTTCTCGTGGGTTTCAAGCCTTTATTAAGGGAGAGTCAGAAATTAAACCGGTACCGGGTAATATGGGGACCCTATTCCGGAGCGTTGATACGGGTCGAACGTTCCGAGGAATTAATACTCTCTCCCAGCAGCCCTGTTTAAAGGCTCCCAGCCGTTCCCCACAGGAGAAGCCTACCCAGCTGCAAAGGCTTAGGGGAAGGTTCCAGGCCCCAGAGAAGCTGAATTGACCTCGGATAAATCCTTCTAACCTTGCTAAGTTGAAAACTGCTATGGAGTCAACAGCTTCGAGCGCAGGACCAAGGGACGATACATTTGATCTACCTTATGATCCTGTAAGCAACACCATCTACAGCTACTCGGAGCGGCAGCAGCCACTAGTACTCGAGGTGATCTGCAACGGGCGACGCCTCCAGGCACTGGTGGACAGTGGTGCGTCCCACTCGGTGTGCGACCGCGGGACGTTGGAGAAAATTGGAGAGTCATCGAAGGTGACCCAGTTTACAACAACGATGGTGGACGGTACGAAGCTTCCCATCCACAACGAGTCAACACTGCAGCTACAGACAGCAGTGACTACAGTGCCAGTACTCATCCTACCGGATCCAGACAGAGACTACGTGGTGGAAGCAGACGCTAGTGACCAAGCAGTCGGAGATGTACTGATGCAAGATCACGGACGCGGTTTGCAGCCCATCGCCTATCTCAGTAAGAAGCTATACGGAGCAGAACTGAACTACCCTATCCATAACAAGGAAGCCTTAGCGATAGTCACAGCCTTCAAGGCGTGGAGGTGTTACCTAGAGGGAGCCAAGACTACAGTTTACACTGACCACTGCAGCCTCAAATACCTGAAGTCGCAGCCAACGCTCTCACGACGACAGGTGCGGTGGGTGGACTTCTTGGAGACCCACTTCCACTACGACATCGTCTACAAGCCCGGGCTACACAACAAAGCTGACGCAAGCATCGAACTCGATGGGATGAACTCTCTGCTCAAGGGTGTATTCCAGCATGGATACTCCGTGGACGCAGAGATCGCTACAGCAGAGAAACAGAAGCTGTTACAGTGGGAGAAGGACCTAGCTGTAAGAAAGGGATCAGGAAAGATTTGGGTACCGAACTATGCCCCGCTCCGACAGATCTTACTGGAGGAGTTTCACGATGTGGCATACGCGGGACATTTCGGGAGCAACAAGACGTTAGTGGGAATAGCGAAGTATTACTACTGGCCCCGGATGGCAACAGACGTGTAGTAGTTCGTCACTTCATGCGATACATGCCAGCGGATGAAGAGTAGCAAGCAGAAAAAAGCAGGGTTACTTCAGCCTCTACCCGTACCAGAGCAAGTTGTCAGCCTAGACTTCATTACTGGGCTTTCTTCGACCTCACGAGGGTACGACGCTATACTCGTGGTGATCGACAAGTTCTCTAAAATGGGACACTTCATCCCGACCAACGCCACGGCTACTGCTGAAGCAACTGCTCGCCTCTTCTTCGACCGCATCATCACCATCCACGGCATCCCCGCTACACTTATCTCGGACAGAGACCCAAAATTTACTGGTAAGTTCTGGAGGGAACTCATGGGCTTGTTGGGGACAAAGCTTGCGATGTCTTCAGCGTACCACCCCCAGACTGACGGGCAGACACAGCGACTTAATCTGGTGGTTGAACAGTTACTGCGCACAGCTTGCAAAGACGACATCAACCATTGGAATCTACAGTTACCGACGCTTGAGTTCGCTTACAACAACGCGTCGCATGCGGCCACAGGGAAATCTCCTTTCTTTTCTATGGACGGGAACCACTTACACCACAACAGCCAACCACACCGGCACACGTCCAAGCCGCACACGACTTCGTCACCACCATGCAGCAGCTATGGGAGAAGACTCAGCAACGTCTCACCACGATGCAGAACTCCCAGAAGCAGTATGCCGATCGACAGCGACGTGATCACTCAGTAGCAGTCGGAGATCAAGTGCTTCTCGACACACGCAACCTGGACTTGTCTCACATTCCGTCCAAGCTCCGGCCTCGCTTCTGTGGTCACCAGTTACACTCCGCTTGTGCTTACCTATTACATGGAAGCTTCATAACGCTTTCCATGTTCAGCTGCTGAAACCCTACAAGGACCCCAACCAGCAGTTTACGGGACGACAACTACCGCCACCACCACCTGTTCTCGTATGGGATGAACCAGAGTACGAGGTGGAACGAGTTCTCGCTCATCGACGCAGACGCGGCAACACGCTCGAGTTCCTGCTATGTTGGAAGGGATATGACCCGTCGGAGGACAGTTGGGTTGCAGAAGCTGATATGGGCAACGCACGCCGTGCTCTCAAGGATTATCTTGTCAAGCAGGGTGTATCTCACGCCACCCAGCTTTGAGGGGGGGACGTGTGAGAGTACGACGACTTTGTTGTGATTTACTAGCTTGATTATGCTTTATTATGCATTATCTAGCTTAGTTTTATTTTGTTTTGCTTGCTTTTGCTAGATTTCCTAGGTTCGTTGCTTTTACTATATTATTATAGTTTTAGGCACCGAACTAGGTTGAGTGCACTGAATTCTAGGCTTTTCGGTTGCCACTGAATTGCCTTCTACCGAATTCGGGAAGGACCCGTTCGGGACGCTTCGCGACCCGCGGAACCTTCTAGTAACACCTGGGTTACTGCCTTTGTGTCGAGCCTATATATAGCCTCGCCTTGTACCCAGGTGATTCATTCAATAGTTATATCTTTCCTGAACCAGATCCTCACACTCAGTCTGTGTGGTGACGTTGTGATCCACCCTGAACTTGCTTTGCTTTTCTTGACTGGTCTTGAGAACACTGGTTCTCCCCCACTTTGCCTATGGGGGTGTGTTGAACTGTATTATGTTTAGGTGTTGTAGGCTATAGTGGGGTAGCCACTAAGGGGTACAACCCTTCTAGGGTTTGGTATTTGTATCTCATGTTTTCCTTAGTCATTCATTCGATCCTAGTTTCTCTAACAGTCATCTCCACAATCGATGTACCGGCCCTCCAAGATTGTTGTTGTGCGCACAATCTGCGTGTGCACAATGTCAGAATGTTATATTTGTCTAGTCTGCAGTGGGGTACTCTATAGTGAGTACAACCCAGTTAGGGTTTGCTATTTGTATCCCAACTGCCTGCTAGTGCAACCCTCTCTTTGCTTTGCCAACTTCTCGCTACTGTTCTACTGCCCTAAAACCTAGCTATGACTACTTCGTTGTAGCTACTATCTTAACATGGTATTAGAGCATCTAAGCTCCTGGCCTGTGGGCCCCCCATGCTTCCGCTGTTGCTGTACTGCCTGTCGCGCACCCCATGGCGACAGGCAGTACAACCCTGTCGAGCGCCACGCGACAGGGGAGCGTGGCGGTTTTCTGCCCGCCACGCGCTCGGGGCGCGTGGCAGTTTCGTAGCCCGTCGCGACGCCCCGGGGGCCCGCGCGCCGTCCCCTCCCGTCGCCCGTCGGGCGCCCTGGGGGCCCGCGCGTCGCCCCCTCCCGTCGCCCGTCGCCGCGCCCTGGGGGCCCGCGCGTCGCCCCCTCCCGTCACCCGTCACGGCGCCCTGGGGGCTCGCGCGCCGCCTTACGATGTGCAACACTGCTGTGTCATGGCTCGTTACGACAATCACCCTGCCAACTTTTCCCCTTTTGCATAACTTCACTAACTACGTAGCTTTTCCTGTGAATGTTCCTACTAGCGTTTGTGAGTGATTTTTCAAATCGGCTAAGTACTTGAAACATCAGAGATTCAGCTCTAGCACAGTAAGTGGCGCTTGTCACTGAAATGTGTCCAGTAGCGCTTGTGACAAATCCCAAAATCGATTAAGTCATTGGAACACCAGAAATTTAGCTCTAGCACACTGCTAGTGACTATACTTAGAAGACCCACAAACAGGCTTCTCATCTCCCCACCTGACACCACTAAAACCCTAACGGCCACGCACTTACGCATAAGAGACCACCCCCTCTATCGGTTGAGGTACACTTAGCATTGAGACAGGATGACCAGGTTCGACCAGGTTTTATGGCTCCTGGGAATAATCGATAATGGCAGGATCGACTACGGGACTCGAAAGTTTAGCCAGGCAGTGTTTTCAGATTTTCTACCCTACACGATTCGTCCTCGGAGAAAAAAAAAAAAAAAAAAACCTGCCATTTCTTGGGTACGGCTGCCAAGGCACACTGCAGAGGCAGGGTGTAGTGGGTCACAAATCGGATGAGACAGCGTGCCCCAAAATGAGTTCGTGTCCGTAGGGATGACATGTCAACAAGAGCGGGTCAACCCGCGGCGCTTCCGAGTTAAAGTGTCAAATACTGTAGGTGTAGTGTCAAGTCGAAGCGCATGTGCGAACATCAGCGACGCAACTTCATTAATTGGAGAACTTGTCATTTGTGGATCTCATGGGCAGTGAACGAATCGAAAGAAAGATGATAGGAGGAGGTGTTTGCTGATTGGGCAGTACCTGGTCGTGAGATGTTCAGTTGCGACAATCTTCTCTCGTTTGTAGGCATGTTTGTGCCAAAATAAAACGTGTCTGACGATTTGTATTGGCTCTCAACCTGCAATTTCTTAACACTCTGCCAACCATGTTGGCTGAGTGTCAAAATGCCAAATTGACACTGCCCACTTTGACATGTCATCCCTACGGACACGACCTGAATCGAGAGACCTGTTCGCAACTGTTGCGAGCGTGTGTCTTGTCACTGTTATGCGAGGGCACAAGGCCCATGATCGCAACGTGACAGTGCACGTTTGTGCACTGTAGAGCACGACCGAAAATATCGGTCGTGCCATGATTGCGCCGGCAGGGGCGCGCGTGTGTTTTGGGAGGTGCTGCGGGATTCCGAGGGGTGCTTGTGTTTGACTCGAGTTTTCAGTTTTGTAACTGAATCTGGAGCCTCGACATTTACTGTGCGTGGCGCACAGAAATTTCGTGGGAACGCAGCGAAAAAAACGGAAACACGGAAAAACGGAAAAAAAACGAAAAACAAACATGGAAAACCGGTGAAAACCCGTAAAGTTGCTGTAAGGTTTCGTGAAAAACAGTGAGAAACCGTTTTGTAACTGTGAACGTTCGTGATAACGGAAATCCCACACGAATGTTCATGATTGCACGTGGGAAATCGTGAACGTTCGCGAAGACAGTCTGCTGCTGGTGCTGTGGACCCGGACGCTGGAGCTCCTACTGGTACTGCGGACCCGGCCGCTGGAGTCTCTTCTGCTTCTGGAGACGCTGCGCGGCCGCGACCGTACTTCGTGCCGCTCCTTCAGCAGGTTCTTGGGCAGGCTCCTCCTCCTTGTCCTCCTCCCTCCGTAGAGTGTCCTCCGCCTGTCCAGCCGCAGTCACTGTTACCGCCTACCTCGCCTCTCCCTGCTCCCTCTCCTTATACTGGTCCCACAGGAGGTCTTACAGAGCGTCGTGAGCCTGAGTCTCGTCCTGCGTCGCCTGTTCGTCCTGCTCGCACTGGTAGTCGTGTCCGTCGTGAGCGTCCTCCTCCTGTCCCAGGCACTCACTACATGACTCTGCGTCCCTCTACTGCTCCTCAGCGTGTCCCTCTACCGTCTCCTCCTGCGTCCTCTTTGCCTGACGTTCCGGACCCTGAGTCTGACCGGTATCGTGCTGAGCACCCTACTGTCACGCGTCTCCTCGCTACTGTTGTCACTGACCCTACCTTTGAGTCCTCGGCTGCGTCTGCTCTGGTCGCTGAGTTGGTTGACTTTGCTGCTGCCTGTCGTCTAGACTACGCTGCTAGCCTTGTTGCTGAGTCTGAGTCTGAGTCTGTCTGTCCTCCGTCCGTCGGGGGTGAGTGTGCTCTTGGCACGGACGTCCTTGAGGACAGACAGGAGGAGTTCCAGTGTCTTGCTGCTGCTTTGCCCCGTCTCGTGTCCTTGCTAGTTGCCCCTGAGGGAGACCCGGATGCACCAGACATCCCGACCCCGCGCACTTACGCTGAGGCGATGGCAGGTCCCTACTCCTCTCAGTGGCAGACAGCCATGGACGCCGAGATGGCTTCCTGGAAGTCCACACGCACCTACGTCGACGAGGTTCCCCCTCCTGGGGCGAACATCGTCAGTGGCATGTGGATTTTCAGGGTGAAGCGGCCGCCGGGTTCTCCGCCTGTCTTCAAGGCGCGTTACGTGGCTCGAGGCTTCAGTCAGCGAGAGGGAGTTGACTTCTTCCAGACCTTCTCCCACACCCCGAAGATGACTACTCTTCGGGTGCTGCTGCACATAGCCGCTCACCGCGACTACGAGCTTCACTCACTTGACTTCAGCACTGCTTTCTTGCAGGGCAGCCTGCACGAGGAGATCTGGCTGCGCCGCCCACCTGGCTTCACTGGGTCGTTTCCTCCTGGTACCCAGTGGAGGCTTCAGCGGCCGGTCTACGGTCTCCGCCAGGCTCCGCGTGAGTGGCACGACACACTGAGGACTACACTTGCGGCTCTTGGGTTCGCGCCTTCTACAGCTGACCCGTCGCTGTTCCTGCGCACCGAAACATCGCTGCCGCCGTTCTACATCCTCGTGTACGTCGACGACTTGGTCTTTGCCACTGCTGACACTGCAGGACTCGCCTACGTGAAGTCGGAGCTGCAGAGGAGACACACGTGCACAGACCTGGGTGAGCTGACAAGCTATCTTGGCTAGGGTTTTCAGCCCGCCGTGCGCCCCGAGGCACGCGGCGGTTTTCTGCCCGCCGTGCGCCCCGAGGCGCGCGGCGGTTCTCTGCCCGCCGTGTGCCCCGAGGCGCGCGGCGGGTTCCTGCCCCGTCACTCGGCACGTCGCCCCCGGGAGGCGCTGCGACGGGCGACGGGGACCCGCGCGTCGCCCCCCGTCGCCCGTCGTGGCCTGCGCGCGGCCCGTACACCCGGCACGCGGCCCGTACGGGCTGCGCCAGGCCCGCGCGCGGCCCGTACGGGCTGCGCCAGGCACGCGCGCGGCCCGTACGGGAAGCGCCAGGCCCGCGCGCGGCTCGGGCCGCCTGCGCGCGGTTCGGGCGGCTCTACCAGGCCCGTGGGCGGCCCGTTCCTCGCTGCTCCTGCCCTCTCCACTGTCCCCCGTGCTTCTACCGGCGCCTCACCCCTCCTACAGCCCGTTCTCCTAAATTAGGGTTTGGGGGTGAAGAGTGTGGGGGTGGCGGCTATGGGGGTGCAGGTTGAGTGCCTCGTCCCCTACTCCTCCTCCTCCTCCGTCTCCCGCTGCTGCAGCTGCCGCTCAGGGGGGTGGGTGTGTGGGAGCCGAAGGAGTGGTGCTAGGGGGGTGACGTGGGAGTGGAGCTAGGGTTCCAGCAGGGGGTGTGTGAGAGGGGGGTGGGACAGTCGGGGGAGGTTGAGCGGAGGCTGCCGTCTTGTCGTCAGCAGCACCTGTAGTCCGGGGCGCTTGTTCCGGTAGCCCAGTCGTAGCCAGCTGCGCCAGTCGCCCGTGGGTCCGTTGCTCGTCTGCCGCTCTTCTTAGCCGCGGAGCCAGTTACTCCTGTAGTCCGGGGCGCTTGTTCCGGTAGCCACTGAGCCAGTTTGACTCCTGTTGCCCGTGTGTCTGCAGCTTCAGCCGACGCCTCTTATCTCCTCTCCACCTACAGTCTCGCCTCCTCCTCCTCACTTGCCCTTTGTGAATGCCTCTAGCTTTGCATGCACTTGTGAATCTGCTCTATGACTGCTTGCTCTGCTGATTATACCCCACTTTGACTATGGGGGTGTGTCAGAATGTTGTATTTGTCTAGCCTGCAGTGGGGTACTCTATAGCGAGTACAGCCCAATCTAGGGTTCCTATATGTACTCAACTGCTTGCTAGTGCAACTCCTCTTTCTGCCTCTAAACTTTCTACTACCTATCTTGACATTCGAATCGACCTAGTTAGCCATGTACTCTAAGGGGTACATTCCCTTATTCAAATTCATCTCAACCGTGTGGCGCGTACAGTTACGGAAACTGTTCCCGCCAATTCCTCTTGCCTGCAGCTGCCCGATGCCGTCTGCTCCGACGGTCCAGATCCACCCCAACCGTCTGACGCTTCGAGTCAACTCTGACTCCTCGTATTTGTTCTCGATGCTGCATGCTTCCTTAGCTGCGGTTAGGAGTGCACAGTAATGTTCTATTCATTACTATTCGTAACAGTATGCTCTCGTCGTTTCCAGCCACAACGTGGCTGACACTCGTTGGCGCAAATTCCTTGACTTCATAAAAAATCTCGAAATTTGGCTGAGTCCTTGCCACGGAGACAGTCACACATACACCACGTAAAGATGTGCTCAAAATTTGGCTAAATCCTTGCCAAGAAGACACTCACACATACGCCACGTCAAGATGTGCTCGAAAACTGGCAAGTCCTTGCCTCGGAGGCACTCACACATGCCCAGTTAGAGCGGTTGGTAGTTAGAGCAGATCGTGACATGCTTGTATGTGGGAAGTATGTCTCGCCAGATTGAACCGCTGCAGTGTGGTTTTTTTTTTTTCACCCTGCCATACCAGACCAAAATTTTCTCGCCACCCTGCCATTCCTAGGGTTCGACACGGTAGTCACACTGCAGTGGCAGTGTGATTTTGGCCTAGAACTCTGATTCCACAGGGTGGCCCAAAACGAATCAAGACTCCTGGATGGAAACCTACTGCCCCCTCGGAGGCGGGTATATCACGACGAAGTTTCAACGAAACTTCGTCTTGATTAACTTGCATTCAAAACCCACATAATGGATACTCTGTAGTAACAGACTCTGCAAACACTAAACTCTAAAGTACGTTACATAAACTCAGGGCTCCTAAACAATAACTCTGAAGCACTCAGGGACAAAAAATCAACTAATCTGAAAAGTCATTTTCCAGTGCCTACACACTCTGATTCGTCAGACTAATTAGAGTATTTAGTCTGATAACGCCAGCCCTGGTCTACATCCAGGGCTTCAGATTCGTTTTGGGGCACCCTTTGTAATCAGGGTACTAGGTGTACTCAACCCTGATGCTTAGGGTAATTATTTTTTTCCCCTGACAAAGACAGTGTAAAATTTTTCCTAGGCTGAAGTTGTCAGACTAAAATTGGACTTACGCTGAATTTCCCAGCGTAACGTTACTTACACTATAATATGGCACTACATCAACAATAGAATCAATATGCCTATTGCACCAGCTACACAAGGCCTTGCACACATTCCAGTACCTGCATCTACTGCTCATTCTCCAATACCAGGGTCTGATGACTTTACAACGGCTTCAGCAAAAAGAGCCTCGCCCGGGTTTGTGCCACAGAAGTCCTTAGTTGACCTCCTCATCTTCTCTCCCCTAAAGATTGACACCACCTCGTACAAGTCCACTTAATACTGTAGCAGGGAACAGCGCATCAAATGCTCCACTATGGTGTCCGAGAGGCAGCCACGACCCCACGCCTTGATCAGATTTTGTTTGCTGAACCCTCTCTCGCATTCGACTGTGCTCAGTGGGAGGACGGCAACTGCCTGCCACATCTTCATCACATTCGGGAACGAGTGCTGCCAGTCATCATCACGAAGCATGTTCCCGAGTGCCTGGTGGAAGTCCTCATTGAGGTGTTGTGAAAATAGTGTTGACGTGAACATCGAGAGCTCGCTCTGTGCTCTGGTGTAGTCGAACCCTGTTGTACGCGTATGGGTAAAAACGGGGCTATACTCGCAGCAAGTGGGAGGAAGGGGGATGATTAAACCAAACAACTGACGTGATACACAAAAGACCGGACGAGAAGATGTGACACACAACGCCGAAGGAAATGGGAAAACAATGCTGATGGAAATGGGAAAACAACGCTTAGCTACGGTATATGAGGTCACCAAAGCATACACGGTAGCCTGTTGTTGTACAACTTGTGCAGTTTAGCCAGCCACTTCTTGAAGTTATCGACTCGTTTCGCGTCGTAAGGTACGTATGAGGCTGACCGGAATAGCTTAGACACCTCCAGCTGCTGCAGGTCGCCCATCCGCCACTCCAGCTCCACGTCGACATCACGCACGAATTTAATCGAAAGCTCCAAACGAGCCGTTACATTGCCGTCCGTCTCTTGCCCTTTGATGGCCCTCTTGTGTAGCATGTAGCTGAATGACACGGGGTTGCCGTCACTGTCCACGCCCTCTGCCTTCACCTCCCGCTTGTCCGTCTTCTGATGGCGCTGAATGAAGTCGTTCAGGGTCATCTTCTCTCCATAACCGAAGTGATTATCACGGGAACCGTTGAAGTACCGGTTCGTCATGCGCAATCGTGTCCACTCCACGAGGTGTGACACGAGCGTGACATCGATCTGTTGAGGCAGTACACTTATAGCAGGGACTATATGAACTTCAAATTTGAACCTGCCGTTGCTGGAACCGTTGGTTGAGATGGTTCAACTCCCACAACACATCACCAAGCAGCCGGATCAACCACTGAAACTTGAACAAGGTGGCAATCTCGTACAGGTCAGAGTTGTACTCTTTCAGCACCACGATGGCAGCAGGCATGATTTGGAGGAAGCGTCGGACGGCTTCACCATGTGATAGCCAGCGAACGGTGTGTATCCCTTGAGCCTCCAGGTTCGTCTTGCAGAAAATCTGCTGAATGTTTTGAAACTTGTCGTACTTGACATTTGATCGCCCGATGAGATCTGCAAAGCCACGGATGACATCGGCAACCATGTACGGCTCTGGAACTGAATCCGCAGCATCGCTTGCAGCTAGAGCCTCCCTGCCAAGTAAACAAAGTACAAGTTGTGGGTATTAATGTTTCAACGGTACAACACTTGATCCGCGGAAGAGCAGAGAGAAACTCACCGATGACCGACACCGTGCGTTGAGGCGAGGTGTGGGATCCTCGTACGCAGACGGGCGACAACACCGTTGTTCTTTCCCACCATCACACTAGCGCCATCCGTTGAAATGGCAGAGACTTTATGTAGATCCATGCCAATCCCTGTGAGATAGTGCACCACAGTAGACGTCAGAGTGGCGGCATCAATACGGTCAACAGTGATGAGTGTTATAAACTCCTTTACCACAGCGGTGCCACGAAAAAATGTTGCATAAACTATGAGATGTTTCCCGTGGATTCGGTCTGTCCTCTCGTCGAGGGACAAGCCAATCCATGGCGACTCTAGCAAGTGCGACTGCTGCATTTCTTGCAAGTACGTTGAGATGTCCCGGAGATTCTCTCTGAAGCCATATCTGCACCACACAACCACACATGTCAACAGTCAGTATTTTCGAACATCACACGAAGCACCCATTTCAGAAAACTGCGCTTACTCATTTTATTAGGCGCCATAGCTGCCACCGTTCGGGAGGTCTGGAAGACCTTCCTTAGCCAAGAACCAGCAGAGCGGGATAAACATCGCGATTGGTGCATCTGTCTTGCAGATAAAAAGGGCGATATGAAGAACGCGAATGATGTGACGCGTCGAGGCGTCAGTTGTCTGCCAGCGAGTTAGTGTCGCCTGTTTCGCCTGTTTCGCCCTGTCAGCTGCAGCTTCTTCTTGGTTCTTGACCGCGTTCTTGTAAGCTCGTGTTGAGGAATGGGCCCGAACACTTCCAATTTGGAGGCTGCGGCCACCCTCACCTTTCGCACCGTAGCTAGTGTGAGCGGAGGGGTCGCCATGCTGCACACAGATCTCACACTTGAGTTTTGCATTTCTGTCAGGCAATCGAATCAGACGCAATCATTTAAATTTTCAACGCCACTCCGTCTCATAGAGATGCTTAATGGTCTCGAACAGTACATCACCAGTCATTTTAGCAGGCGCCTCGTCTTCAGTGGCTACAGGTCGTTGCGGTGATGCTTCTTTTCGAAGTGGCGGGGCTCCCCATAGCCGCTGCTGCTTGTACTTCACTCCAATACGCGGGCGTTTCACCGGGGTGTTGTTCACAGTGAACGGTGAACCCGCGGGGGGTCTAGATGACCCTTCACCACCGACTGGCACAAGAACAATTGACGGGTGTGGCTCCTAGTCAACAGGCGTGGACGGTAGCTCGAATGAGTACATGGTACCCACACTACGCACGAGAGAGGCTGGACGTGGCAACGGTGAGATGGGCACGCTGTAGGTGTCAGCAAGGCGGGGAAGAACTCCCAGCACGGAAAGACCATTACGCACTACACCGGGAGATTGAGGAGGTTTCTCTGTAGGCATGACTAGGACATGTGAGAGACCAACCACTAGGTGGTTCTCACACGAAGGGTATGAGATGGATCAAGAAGATGGGGTTGTCTTGGGAGGACGACCCCCTCCAATACCCGTGATGGCTTGGATGACCTCGTAGCGAGTTTCTTGCATGGCTGACGGTGGTCACCGTTGGCTGCAAGGAGGTGCCCTGGACAACACGAAAAGAGCATCCCTGCCCCACTGTGCTGTCGGCGCGCTACTAGACAAGTCTGGCAGCTGTCAAATGCTGCTCTGGTCGTGATTCCGTGTTGCGCTGGCAGGTTGTCTGCCAATTCCACCAATGTGGTGATTACACGACACGTTCCGTGAAAATTCTTCGGACTGCACCTGTGGTTGATGTTGTTGTATGTCTGTGTGTGTTGGTCTTGTTGTCTGTTTCGCAACATGTTAGAATTCTGAAATCATCGCTTCCAAGAATTCAGTATCAGTGTAAGTGAAAACGTACCCTGAACAGTCAAGGAAAAAAATCCCGCACACGTTATTACCAAGGGTAAATAATTTCTTACACTTTTTGGCCTAAGGTAAAAATCCCACTATCCTGTTTGTAGAAGGGTAAATGAAAAAAAAGGCCGCCAGTTAGTGCAAAAAGGGTATTTTACCCTGATAACGAGAGCCCTGTCTACATCCGACTCCCAAAATCCAGAGCCTTGGCGAAATGTTGTGGGAGAAAAGTGTCGGCACGGAACTCCCAAAGTGAGAACAGAGGAATAAGTGTGACAATGTTGGGCTGAGAAGAGTCACCAGATTTTTTAGAGCCTAGTGCTAAGTGAAGCTGCAGCGGAAGTCTTACCGTAAATTTTTGTACATGTTGAGTATGCGAATAAGGATTGTTTACAAATGTAAAATTGAGATAGCTTACTTATGTAGCAATTGGCATCGTTCTCAAGTACATGAGTTTCTAGCAATAATACTGATATGAAAAAAAATCTAAAAGTTTATGTACATTTTGTGTATTGTGAAAGCGAAGTTGACTGTAACGCAATTTTGTGCATCATCGAAACACGCTATTCGCCTTCTCCGAATATACAATGTGGGTTGGGGGTCATTCTTCCCCACCCATGTCTCTCATTCTACAATTTCTCAAGTTCAATTTCCCACCCACCCTTCCCAGGATAGTCATAGCGAAAGTGAAATACATTCCTAAATTGTGTATTGTAAATAGCGAAGCGAATTGTACCGAAGCAAAGGCTTCGGCGAACCGCTACTTCCCCTCTTTTTGGTACAAAAGAGGGGGCGAAGGCCATTTTGGCCATCCCCCACATTTTTCATTTCGAACTTTAAATTTCAAGTTTCGAGTTTTTCTCGTCCAAGCTGGCGAGGACCAAAACTTTCCCTCGCTTCACTTCTCTGTCGATGCTTCTCTCCAACATCCTTGATCGGAACTTAGCAACGATTGCGCCGGCAAGCAACACTACCCCAGGGGCTAAGGAGTCGCCCGCTGGTCAATCGACGAGGATTAAGAAAACGCCGCGGAAAAAAAAAAAAAAGCGCCCTGCCAAGAACTACGTCGAAGCGACCTACACGGGGGTCAACGTGCTGCTCGACCAGGGCAAAACAGTCGCGCGGCCATCTTAGCTCCTTACGTCCCACACCTAGGCTCGTGGGCCTGCAGGCGGCGACGATGATGGCGGTTTCGCAACCAGCCCAAGAGCAGTGCAGAAACGCTGATGATCACCAGACCCAAGGGCCTTGGTGAAGACATCAGCAGTGTTGGCCTCAGAGGCCACGTAAGCAAGGCATAGCTGACCACACTGTTGTAGCTCCCGAGCAAGAAAGAAACGAAGAGCAATATGCTTCGTTGTCAATGTACAGAACTGGAGGAGAACGAGGCCGCTCCCCCAAGTTGGTCAACAGGTACATCAGCCAGCGCAGCTCCTATGCAGCCATAGCCCCAGCGTAGATCTCGGCCTCATAGCAGGAACTAAGCACAGAAGACGAACAAGTGGACCTCCACGAGACAGAACCAGAGCCAAGACTGAACGAGAAACCCTGTGACGACCGCTGAGTCGCCTGGTCGTCAGCCCAAGAAGCGTCGGAGTGTCCTGTGAGTACAGCTGGACCCCGTCCTCCAAGCACGAGCCCCATGCCCGATGTACTGCACAAGTAACGCAGCATCCTCTTCACAGCATCCCCGTGCACCTTTGGTGTCTACAGGGATCCACGTAGCAAGCCATGAGGTTGAGAGGGTACGCGAGGTCAGGTCGAATACACATCATCAGGTTCATGAGGCAACCCACAAGCTCAGGATACGGGCCACTTGGCTCTACGGACTCGTCCGAAGGTGGAGCTGAGAGCGAGTGACCTATAGCCAGAGGAGTGGGCAGTGGCGAGGAAAACTCGAAGCTGAAGCGCTGAACGACCTGGTGCACCATGTGTGACTGAGTCAGAGTGATGGTGCGGCGTGCTCTGTCCCGGGTGATTTGCAAGCCAAGATAGCTGCGCAGCTCACCCAGGTCTGTGCACGTGTGTCTCTTCTGCAGCTCCGACTTCACGAGGGTCAGTGCCTCAGTGTCAGCAGTAGCAAAAACCAAGTCGTCGACGTACACGAGGATATAAAACGGCAGCAGAAAAGTATCGGTGCGTAGAAACAGCGATGGGTCAGCAGTCGAAGGAGCAAACCCAAGAGCCGCAAGCGTCGTCCTCAGTGTGTCGTGCCACTCGTGAGGCGCCTGGCGGAGACCGTAGACCGGCCACCGGAGGTGCCACTGGGTACCCGCAGGAAACGACCCAGTGAAGCCAGGTGGGCGGCACAGCCAGATCTCCTCGTGAAGGCTGCCCTGCAAGAAAGCTGTGCTGAAGTTAAGAGAGTGAAGCTCGTAGTCACGCTGTGCGGCAACGTGCAACAACACCCAAAGAGTAGTCATCTTCGGGGTGGGAGAGAAGGTCTGGAAGAAGTCGACCCCCTGTCGCTGACTGAAGCCTCGTGCAACATAGCGCACCTTGAAGACGGGCGGAGAACCCGGCGGCCGCTTCATTCTAAAGATCCACATGCCATCGACTATGTTGCCCCCAGGTGGGGGAACCTCGTCTACGTAGGTGCCTATGGACTTCCAGGAAGCCATCTCTGCGTCCATGGCTGTCTGCCACTGAGAGGAGTACTCACCTGCGATCGCCGCAGCGAAAGTGCGTGGGGTAAGGATGTGAAGTGCGTCCGGGTCTCCCTCAGGGCAAACAAGCATGGATGCGAGATAAGGTAAAACGGTCGCAAGACACTCAAGCTCAAACTATCTGTCCTCAAGGACGTCCGTGCTAAGTGCGTACTCACCCCCGACGGACGGAGAACAGTCAAACGCAGACTCAGTAACAAGACCCGTAACGTAGTCGAGAAGACATGCAGTAGCAAAGTCAAGAAGCTCAGCAATTAAGGCAGTCGTAGCAGCAGACTCAAAGGAAGGGTATGTGACAACAGTAGCTAGGAGACGAGTGACAGTGGGACTAGCACCACGAGCAAGGTCAGACGGAGGGTCGGGATTGTCAGGAAGAGAGGACGGTGGAGGAGACGGTAGGGCAACACGCTGTGGAACAAAGGAAGGACGAAGTGCCATAGTGTGAGTGCCGGAGACTGGTGGAGGAAGAGGACGAGGAACACGACGAGCACGGCGAACAGTGCGAACAGGGGAGGCAGGACGAGACGCAGGCTCACGGCGCTTTGTCAGGGAGTCCGGCTGCTCGATGTAAGGAGAAGGAGCAGACAGTGGGAGTCTGGCGGTAACTGTGACTGAGACGGGTCAGGCGTTGGACATAGTAAAGGAGGAGTAAGGCCATTGGGAGACGGAAGACTAAGAACCTGGCGAAGTGTCGAGCCAGGCGGTGGTAAGGACGACTGCTGCTGCGGGTAGAAAAACGGTCGGCGTGGAGCACTACCCATACCGTCAGCAACTCCAGCACCTCCAGCACTGCCAGTACCACCAGCTCCAGCAGCACCAGCACCTCCAGCGCCTCCAGCTCCAGCAGCGCCACCTCCAGCACCAGCAGCACCAGCACCTCCAGCCCCAATAGCACCAGCACCTCCAGCGCCAGCACCTCCAGTACCAGCTGCTCAAGTACCTCTAGCACCAGCAGCTCCAGTACCTTTGGGACCTCCAGCTCTAGCACCTCCAGCACCAGCAGCCCCAGCTCTGGCACCTCTAGTGCCAGCAGCTCCAGGACCTTCAACACCAGCAGCACCTCTAGCACCAGCAGCACCACCAGCTCCAGCAGCTCCAGCAGCACCTCAAGTACCAGTAGCACCTCTAGCACCAGCAGCTCCAGCACCTCCAGCACCAGCAGCACCTCCAGGACCAGCGGTACCATCCAGCACCAGCAGCTCTAGTACCTCTATCACCAGCAGCACCAGCACTTCTAGCACCAGCAGCACCAGCAGCTCCACTGTCTAGGAAACTCCAAGCTCCAGTTCAGAGCGGCCTCGCAGAACGACCCACTCACGAAGCTGCCGCGGTGAGGGTGACTCAAGTCGACTAGGCGGCTGCTATTGTCCAACGCCAGGACCTACAGCAGGAGCACCCACAGCCCCACCACCAGAAGGAATGCAGCACCCCCAGTCTCAACACCCCCAGTCTCAGCACCCCCAGACCCTCACCCCCACTCTCAACACCCCCAAAGTCCCCACGCAGAGTGGTACTACCCCCAGGAGCACTAGTGTCCACACCGACAGGCTGCAGAGGCGGTGAAGATGGTCGAGGCGGAAAAAAAAGAGGGGTCTCCAAGCGTGGAGAGCGGCGAGTGGCCGCCGTGTCGTCAGCGGTGGGGTCATCCCCCTCAGCGGTGCCAGAGGAGTCAAAGGAGATCTCCAGAAGCTCAATCAAAGGGGTGGGTCTACTTGAGACACACCTGAAGGAGCAGGACCCTATGGGGGGAGGGGGTCTACCGGGGGCGGGGGGGACTAGTACCAGGAAGAGAGGTGGTAGGGAAACCGGGTGGGACGCGTGTGGGTGACGCCTGTAAAAACAGACAGACTCGTGAAAAGTGACGTCCTGGGAGGACAGGACTCGACACGAGGCAAGGTGGTAAAACTGCCAGGGCGGGGGGTCGGTGGGGAAGCCTAGGAAGGCGCAGCGGAGAGTGCGAGGAGAGAGCTTGTTCGCGGTAATATCGTGGACAAGGGAGAGCACGCCCCATACCCGAAACACCGATGCATCACCAACCTTCCCCGTCCAACGGAGAGTGGGCGAGGTCTCTGGCAAAGAGACACGGGGCTAGAGGTTGAGCTGATGCGCAGTGTATCGCATGACGGCCACAGGAAAAGGGGAGCAGTCGCATGGATCATGGAGGTGCGAGAAACCTCCATGATCAAACCAATGCGACGCTCAGCAATCCCATTCTTTTGCAGAGAGGCCGGAAGCATGAATGACTAGACGATGCCCTCGTCTCGACAGAACTCCGCAAGGAGGCCGTAAGAGAACTCACCGCCCCTGTCAGAGTGCAGACGCAGGAACGGAAGGTCCCGCCGAATCCGCTCGCGCAGCTGGCGACGAGTAGCACGGATCCAAGGGGTCAAGACACCGCGGACGTCCGCGTTGCTGCACAAGGGGAAGATTGTGGTGTAGCGCGTGAACGGCCAGCAGGAAGTAGCGCTCCTGGCCAGTCCCATAGACGGGGGCCGGGCCCCACACGTCCATGTGGAGAGTCTGCAGAGGAGCAGTGGTCGGAGGAAACGAGGAGGAGTGAGGAGCGGCGCGCTGCCGGCCCTCGACACAGGGAAGGCACGGCAGGGCAGGAGAGCGCGGGAGGGGGGCCTAGGAAGGCAAGAGACAAGGAGACGGGGGTGCATGCTGCGGAGACGGGAGTGCATGTTGCGGAGACGCGACAGAGAGGGGTGACCGAGTCGGTGGTGCCAGAGGAGAGTCTGGTGAGAGAGTACCCGACACGAGCACGACGCAGCGAACTGGCCAGACGCAGACACCGGACTCGACGCAGCCACCAAACCAGTGTAGACGCGGTGGTCAGCGTGTACAGACTGGACCCAGGCTGCCGAGTGAACGTAGCAAGGTGACGTCCAGTCCTCAAGCACGTACAGATCGCCACACGCTGCCCTCCAGGGGTAAAGGTATCAACCCATGCATCCTGAATGACTACGTTGCTCACCAAGTTCGTCGAGAACGAGGGGAGGTGGAGACCTGGAAGAGAGCCGGAGGGGACTACCGGACACGGGAGGACAGTGGAGTTCTATGCAACGACAGGACCCCGAGAGGGGTAAGCCAGTGAGACTGGGACGGGTGCAGCGAGTGGTGTGACAGTGGTGCAATCGCAAAAAAAGCAACGTGACGCACCAGAGTCAAGTGTGAAAGTGTGCAAGGAAACCCTAACTAGGACTGTACTCTATACTGAGTACCTCACTGTAGCCTAGCAGAACTAAGAACATAGGAATAACTAAGCCTCGCCTCTGTTTTGACAATCTTGCCCCCCCTCCCAACGCAGGGAGACAGATTCTGCCGCGTCAGACGGGTGACGTCGAATCTTTCGCCCTAGCAATAGGTGGCACTGTTGGCGCTCCTCCAAAAACAGGTTTTGACTCCTGCAGAAGTGCCTACAACTACAAATGAAGAAGAAATTTCAGCATCCGCTAAGACCGCAAACGTGCGCAACAAGATTTCCACCTCCGCATGTGTCGCCGCACCCACATGCCCCGACAAAGGAAAGGCGCGTGCCGTTGAAGATGAATCGGCTTTCACCTGCTGACGTCGACTTGGACTGTGACAGTGATGAGGGTGAGGAGCCAAAACCCTTCGATTTTGCTTGACAATCTCCTTCCCCCTTTCCCCTCTTCTCACCCCTCGACCGCGGCCTCCGCCTTTAACTGCAAAGGCGTCTGTGACCAGGTTGAGGTATTCAAAGCGCTCCAGATCTACTTGGCGTATGTGGAGTACAAAATCCACGGTGGTGACACCACCTGTGCGCTCAAGACCGTCTCCCAAGCACAATACCTTACAAAGCGGTGTTTTGACGTGTTGGTCATTGCCGACTATGTGTGCTTCGACGTGGATGAGCGCTACCAGCTGCTGAAGACTACAGCAGTGCTTACCTCGCGCTCCTTCAAGATGGCTGTGGTGGACATGGCGGCGTTTAAGCGTATGAAGACCAGCCTCCCTCACGGGAACTGTTCTTTCAACCGAGAGTCCGTCGCCATCATGCCAAAGGGCATGGGAAGAGGAAACGGCTACTGCGACTTCAAAAGAACCTGCTTTCGCTGTGGCCAGCATGGCCACATGGCCAGCGCATGTCCCCATGGAGGCCATGGGGGCAATGAGCCTGCACCAGTGGTGTGAGTGAGCCCGAAGGTTCCTTGTCACCTCTCCTCTCATTGCTCCAAAACGGCCCCCGCCTTGATTGCCTTAGAAAGGAGTTGGTGGAAGGACTGGGCAGGACCATGGGGTCCTTAAATGGGCTGTTTAGCTGAGGCTAGATGCAAGGATTGCTCTGGGCCTTGGAAAACAAAAACAAATTGTGTGTGTGTGTATGTGTGTGTGTGTGTGTGTGTGTGTGTGTGCGTGTGTGCGTGGATTCACGGTTGAGCCTGGGTGAGCTGCTGGCCTTTTGGTACACGGTCCCAGTTTAATGGGGAAGAGAGAAAAGGGAAGGGACTTGACAACACTTCGATCACCCAAACAATTGTGGGGGCAAAGCACCGATGGTGCGAGAGTTTTTTTGTCACGCCTCGTATGAGGGAATGAGGACCAAGGGCATCCTAATGTGGAGAAGTCTCGAAAGGAGACTGGAAAAATAAAAGAGTGGAAATGTGACATACAAACTTGGGTATAGCATGAATGGAGCTCGAAC